>JAUIRK010000928.1:675000-1128801 GCA_030549495.1 Nectonema munidae
GGTATTGTATTAGCTAAGTATCAAGGCAACCTTACACACGTCCGCATTAATAAAAAAAATGCCTATTTTCATCTCCATCTTGGGAAGTATACTATGAGCTGCATATAAATATTAGTTCAAATTTCGATTATTTTTAAGTATTCAAATACAAATATAGACAAGTGAAACGATGAGTTATTAAAAAAGAAGATCTTTTAATATAAATCAATCAATAGAACATGCATGCTATTATTTGATATTTAATTTTATAAAACTCTGTTACAAAAATTATGAAACTATGCAATTCAATTTTTGTTTTCTATCTAAATTCTCTTTCTCTCTCTCTCTCTCTCAGTAAAAATATTTAAAAAAGATTTAGTACACTTCTATTTGATCAGTATAATAGATATTTATTAATTTCTATGATTTATGATGCAATTTCGAATATATACGACATCATTAGATTTCACTATCCTAAAACAAATTGAAAAATGATGTTAGAAGGATTTATCTTGCGATTTTGTAGCAGGCTTGCCATCATTGTGAGCAAATTCTTCAAATATCATTGAAAAATACGATGTCTTCGCCTGCTATTTACGTTAATATGATACATTTCTGGCACAAACCCTATGCCAATTTTTTTACGTCTAAGATGATGAGAAGAGTGCATAATAATAGGTGAAAGGCAAATTAAAAATGTCTTTTACCGTCTGTTCAATGATTTGGCAAGAACACGGAAGACAACTTTTTATACCATAATTATTCATTTATTTTTTTCAGTTGTCGGTATCGCATCCATAGGGAAGAATAATCTTCCATAGCTGGACTGATGGTAACGATGGTCACAACCCGGATTCGAACCCAAACCATCTGGTTCAAGACCCTCACCACTTGACCATCTGAATTAATTTCTTTAAGTTAAGTATTGTTTGCGATGTTCGCACCCATCCTTTCGGATATCGAGGTCCCGTCCAGAATGTTGAGTCCAGGTCTACCTGGATTTCTATTTCACTAAACGCCAAATACCGGCCCTCGTTAATGCATAACTATACCTTGATATATATATATATAATGTATGCTTCAAATATATAGTGAACGATACAATCCTAACGTGCCAAAGTGGGAAACAATCTTGATATCTAGTGGTAGCTTGATTACTACCAAAGTAAATATGATAAGCATTGCAAAAACTACTTTCCTATTAGAAGAAGAAGAATTTTATTTACACAAATCAAAATTTTGCAAAAGTTGGCATTCTATATATATATTCATAATATTTGGTCTAACATTGGAGGCGAAAAAGGAAGCTTTATTACTTCGTCGAGATTTGTTACCATATAATTTAAGATGTAAATATAATATAAAAATGAAAACTTAGAATACTTTTCTTTATAGACATAGTTTTTTAAACAGTGCTATAAAGTATGGAACTCACTACCAATTGGTTGGTTGGTTGGAGATAGCACTTTCAGCCGTAAGGCTATATGCTCGTATTATGCTTAAGATTCTTTTTTTTAATGACAATTTTTGTGAATTTGTTTTTAGAGTTGGGAGCCTTGGGGATCGAACCCTTGACCTTCAACTGTTAAGCTGAGAGGTACACCCTAACAACCATTGAGGCTCCTTTCACTACCAATTAAAATCAGGAAAAACATTAATTTTAAAAATGAAAAAAAAGACTAAATGAGTATTTATTCGGACGATGATACGAATCATTCAACTATTAATGTATGTCAGTATATATTATAATTATTTGAAACTCAATATATGCATAAGTCTTATTATACTCTTGCTTTTTCTTTGCCTGTTTTTTAAAGATATTAAATATCTGACACTTGAACTCACTTCAATCCAACTGATCTTGAATACTTAACAAGCAAGCAAATCAACTGTCTTCTTTCAATGTTGTTCTCTTATTTCTCTACCATCATCTGTTTATAGACTTTATTAAGTGTTTTTTGTATCTACTATTGATTTTATATGAATACTTCATTGTTTTTCATAATGTCTGCTCTATTATATTGTTGAAATTCAAGGATTTCAGTAACGGATTTTTTCCCATATTATATTCAATAATTTGTTTCCTTTTTTTATATACAATTATGAACATATAAAAAAACTTGTTTTTTTCGTTCAAAAATAAAATTATTATTAAATTTTAAAAAAAAAAAAGTTTGTAAAAATATATAAGTTACAAAAAAACACAAGAATTGGGAGGCATCATAGTGAGGATAGATAATATCCCTTTTCTTATCTCTTCAATGCTCTACGACAGGGGTCGGGAACCTTTTTGGCTGAGAGAGCCATAAGCACCACACATTTTTAAATGTAATTCAGTGAGGGCCATATAATATGTTAACCTAATAATAATAATAAAAAAGTAAATGTTTGCATTTTATGTAATTTCAACACTTTTAAAGTACAATAAGCCCCTGAATTCTTTCTAATAACATTGTTATACTGTTTCTAATCAATGATGAATATTTCTTAGCATTAATGTGACTTCTGGTGCTGCATGGTTTTACTGATGGCTTTGTAGTCTGGTTTATACTTGGTGAGGTTAAGCTTCATGCAGGCGTTAAGACTTCCATCCGTCAAACGTGATCGTAGGTTGGTCTTAATGTTCTTTAGATGTGAGAAAGACTGCTCACATGCATACGTAGAGCCGAACATTGTCAGTACAGCAATACTCACACGCTGCAGTGTGTGGTATGTGACGGGAAGCGCGTTCCAAGTTTTGACAATCAGCTGGTCTATGGGCTTAAGTTTTTTCATTTCTGCCCACTTGTGTTGGCTGGCCAACTCTGCTTGCTGTCGTGCGAGTCTTTCCAAATCTTCATTCAGTGACTTGAACTTATTCACCCACATATCTGAGGCTTTCAGGTCAGCAGCTTGTAGCTCAAAATCTCTTTCGGAAACACCGGGGATGTAACTCAGGTCAGCGCTGTCCACTCCACACTTGTGTGGATGGGTGAGGAACTTAAAAAGACGAGTGCGCTCGTGAAATTCTCCAAAGCGCGCTTTGAATGACTGCAGGAGATTAGATGTGAAGCCTGCTAGCTGCTGAAGATCAAGATGTTGCGAAGGGTCACTTGCTGTGCATGCATCTTTAAACTCACCCAGTTTTTCAAAGTGTAGTAAACGACTTGTTTCAATGTCGGTGATGAAGAGTTCTAGCTTGTTTTCAAATGCAGACACTGCTTGTTGCAGGGATAAGATTGTATTTCCAACACCTTGCATTTTCATGTTGAGCTGGTTTAGATGTTCAGTCATGTCCACGAGATAGTAGAACTTCAGGAGCCACTCAGTGTCAGCTAACTCGGGATGCTCAACCTTTTTTCATTTCAAGAAAAGTCCGGATTTCGCTCAAACAAGCCGCAAAACGGCTGAGCACCTTCCCCCTTGACAACCAACGCACATTACTGTGCAGAAGCAGACCAGGATAATTACTCCCAACTTCATCCAGCAGTGTTTTAAACTGGCGATCATTTAAAGCTCGGGCAACAATAAAGTTGACCACTCCAACGACCAGCGACATCACCACACCCAGCTGCTCGCCAGATATCTGAGCACAAAGCGCCTCCTGATGTAGGATGCAGTGAAAACTTGAGATGCGTCTCTTTTCATGTTCACGAAGAAGCGCTACGAATCCTCTGTTTTTCCCCACCATGCACGGAGCGCCATCAGTGCACACCGAAACAAGTTTATCCATCGGTAGATTTTTTTCTTCAGCGAACTTGATGAATGACTTGAATAAATCCTCCCCTCTTGTTGTCTCTTTCATAGGCAAAACAGTAAGACTTTCCTCATATACTGTGTCACCGACAACATACCTTGCCATTACGCTGAATTGGGATAAATTGCTTACGCCTGTTGACTCATCCAAAGCGAGAGAAAAAAACGGCGCCGCATTTATGTCCTTCACTTGCGTTGCCTCAATTTGATTTGACATCATGATGGTACGATCGTGAACAGTTTTTGCTGACAGAGGCATGTCTTTTATCCGTTTAATTATCTTGTCTTTATCCGAAAAGTCATCAAAAAGTTCGTTGGCAACATCAAGCATGAATGCTTTGGCATACTCCCCATCTGTGAATGGCTTTCCGTTTCTCACAATTGCTAAAGCACCAGCAAAGCTAGCCTAATTCCAGTCACCTTGTTGGGTCCAAACACGGAGTTGCTGCTGACTAGCTTGCACTCTTGATAGTAGCTCTTGACATGCTTTCTTCCTGCTATCCCCCGCAGGATACTTCGATGAAAATGTACTATGGCGTGTGTTGAAGTGCCGCTTTACATTTGACCGTTTCATAGATGCAATTTTATCATTGCATATTAGACACACTGCAGAACCTGCTCTCTCCACAAAGGCAAGTTCCTCTGTCCATTCCTGCTGAAAAGTGCGATACTCTTCGTCTTTTTTTCTTTTAGCCATCTTCTTAAAAGGGTTTCTGAAATAAAAAACATAGTTTAAACAAACGGTGATTTCCCGCCTTTTAGTTGCCGGTTTGCGCATGCGCAACGGAGTCTGACGAAACATTTTTTTATAATTAAAAATTTGTCTGCGAGCCAGATGCAGCATTCATAAGAGCCACATCTGGCTCGTGAGCCATAGGTTCCCGACCCCTGCTCTTTTTAAGACGTCACCTAACAACAGAATCCCTGAGAATTTATTAGATTCTGGTTTTTCATTCACTAATCTTATAGGCCAAAAAAGGAGTTTAGAAAAATTTATCTCTAAATGTGATTGTCTTTCTCCTTTTTTAGTATAAAAACTCACCTTTAACCTTTTAAGTATTTTTCATATTTTTTATTGTAAGAAATGCATTTTTTTTAATATAAAAAAATATAATTTTTTTTAATTCTTGGTAACAGCTCTTTTTGTAGACCCGTTTGTACACACTCATTTTTAACTACCGTTGCTATCTCATTCTTATCTTTGATCATTAAGTCATGTTCAGAATTATTATTGATAACTTTGGGAAGATATGCAATTAACTATAAAACTCCATCTTAAGGCACTTATGGCTCATCGCCTTCCACTATTTCTGTGAGTGTACGCTTCTAAACCGTTGTATCCTTTAAGGAAACAAGGGCAATGGAAAGGAGAGGCAAATTCGAGGAAGATCAAAGTCAAAGAAATTTTGCAATTTTCAGAAAAGGATAAAGTTTAATAAAAATCTCATCAAGTACTTAATCCGGCAATTCAAGAAGAAAGTTCCAGAAGGTTTTTAATTTTTGACTTTTTTGTATTTACTTGTTGGTGATATAATTCATATCCAACACTAGTGATTTGTAGGTGCTTTCACTTTGGCAAAGAAGCTTAGAAGCCGTTAATACAGTGAAGAGTTTTTTTTACAATAAGGTAAAGCTAAAGGTACCATAGGGTGTTTTCATCGAGAAGGCACAATTGCGCAGCTTGTATCGAACTATAAGGAAAGCAAGCTTGATGTAAGATCGAATCCAAGACCTTGAGTTATCGAATCCAGCATCTAAATTTACTCGCACTGCTTCTTCAAATATATAGCAATAAACCTTATTTCCCATATTTGGAAACATGAGGTACATTCTGACTTCTCAATAAAAGCACCACACCGTACATGTTCGAGTCCCAGAACAGGCTTAAATGATCTATTTCCTGAGTTTTCTACATAAAATTATCAGATCGCTTTTGACTCTAACACAAGTGAATGGGTAGTTGGAAGAGAATATTTTAACAAATGAAATAATTTTTCTTCATAATAAATTTAATAAATTTCAGTGTCAAAATTATAGTAACTTGTAATGTTACCAGAATTCGAATGCCCATTGGTCCCCACAATTGCGCGTAACCTCATAACCGCGCAGGCATACTCGCCTACTGCAAAGGTGACGATATTACCTCAATATAAATAAGGTCAATGATCCTAACTTCAAAATAAAATTTTGCAAGATATTTAATTGGGATCTTAATATATTAGCATACAAAATCTCATAATTTTGGTCGACACAAAATGACCAATTTATTTAAGTTTAATTAATTGATCTTATTTTTTTCAAATACAAAATTAAAATAACAATTCGTGTAAAAATTCATTTTCAAGTTCAAGTCATCGACCTACATTTGAGATACCTTCGCACATTTATCAAATTTCACGTATGAAATAAGGTTTTTATAAAGAGGTGAACACTAAAATAAATAATTTATTGAGCACTTAAAATTTTTAAAATGTCAATTTTCGTCGACAGTCGGCTTTTTCAAACACAAAATGATTATGATTAAAATGATTAAAAATAAACATCGTTCTCTCTCGCTTACCCATAATCATTTTGTGTTTGAAAAAGCCGACTGTTGACGAAAATTGACATTTTAAAAATTTTAAGTGCTCAATAAATTATTTATTTTAGTGTTCACCTCTTTATTTTATCACTAATTTAATTGGCCACCTTCAGCACCAGATTTATAAAGTATTTATGTTAATTTTCAAAGAAAGAAAGATTTATTCATACAATTATAAAGAAAAAAGAACAGTTCGTGACATCAGTAAGACAAAATATTTACAAATTTAAATAGAATAGAGAATATATTTTCAATATAGAATGTTTTTTTTAAGGGAAATATTCAAAAAGGCCTTAAGGCGGCTGATAATTTTCAAAGAGTAAAGTTATTTTAACAAATATAAAATATAGATATGTTTCCCTTTCCATTCGTTATATATAAGACAAAAAAGACATAGCCCTTTTTTTATAATATGTTGTTGAAATATATATTACAAAAGCAGTGTAGTAATTTAAAAATTATATATTTTTTCCGACATTTTGTCTAATATGTGTTGCCATTTTTTCTGGACACTCGTATTGGGCATGTGATGAGGAAAAGAAGAGAAAAATGTGAGGAGTGATCGAAATCAGCATAAAAAGATGGGAAGACCAACGCGAAGATGAATCAAAACGTTTAATAAGGAATGATGGTGCCAGGAGAAAAAGTAAATGGAAAAAGCTAGTCAAAAACATCGACACTACATAACGGTGGGAAAAGATGAAGCTAAAGAAAAAGATCACATGTTTTCTATTTTCCCTTACTGGCTTTAATATTGGATCTTTTTCCTTTAATAATAGCCATAAGCCAGGATAATATTTGCAAGACTATCGATTTTATATCATTATTTGAATCAAGTAATGCTTTTGTTTTTAAGAGTAAAAATATGCATAGTTTCCTCAAATAAAAGTCTGCCTCAAATAAAAAAGAATTGCAAAAAGGCGAAATGGTACTAAAAATGGTATTAAAAAATTTGAAAATTACAAACGAAAAAAATATATATTAAAACTATCTTTTAACAATACCAATAAAATAAAGGAAAAATTAAATGCAAAATAATATAATTGATAGCATTTGCGTTGAAATTTGCTTTAATTTGATTAGAAAGGGGATGAGAAAAAAATAAGCATAGAAAATGATAAAATGTTACTCACTATAAATAGAAATATGAAAAATTGTATTTGCTATTCATTTGTTCACATTCTGAAAATGGTGATGAATTTAATTGACATTTTGTAAAATGAATTTCATTTCAAATTTGTGGAAATAAAGAAGATATTTGGAAAAGGGCCTGATTCGCTATTAACAAAGTTTCATTATAACGAAGAAATTTTTGAAAGAATATTTTATTTAACTGAAAGATATTTTTTATGAGTTTGATATCTCAAAAAAATGGAAGCAAAAATTTTTGAAATTATATTTTAAAGTGAATCTTTTGGATGCATTTTTTGTTGAAATCCTATTTTGTTTTTAGTAAGAGAAGAATTAATTTAAAATTGATTTGCAGTTTTATTTTTCAAAAAAAACGACTTTGTTTCAAATATTGATAGTGTGATGATGTTGATGTTAATAAAGATGAGAAAATGAAAGAAGATGAATGCAACGAGCCAAAAAAATAGTCACCAAAATTGAAGTAAAAAGGATAGAGCTTATTTAACAAAGCAAAATCATAAATTTTCCTTGCAAAACGAAATGGATGATGCGTTTTTGTTTGTATTGCAAAATAAAATATTAGTACAGAAAAAAGGGAAACAAACTTAAATTGATGCTTTTTCGGGCACAACGAATTCAACTAAAGGTACCCAGAAATTAGTTATATGCCCTATTTTCACTCTATGAGTCTTTTTCAACTTATAAAAGATTTTTAATATTTTTGTTAAGACTCAGAAAAAATCCTTTCCTTACATCTTCACCTCAAAAGCAGTTTCCTCCGCTTCCTCCTTGACTTAAGTTGAAAAAGGACTCATAGAGTCGAAAGATTCTTTTTAATACTTTTCAATCATAGTATGACGGCCTTCAGTCTCATTTTATTTATATGTTTGAATAGGCAACGCTGTCTAAATCGAGAGGGGTGATGACTTTTTCACAGAATCTTCCTTAATTCTACGCAATACGTTTCTTATCTTTTCGTTTTCAAATCTGGGGGGGGGGGGGGGGGGGATGCTACAAGGTGTTGGGTTTGATCCCGCATCAGGCTTTCTTTGCACATTTTTCTACACGAGGAGTGCAGTCGTGCGTTGTTGATTGATAAAAATACTCCAAAATACATTCACATTTTACAAATCGTCTTTATCTTTAACAAAATCCACCAATGAACATTCTTTTGACTTTTAGGTTGCTTTTTTGTGTCTTTTTATCCCATTAGAAGTTCTTACAATAGGGAGGATGAAGGTAACAAAAAGTTTTTAGCTAAATAAATCTTGTCTTACCTTATCTTTTTCTGGAAATCCTTATATTTTTGAAATTTCTCATTTAAAGCAAAAAAAACTTTTTCAAAAAATTAATGAATAACAATCATGCCTTACTTTTTTGATGATTGTGATTTTGGGGAGTATAGCTTTAGACAATTTTAGACAAAAAACAATGGTATTGCAAAAATTTTTATGACGATTTGAAGAGGATTGAGTTAAATTTTAGAAAAAGTTGAAAGAAATATTTAAAAAAAAGTATTTAATTGTATGATAATGAAGTAAAATAGTAAATTTTTAAATCACAACTTGAGAATGATGTAACAAAATAACGAAGGCACATAGAGATTGCAACTGATTCGCAGGATTAAGCAAAAACGACCCAAAAAACTTTTTTCAATAGTATGAATAATAATATTACCATTTTTTCATAATATTATGTTTCTTACTTAACCCGTTAACGACCAGAATAATCAGACGATATCTAATGTAAAGCAGAAGATTTGTATTAAAAAGCATTGATAAACGCAGACGATTTTATTTTTATAAAGTCGACTCTAGCCCTAACCGGTTAAACACATAACATGGTTTGTCTTCATTAAAATTGTGTCTCTACTAGATATCCGACTTAAAATGGTAAAAATTATTTTTTTCAGAATGTAGGGATTACCACATCTTTTAGGGTGAGTAACCTTTAAACCAGATATATATCCAAAAAAACTCTATATGTTAGAAATACCACCTCCAACTGACTAAGAGACGAATCAATATGTCATGTATTACTCAATTTTTGTGATACATTTCAGTTTATCAACACCAAGAAGTTAAGGCATATTTGAAATCTGTCAGAGTTAGTCTTTACTTGGTTGAATAAAGTTAGCCTAAAAATTCCCCAGGAAAAAAATCAAAATTGAACATGTCTTTATGGAAGCAACTCTATGTCTAAACCGAATATTTTGATTCAGCCAAAGATCATTTGGAATAGAAAGTAGTGAATATTTGGATAAGACATAACTGAAATTTAATTCTAATAACATTTATATGATGAATTGTTCAACCTTGATGTAATGCATGTTTTTGGTAAAAAGCATTTTTGCATTGAATAGCGTCCTATTTTTTGGCATTAAAGAAAAAGCAGAGAAGAATCTATGTTTTGAAATGGGCGTTCGACCAGTGCGACATCAATAGAAACACATTTCTGGATAAGGAAGAGATCAAGCCTTTGAAAAGGATTCGCAAGTTGATAAAGCCTTCCACCTGTTCCCGAAGCTTCCACTTATTCTGCGACTTCAACAAAGACAGTCAGCTGAGTAAAAGTGAATGGCTGCGCTGCTTAGGAAATTACAAAAAAGGTTCTTTTTTATTTTTTTTATATATTTTTTTTATTGTGCCATTTGCAGAGAGACTATTTACACAATTATTTGCCCTAACTGTCAACTTAGTTTGAAATCTCTATCTTATGAACGTAGCTAGCGTGTTAAATCCCATTAACCCATTAAGCCCCAATGTTCCCATTTGGGAACATAAGTAATTTCATCTTCGTCTGCTTTTTTCAATGACTTTGAATATAAATCGTCTGCGTTTTTTTAAAATATCGTCTGATTTCTTGGTACTTAATGGGTTAAGATAAACGCACCCTATGAGTATGAACCAAGAAAATTATTTGCCCTAACTACTAACTTAGTTTAAAATCTTAATCTTATGAACGTAGCGTTTTAAATCCCATTAAGATAAATGCATCTTATGAGTATGAACCAAGAAAATGGTTGACTTTTTTTTAAAAAAAATCCATAAAAAAAGTTTTATTACTTATACTATTTCTAATATTTGTTTTAATTTTTAGTATGATGGAAGATACCTACTTAATAAGTATGTATTGATTTTTAGAAATATCTGTTATTCTAACAATTAATCTTTTTCCTTCAATATGACTCAAAAAATGTGCATATGCCAAATTTTTTGATTCGGAATAATACTATTCTTAAATCCAAATTTCTATTTTATAGACTTTTAAACATTTTTTTAAATCGACCATGTTTCGTATATGCGATATGAATATTACAATTTATATCTATTCAAAATTTTACACCGGTACATAGATATAAGGAAAGGAGGGACTCAAAAGCCTTGTCAAATTCAAAACACCTTCTGGTAAAAACAAGCAGTTTGTAAAAATTACAAAAAGTAATCTTATGTTTATCTTAGTTGTACTGAAAATGCTTAAATGCTTGCTTAACCTTGAAGAAACACTGAATTTAACTGGATGTAATTCATCTTATGTATCCCCCGCTAAATATTTTTTCGCTGGATTAATATCTGGACAGATATCAAAATCTTGTCTTATTTTTAAATAATATATTTTTTGCATAAATATGGTATTAATATTTTTAAAAAAATATATATTTTTACATATGTTATTTTGAAAGTTATACACTGCAAATATTTTAATTTTGAAAGTGTAGAAAAAGGTAAACATATGTTAATTGATGAAAATTATTATTAAAAAAATATTTTAATTATAATCTAAAATTTATTATTTCAGTAATCTGATAAATATATCAATAACATAAATCCTATAATTTAAATTAATTATAATTATAATTTATCATTAATTTGTTAATTAGTACCTGAAAATAGAAAGCCATGAAAATACATATCATATCAAAAATAAAAAAATTATAATTTTTTCCACTTATATGAATTGATCATTTCAAACTCTCATATCTAACTAAATATTTTCTATTATAATTTGAAAAAAACATATTAGTGTTCAAAGCCATTTCGTATTGATATTATCAATCATTCCGTGTTTTTGTAACAAGCGACTGTAAGGCCCGTAGCTAGAATTTTTCAATTTGGAGGGCTGGAAAAAATTGGGGGGGGGGCGGCTAAATATTTTCACAAAAATTTTTTTGGTACTTATGAGTTATCTATCCCCCATTCAAAAATTTTTTTAGTAAATTACTGAAAAAAATTTTAAAGTGGAAGGAGCTATATGTACATTAGCATGCCATATGTATATTAGCCGTCAGCAAATATGATTTCCAAAGTCCAACTCAGCTTTTAGTTATGTAAAATGTAGCTCTTATTTTGATCAAGTTTTGTCAATTTTTCTAATTTTTATGATCTTTTTTCTATTTCCTAATATCATTGCAAAAATAACATTCAGTATGTCTGCTATAATGATATTTTGTATCTAAAAGCAGTGACGTACCTATCTTTAAATGCAATTTGGTGCAATTGCTCATTTCAAATAACTTTTCAAAGTGCCCAAAACTTCATAAAAAGGGTATATATGAAAATAGCAATAAAAAGGGTTCACTGTAATTTCATCGCCGTAATTTCATCGTGGTAATTTCATCGCATAGTAAATTCATCGTGATGCAATACATCGTCGGTATTTTCATCGTTAAGTATTTTCATCGTGCAGTAATTACATCGTCTTACTAATTTTATGCTTGACGCTCAATGTTTTTTTGTAAATATCCCTTTATATATTTTTTAAGTTTATTACGAACTTTTGTAAATGTTCTAATATCATAAAAAACTAATTCTTAAATATAAGGTTTTCATATTATCAGGCTATAATGACAAAATAAAACAATATCTCTTTCTGACGTAAATAGCCTTGAAATATGTTTAAATTCCTTAATATTTAAGGAAAGTTAAAAAAAGTATTTAATTTAATTAAAAAAAAATAATATATATATATATTAATCTTTGTTTTTTTAGTTTCATAAAAATCCCCTTAACCTATTTTAACCTTTGACTTTTCAGTCATTATTTGGTATATTATATCTAAAAATAATCATTTGTTTTTTTTTAATAAAAAACTTTATTTTTAAGAAAAAAATACCAATTTATATATGCAATAAATTATTCCTTATTTCAAAAGGATCATTGAGATAACTAATTTATTACAAATTAGAAAAATAGAAACAATTAAAAAAAAAATTATGAGCAATACCTCTAAGGTATAATAATAATCATTTAGGTCACGATTTTCAAAATCATTGACAATGCGCCGTATTATGCGGTCAATCCATAAATCTCGCGATGTAATCACTATACGATGAAAATACTTAAGGATGAAAATACCAACGATGTATTGCATCACGATGAATTTACTATGCGATGAAATTACCACGATGAAATGAGCGGATACCAATAAAAAGTGTAGCAAATCATTATTACAATGCTATTTAAGCCTGAAGTATTTATATTAAATAATCTTGGTGATATATTAATGCAAGTAAATTCTAAGCCGGGCGGACCCCTCCTCCCCTTTCTTCGCTCTCTTATAGCGTCACTGTCTAAAAGACCATTTTACTTGATTGAAATATTTTAACATCACAGTTAATAAGTAAAAATTGAATAAATGTATTCATTTTTTCTTGTATATTTGGGCAAAAGGATATGGCTCTCATCAACAACATATAAAACTGATATATAATAATATAAAGGCAAAATACATGTGCTATTTTCGTTAAGTATACACTTTAGCACTTCTTAAGATTAGAGGGGCGTGAGTAACGTTGGTTAGATAAAAATCGGTTTCGATAACTCAAGGTCTTGGGTTCGATCCCGCATCAAGCCTAATTTCCTCATAATTCGATACAAGCGGCGCAATAAGATATGAATTTATTAAACTGGTTTGTTTGCCTCTAGCTATACATCTTTCTCTTACATAACTTTAGGTAGTGTCGGTGATAATTTACAAATGAATTTTTTGTTCCCACTGAATATATTATTGAACTTTTGCCGTTTATCATATGGTATTAAAAATTAGTCAAATATTAAACAAATGTAGATAATTTTTCTTGAGCCTTTGATTTGTTTAAATTGCTAGCATTCAATCGATTAATATTATAAAAGCTCTTTTAATAGAGAAATATAGTATTTTTTCAAACTTTTTCTATTTGAAAAGTAAGCTTAGGTAAGCTAATGGTCAGAGTCCTCTCTCATGTCTTTGTGGCCCACCAATGCAAAAATTTAGTGTCCCCTCCCCGGAGTGCAAAATTCCTTTAGCACCCTAAGGCAGTAGTTTTAGTGATGGCCCCTCCGTGTTCAAATAATGTAAATGACTAATTGATTTTTTATCATTAGAAAAATTTAACTCATTTTTAAGGAATAACATGTTAAAATGAATGCCAGGTTTCAGATTATGCAAATTCATCACATTTTTGTGGTTTACTATGACAAAAGATACAAAAAGTTTGCTATGATGAGACCGTCAATGTCGCTTCCATTATAATGGATAGCAATTTTTAAAGTTCACTTACTTACTTGTATATTATGTATATATACTTTTTTTTATTTGCGGCTCCGAATAACTCCTGCACAAGGCATATGCCTCTCTCTGCCCCCATATGTGAGGGCGGTCATAATAATAATAATAGGATGCCTAAATTTATGATGAAAATTGTGGTTTTCTTTTGATTTAATTTTATGAACGCTTTTTAATGACATATATTTTAACTTTTTATCTTTTTGTATTTAGATATAAACAGGGAAAAACGTGCAATAACTTATTTTTACAAATTATTTTATCATTTCACCACCTAATTTTAGTTTCATTTAAATATTTTCTATCCTTCAATTCAGAAGCAAAAAATCGCATTTTTACTGAAGCTAAAGACTTGCAATCCTCTGGTATCAAATTTATCACTACTTTATGACTTGCACTTTTAAACATCGCTTCTTCATTCCACTTTGCATGATGCCTTTTCTCTTCATTTTATTTCTATTTCTTGTTGCGTCTATTGTTCTACCCTTCTTTTGATATCATACCCGTCTCTTAAAGAATATAAAAATAAATTAACTTTCCTTTTGGACTTAAAAATACTATCATCGTACTTGCTATCAAATTTTAATACCCAGTTAATTAGTCATATTCTAGCTATAAAATATTAAAGTCCAATTTTTGCTTATTAACTCTAATAATGCCTTATTTTTGTAAAAAACTTCCATCAAAACATTTTATATGTCAACCAATGAATCATTTTTTATTTTCAAAATATTAAAGAATAAAATCGCTGAGTAAAGGTCAATGACCTTAGCTTTAATTATATTTTGACATTTAAGAACAAAACCATCACACTGTACTGTTCTTATCGTTTTAACATGAAATCACCCACAATTTATGATTCAGATTAAAAAATAATATTGTCAAATTTTCACCTGTTTATCTTTTAATTTATTTTTTAGTTTATCTCTAAATTATGACAATTTTATTTGTTTTTAAAAATTTTGCCCGAGATAATAACAAATGGTAAAAATGTCAACCCTTAATTTCACAAACTTTGGAGTCAATGAACCCTATAAATATATCATTATTGTATTCAGCATAAATTTTTATCATGAAGTATTATTATCTATGAAGATACAAAAATAATATTTTAGTCTGTTTTTGCGTATGAGACTTTCACATGCCTGAATATTAAAATGCTATAAAACTTTGCTATCTATTACTTAAGTGTCTAAAATTTCACATATTCTGAATCTTTATATCCCTAATGTACTTGAAATTTTTACTAGGTTTTTTGTGATCAATTATTTTTAGTAGACATTTAAAATAATGGTTAACATAAGGTAAGATATGGGTAAATAGTTTTCTAATTGTTGTGTTTCTTTTTTAGCACATCCTCAACAAATCCAGAATTCGTTGCTTGGTGGTATGGACGAATCAAGTTTTAGTAACCGGAAGTCTATTGTCTTTGGCTTTTCTTCGAGTTCCAGATCTCCTAGTACTGGTAAGATTGGAATGTATCAATTTTTCTATTGGAGGATTTTAGTATTGCGTGTAAAACAAGCATCCTAAACATTTTAAGCTGGTTGTTCTTCGTATGAAGCTGTGAGCTATCTTCATATGAACATTTTGGGGGTGAACTTTCTCCTCGTGATATATTAAGGGTGCTTGATTAATGCAAATTTTATAAGGACTCAACTTTTTTAAAAAAATTCTGTAACTCAGAGCCCGAAAATCTTTTTAGAATGAGAGCCAGATGAGACTTACTGCGTGCCGGTGTACCAAACAAAAGACTTCAAAGTAGATACTGTAAAGATATATATCTATACTTACAGAATTAAGAAATTTTGGGAAAGCAATGTATTAAAGAAAAAATATTTCGATTTTTCGTCCATGGAGATTTGATAGGAGATTATAAAGTGTAGTAGAAAAAAATAAGTGGAAAAAATAAAGAAAAATAAAATATATAAATACATATAAAATTTTATATATAAAATATATAAATATAATATTATCTTTCTGCAAACATAACGATCTATAATTATTATCTATTTATGAAATAAATTAAAGCATGTTCTTAGCCAGAAAGTAAGTAATCTGGTTTACAATTAGACAATGAATACATACATATGCAAAAATTTTATTGAAAAAACATATATGTATGTGCTTGTCAAAATTTATTGTATGCAAGAATTTGATGGAAAAAGATAGACGACTCGTGGTCTTTGCTATGAAGAAATGCGTCGATGTTTATGAGCATTGAGGTGGCGATGCGAAAGTTGAGAGCAAGGTGAGACTTCGTGTATTTCATTTTAGGGAATAGCAGCTCGTGGCACTAGTTTAGTTGGAAGGAGAAGGTCGACGAAAACGGACAGCGGAGAAGAAATTTAGAACTTTATCTACAGTCCATGATTGCACTGCAAATCCACCAACTCCATCTGGAACGAGAAAAGTGCAACGTTCAGGGAGAAGTCATGGGGCCGGTGAAAAGCTTCATGTCCTCAGCCAGCGTCTTGAATCCTACAAAACACAAGGCATATTCCTCTTGGAAAGAGGTAGCGACACTAGCTAAAGTTACCAGGGCTCACAGAAGAGCAGGTCTTTGTAATGTGCGTTTCGCTTGTCCATTATTACCTCTAACTGGTGGTGATTGAGTCTGTTAGAAGGGATGGAGTTGACCACTTTCATTACAACAGCCATCACATCAACAGTGTTGGTAAACTTGGCACAGACGGACTCTTCGTGGATAATGCAGTGCACCTTGCGGATCGGCTGAGTGTATCCGACGGCCTTACAGTGATTCACGAGTAGTGAAGCAGCGCCTTTTTCCCCCTGTCATTGCGGCGCGCCGTCAGTTGTCACACACAAGAGACGAGAGAGGCCCAAAGAGTGCTGCTCCATACACTGAAGCATGGCCTCAAAATGTCTTTTCTAGAGGTTGTGTCACGTAGCGGGATAAGTTGGAAAATTGTTCACACATTTAGAGATCAACACTGACACCACGAATAAAAACCTCCAGCGGGGCCGTGTCATTTGCCTCGGTCCTCTTGTCAAAAGCAAGGGAGAAGGCATCGAGGTTTGAGCAGCGAGAACAAGACACTTCTTGATGAAGTCTTCATCCATGAACCTGTTCATTCTGCGAGCTAGGAAACGGGAAATCTCTCGGGAGCCTTCTCGGCCTCTACACTCTGCTTTCAAATGTACGTAACAATGTAACAATTCAGCTGCAACCGATATTGAAGCAAAATGTGTTGTTCTGTCTCTCAGTGGCGGCGTTTATTGTATTCCTTCATCACAGTCGTAGTTTCCATGCATACCACGGCACTGGGCATATGCTCGATTTCCCATTCAGAGTTGAAGGCACCCTCAAAGTCCACTTTTCTTTTCTTAGCACCCAGCACTTCAAACATGATTGCACGAAGCTCAGCAGAACGTAAATGAGATTTATAAGATTTAATTAAAGCTAAAAATAAATATATCAGTAAAAATTTTATTTACCACCATAACATGCCTGCTAAACAATTCTACAATTCTCGATTATAATTATATAATCAATAAAAGACACAATGATAATATTTATTAAAGTTAAAGTTGAAATTAAATGTATGATGTTCCATTTGGTCAATGATGAAGAATCATTGTGTGGCAATAAGGAAATTTTGTTACAACTTAGTTTTCTGTTTGAGTTTGGCGGACGGATAGCAGGTTTGAAGTAATTTTAATGTTAAATTTCAAACTTATAGAATCAAAGTTTATTGATACTTTTGAGTATGTTGGTTGGTTGGTTTGGGATAACAAACAAACTTTAACAATTAAACTATCTGCTCCCATTATTCTTAAGAAGGTTAATTAAAGTTTTTTGTGAATTTTTTTTTAGGGGGGGGGGCTGGGGGGGGACCCCCCCCCCCCTCCACTTGTTAAGGGGAGAGCTACACCCCCACAACCCCCCCCCCCCTGAGTATGTAAAAAAGTAAATTGACTTTTCTTTATCAAAATTTTAATATTTAAGATTAATTTATAACATCTGTAAGAAAATGAAATGTTGGAAAACATTTTTAATTGTAAAATATTCCTTTAAAAATTAATACGATATCAAAATGTATTATTCAAAGACAGTATTTCTCAACCGCGCTCCTCAACCTCTCGTTTTGCGGCCCACATAGCAAAGATGCAGCCAAAATTAGCTAAAAATATCACATTAAAACAGTCAAAATTTCGCAAATTTTTTGATTCATTATTTATGATAATCGGATTTATTAATTTTATGAATATATGCAGCAATTTTGATTCAGTTTAAGTAACTAGAAATAACATTTGAGAGTTATTTATAAAACGCTTTTTATAAAAACCGATTTTATGCTATTGGTCCGGCACTCCAGTGCAATGTTAATTCTTAATCAGTCCCTTTGTTAAAAAAAAGGACTTAAAACAATAAATGTAATTTAAAATAATTTTATCTTTTTAAAACCATACTGTACCAATTAGGCAAATGTTGTCAGATCGTAGGATTTTTCTCAATTTTTTTCTTTTACAATTCTGTGATATTGAAGTGTCTCTATTTGCGAGCATTCAAAATTTTTAATTTGCAATCACTCTTAAAGTTAATGAAATTTTGTTCTTTTTTAATCCCAAACTTTTGAACAAAAAATTTTTTAATGTTATAATCATATTTAAAATTTTAACATTTTTTCTAAGTTGATAGCCGATTTTGTTTTTTTTGTGAATGAGTGTTGTCTTAGACATGTCATTTGATAATAAGCAAGCTTTAGCTACTTTTTCTCATCTTTTGATAATTGTGTTCAGAAGCTTCTTGCACGCTGATAAGGGCGATTATGTTATAAAATCAATTCGGTTGAATCGGTTACACTCAGTTTTCCTTGTTGTTTAGGACTGAATTGCAGTTTTAGCAGAGAAAGAGCGATTCAAAAGCTACACTCTTCCCCATCTTCTGGAATTTTTGTGCCAAACTGCACTTCTACCGGAAACTACGAAAGAATTCAATGTCATGACGTGATCAAGTACTGCTGGTGTGTTGACTCCGTAACCGGATTTCCCGTTGTAGGCTCTTCACAAATTGGAACCCCCAACTGCAACATAAATTTCACTCAAACTCCCATTCACTTGTCTTCAATCAAGATAGCTAAGATTAAGAGTAAGGCTGTGAGCTTTCAAAGCTTTCGCTTTTCATTGCCGAATCACAATCCTTCCTTCGCTAAGAATCAGATCTTTCTTCATCACCCATGACAGGATTTTGCATAAAATGTCTTAAACGCCCATAATTGACATTTATAAATTTTACTTGGATATTTTTAATATGCCAATTTTTGTGCTGTTTCTCTAGGACCAAAGTGAGAGGTAAATTCTCCGAAAGAATAAGCTATCAATGTGTACATCGACAAATTTTTTACTTTTTTCGAAAAGTCAACTTTATCAGTTTAAGATTTTTTAATTACATAAAAAATTAGCGGGACACATTATTCTAAAAATGTATTATTCCTCATTTGTTAAAAGATTTTAATGATTGTGTGCATGTGTTTATAAATATAAATGTTAACAACAAAAATTTCTATTTTCCAATTAAGAGTATTTTAGGTAAAGATTATGTAATTTTTTTTACTATTTTTTTATTTTTCAAAAATTTTGAACATTTTTTTATGTCCCCTTCATTTTATTAATTTAAAATTTTCAAAATTTAAATCCTTTAAAAGTTTTAATCTTTTTGCGTTTATATAAAAAAAATGCGTTTACTTTTGCATTAATTCTTATTTATTTACACCGTTTTAATTGTAAAAGCTTCTTAATGTTACGTTTTTTAATGATAAAATAAAAGTTCTAAAATATTTTTTACGATTTTCCTGAAAATAACTAATTAATTATTTTACAATTTTAATATTTTGGTAGTGTCAAAGATCTGTTCATTTTAAAAAATGGAATTTCAATTTATATTATATGTATCTAAATTCATTAAAAGTATTTTTTATATTTTTTTCACAAAAAAACAGTTGTATATAAAAATAATTCCCAAGAAAATATTACTTTTTTGTAGTTAGAGTTATACATTTTACTTTCTGAAAGCGTAGAAAAATTAGTTAAATAATAAAAATTCTAGCATAGTATTCATTTCATTATATTTGAGAAGAAATTATTTTTAGATTTTTTTTAAAATTTTAGATTGCTATGGTGAAGTTAAGCAACAATTTTTTGAACGTCTCATTGACCATATTTTGTTGCAGTTTTTTGAAAGCTACGATGAAACTTTTAGGTGAAGCCATTTTAAATTTTTACCTCCTAACTAAGTTATCGTCGAAGTAATTTACCGACTTCCATGAATTCACTCTTTCAGTCGTTTCTCATCTTTCTATTGAAAAGTTTCAATTTTTTCTTTTTTTCAAATTTCCTTTTTTTAGCTTTTTTATATCCTAAAGCAATGATTTTTACGCGTTCATAAATATTTCTTTTTGTGTATAATAATAATTTAAGCTTTGCGCCCTAACCCCGTAATCAGCTGAAGCCCAACTCTTAACTTGACATTATCTTTCGATTGCATCAAGAGTTCTTTAAACGTTATCATTTAGTCTTGCTAGGCTTATTTTAGGCGCTTGAAAACGACAAATTTTATTTTACGCGATTCTATCACAAATGAAGGATCGAATGTCGTATCACTTTTCACAATTGAGAGAAACGATGTAAGAAAATTAAGGCTTGATACTTTAATTGGAAACTCTACTAAAATATAAAAAAAAAAGAGCTTTTTTAATTTTTTTGCCATGAATTATGAAAATAAAACTTTTGTTTTAAGCTTTGTTTTATTGTTTTATGAAATCAATGTAAAAATGAAAAAAAAATGAAAATAAAACACTAATTTGATATTTTAAATTCCATATATTTTTAAACAAAATGAAATACCATCAAGCGAGGCGGTGTTCACAGGGCCGTAACCAGACAGGGCGAAATGACGCAGTTGATTCGCCTAAATTTTTCAGATTAATAATAATTCTGATAAAATTTAGAAAAAATTTACGCATAATTACAATTATTTTGTCAATCTAGCTCAGAGGTTCCCAACCTTTTTTTCACGAAGTACCCCTTGAAAATTTTCAGCCTTAGGCGAACCCCTAATAATTTTTTTTCACACTAATTGATTTTAAACCTCGCTCGCTAATCATCAGTCAAAGATGTATTTCAATATACACAAAACAACTTTCAATTATTTTTTATTATCGTTTTGGGGGAAATTTTCAACCCATTTTATGTATGTAGTGGTATATATTAGTTAAAAATTAAAAAAACTTTTCAGATACCTTTATAAAGTACCCCTTGAAAAAAGTGAAACGAACCTCCAAGGGTTCGCGAACCCCTGATCTATATGAATCTTAGAACATATGAATCTCTTCTACAGATGATCAATTTTAATATGATGACAACATTACATATACAGATTTGGGCACCCTGATCATATTCTTTTTCAATTCAGGCCCTCTTAAATTTTTTCTGCTTACGGACTTGGGTGGAGATCAAAAGCTTTGAGCACCACACTGATAATAAAATGCAGACGCAAATTATATCATTATTTATATAATAAATGACTTTACCCTTTTAATTTCAGTTCTAAAGTCGCTGATAAAACTTCAAATGAAAAGATTGAAAGAGCTACTGTTTGGGAGCACAAAATTTTAGATTCAAATAAAAGTGGGGTAAACATTTTTTATTTCCTTTTCAACGCGACTTTTATTTGTTGTTTACTGCCTTCAAGAAGCTTTTTGATAAGCTAACTAAAACAAAAAAATTTATTTGCGAATGTAAAAGTTGTTATATATCTTTATTAAAGATAACAGCTCTTTAAGAGGATGTGAGAGAAGCCAAAACACAAAAAAGTGATATTTTTCATACTAGACGTCTTCACTCTCGGGTTCGAAACCGCGTCGTCCTAGTTTTTCAGTTCGGTAGGGTCTTCTTTTGCAAGGTTCCGATTCGGCCTAGTCTTAATCAATGTTTGTCCAGTTTAATTCCTAAAAAAAATAAAGATCTTGAGTGATCTTGATAAAAAATAATATGCAAGTAGATTTAAAATTAGTTGAAGCGTTCCAGGAATTATAAAATGACTTTATCTTCTTCTTCTTCTTCTTCTTCTTCATCATCTTATCCCCTAAATGAGGGTCGATGGCTTGATCCTGTTTCTCCATAGGTTCCTGTCCTTCGCATTGCTTTCTTTCAACCTAAAAATGACTTTACCTAATCAAGCATATTTATCCAAACAAACCCTCCTTCAGGACACTTTTTTCTCAAATAGACGCTCTTGAAGGTAAAATAGAATTTTTATATTTAAAATAAGTTTATCTTATTCGAATCAAATTCTAGTTGAAGTTATACAAATTTACATGAGATTAAATAACGAATTATAAATATTTCTAACTGTAGCTAACCGCAACTGGCAAACTTACTAAGTAAGATATAGCATTTTTGAATTATTATAAATTCAATCTCAATTTGATCAAAGATACTAGAAACTAACTATATCCAGATGTGTGTCAATTTCAAGTTTGAGTTTAAATTCGCTATATGTACAATTTTTTTGTAGGAATACATCATTGATGATAATGATATGTGCACATATAATCGATATACTTTATAAGGTACTTAAAGAGGCGGTATTCATTTGAAAGTTTACTTTGCGTATTGTAGTTCCTCTAAAACGAATGCCTAGACCAACTCCATTTTTCGATGTTATGTAAGATATTCAAAGAAATTTTATTATTTTTTCAATTTATCTTAAAAACGCGCTAAAACTCGTTAAAACTGATCCTAGTGGTTCATTTCGCTAAGGTATTTAATTTCTGTGGTACGGTTCGATGTGGTTGATTGATATTATAGTCTACTTCAATCGGATTAAAACTACAAACAGCTTAACCAGACCTAATATGAGGAACGTACACAACTCTGACAAGACTTTCAACAGGTCCTACTCATACGAAGACAAAAAAACATGGCCTGAAAATAGTAGTGAATAAAAAAGTTAAAAAATACAAATAATAATTGCATATAATAATTGCAGTCTTAGATTGTACATTTCAAAGACAGCTTTAATTTTAAAAAATATGGAGTATAGAGAATACAAAATAAAAAAGTGTATAAGCAAAACAGAGTATAGTGGGGGAGGGCTTTTAGTATAAAAAAGAAGCATATGCGTGTTTTTGTTCATTATTAGCAATTGTAATAAATATGCCTCCATTGAAGCACATAGTAAGAAAATGGAATTTTTTTAATTATTACCTGTAGTAGGATTTGTGTTACGACTTTTTTATACCTATATGTATCTGCCTCTTAATGCACCGTTTTCAAAAGTTTAATTTGAGGTATATTTTAGGATGTCTCCCAAACCAATAATTATTAATTTGACGTTATCATATGAGATGAAAGTGAAATGTTTTAATTTTTTTTACATTTCTAATGTAATAATAGCTCGAAAGTATAGACTTTATTTAGAAAAATTGTAAATTATCTTCTCCTTTACTGCTCTCTGATTTTGTTTTACAAATTCTCAGATTTCATGATTTCCATTTCCAAAAATTTTATAGAGAGACGCCACTTTTTCGTAAACTCCAAATCTAATATACAAAGATATTTGTGACTGGGTGACAAATTTTAAAAAGTAAAGCAAATTAAGTTGATTGATTTATGATACACAAAATCAACTGTTTCACAAAAAACAAAATGCCATAACTTTTATCCGTTGTAAGCCATCTTTTCATGAGCATATTGCTACGCACAATAATCAGTTAACAAAAACACGCTAAATTACCATCACTAATGACAGCCTTTCAATCTTAACTGTTTGTTGAACATTTTAAATATAGATTTAAATTTTTGACTCCTCCATTGTGGAACATAGATTCTTTCATTATTGATGATATCACCAAAGAGTCCAAAATAAATTGAAGAAAACTTCTGTTTTGGTTGTATTTTTTCACTTTTCTGCATCTTTACTGTTATATCTGCTTTTATATTGTTGCTTTTCAATGACTCTTTTTTTAATATGACCAGTAGCGTGAATAAACTACTGTAATTAAGTTGCGTAAATAATCATTTTAAAGAGGCAATCAAATTTTACTAGAATAGACAGTCGTTTTACAACTTTTTATAAAAAAAATTTTTATATCTTTATATTTTTCAATTTTTTATCAACTTTTCAACGACAATAAGAATTATTTCATTACAGAAAAATGTAAAAAATAAATTCATGAAAAAGAAAAATACCGTTTTACAGAAGTAAAAAACTAGGAAAGTTAAAATCAAATTATAAATTCTTCAAAAATTATTTTATTTAAAAAAAATAACAAAGTTCAAGATGTCTTTATGACATATATTTTCAAATTTTTATGTTTTCTATTAATTTTTTTTAATTGTAAACGCGGAGAAAACACCAGAGTTTTGGGACAATTTAAAATAATATACGGAAGGAGAATACTAAATTAGTGACATGTATTTGCTTGATTTTTTAAGTCATTATATCCCTGAAAAAAAATTATAGACACACTCAAATTAGCAGGAATATTTTTATTTATACCTACACATAGAAACATCGAGTAGCTTTGAGCAAAGGTAATGATTAACGTTTTGTCTGTGATCAGCCTCCAACACTCTATCAATAATTTTAATAGTTAATTAAGGGAGTATTTGATGATGAATGACAGTTTTAATTGTTATCACTTCTGAATAAGCTCCTTCCAAAAGGCAGACAAGACTAGAAAGTTGGATCATTCGACCAAATTTACCGTAATTAATTAAGTGAGTCCATTGATAGCGGTAACAGCCTTTAATAGTAATATTCAATGTTGTTGATGCCTATCCCACTTTTGCATTGTCTTCTAGTATATTGAGAAGAAAGAATGGCGATCATTCTTGAAGTACTTTCCCAAGCGAGCTGAGGACCGAAAGTGTGTGAGAAACTTCTTCAAGTTTTGCGACCAAGATGCGAATAAAAAGTTATCCCTGAATGAATGGAAAAACTGTTTCTTATCTGGTAAATCCTTTTTTTCTCATTTCCTCTTGATTCCTCTTCCCCTACCGGAGTTTTGTATTTTTTTCACAGTGCAGATGAAATTGGGCTGAGTCTTCATGAAAAAAGTAGCGAAATATTTTAATAGGCAGAAAACGTTTATTCGTCGAAAAATAGAAGGAGACCCGTTTAAAGATAAATTTTGGACCACGATGTCCATCAACACATCATCGTACCGTTTGGCCAATTAAGTGCGAGGAAGGAAAAACAGTACAAGTAGGTTTATCAATCACAACATGACTGGGGTGGATGAAGGAAAGGGTGAAGATGAAAAGTGTTATTACGCGAACACCTGCGCCTAACATGGTAGTGTGTGAAATCTTTTTTATCCAGTGTTTTAATAAGCTATTTTTTCCATTCTTCAAATTGCCTGAATTATGATACAATACTTTGACGTACTTGTTCCAAAATCGTAATAGAAGTAAAAAGTAATGAATGGAAGATGTTTATGCACTGTGCAGAGTGATTTAATTTGGGGGCATCACACTGCGGGTCATATCGCTAATTAGGAGCGTGGTTGACATCGGCTACGTTATATTTCTAAATTATGGTACTATGGCTATGATAGCTTTTTTTATATACGATACGAAATTGCGTACGAAAAAACTAATTTAGAATAAATACCGAATTTCTGTACAATTCCGATCTTGAAACATTTTTTACGAACCTTTGAATTGTAAATAAATTTATCAAGTTGAAGCTTGTCACTTGGGTGATAACATATTTGAGTAAATAAGGATATATGATTCATATATTTCTTAAGTTTCCATAACTTAACACCACTCTACTAAAACATACATGTAGTAGAATTATCCATAAAGAATATTATATGTACTAAATATCAGGGATAATCAATTTGTACAAAAAATACAATAGCACATTTGCTCTTGGACAAGGTATCGAACGAAGTCTTAAGAAGGATGACTGATCTTGAAAGACATTTAGAAGATACAAAACTTGACAAAAAGAATTAGAAATGAAAATTTTAATGAAAAAGTGAAAAGAAATAGACCAAAAACGTGGCAAGATGTAGTTAAAGAAGATATGAAGTAAAAGCTCAAGATTGAAGAAGTTAAGATGAGGGAAGGATGGAGAAATCGCTGCAAACTTCTGATCGACTTTGGCTAGCCAGGATAAAGACCAGGCCTTTTTTCGGGCAAACGGAAGAGGATGATGATAAAACATATTATATAATAATAATAGATATCTCCCTCTCCACCACGCTCAGAAAGAATATAAAACATATTTAAAAGGCGATTGATTTAGTTGGTTTGTCATGTAACTCTTTGAGTTGTGTCACTCCCTAAAATTTCATTATTTTTTGTCACTCTTTTGCCCTTTTAATTATCATCTACTTCAATGCCATCATACTTTATTTAGATAAAATGTACAGGTTAAAGAGACGAATATTCTCTGTAATTATTGCAAAACCTCTATAGGAATGACCAACCAATCCTAAAGGCAAATTGTCATCTTTCATGCACTATACTTAAATTTTCTATTTCTGTCACAGGCGTCAACATTAGAGCACGAGAAATTATTCAAACGAAAAATCCGATAACCAACTTCTTCAAGGCCTCATAATAAACGAAAACTCTTTCTCCGTTACTTTAAGTCACGAAGCGAGAAAACATGCTCACTCAGTATTCTCAATAGTCAGCGCCTGCTTGATCCCTTTTCACGCTGCTATCCCTGAATATAATATTTTTAACATATGTTATTTTATGACGGCGTTTATGAAAGTAATTAAAAACAATTTTTTGTATTATATACTTGGTGTACATTTAAACTGGTATGGTTCTTCCTTTTCTTTTAAATACCTTAACTTTTAACATTCGAACACGATGATACGAATAAAATATTCATTTTAATTTTATTTCATATCTTCTTATAATTTTTAGCAAATATGCATTAATGTAAGTACTTTTCGCCAAAAAATATTCATTTTTTTTTAAAGTTATTATCAAAAGCTTATGAAATAGTTTATTAAGGCCATATGGCGTGTGCCAAATAGTTAGATATGCTGAATTTTATATGGAAATTAAAAGATTTAAGTAAAAAAATCAAAGTTTTAAAGTATAACTTTAGTCATTCACCAAGAAAACGAGTAAATTTAATATCAGAAACAATGCACATAATTTAAAAAAAAAATAGAAAACTGCCAAATGATAAAGTTAAGTATTCTCTCTCTGAGTGTTTAATAGATTAGAAAAGTAAAGAAGATGCTGATGAATTATAGAAGTTATAGAAAAGAATTCGGCCTTAAGGCAATATTAATATCAATATATTTAGAGGCTGAATTGACCTGCTTCCAAAGAAATTGCTGTATACAAAAGTTGTATACAAAAGTTAAGAATACGTAAAATAAAAATTTTGAGAGTTTTGCTTGTAAAAGAGGTGTCAAGCTTTAGTGCTAAAATGCATACCTGTTACTTTTTAGAGTCTCAAAGCGAAATTAACTTGCCAGTTCTTATTGTTTACAAACTGTATAAATTTTAAAAATAATCGGTACTAGAAAGGAATGTCATATCTAGCAACTTACTTCCTCAGTTTTGCCCTTTATGATTTTTTATTGAAAAGCTGCATTAGAGTTTAGTCTCATTTTTCCTTCATGTTTTACAGTAAGCAAGCCTTCTCCAAAATTTGATCTTATCAGCCATCCTTTTGAATTTGCATCCATTTCTTATTTATAAAAGAAGCTTCATTTTAAGCTACTTTTGTTGTATTTTTAGAATTGTAATTGATCATTAGCTTTGAACGGATAAACTTTAGCTTTCTAATAAGGTAATTTGCATTGTAATATAATATACTTTAATTTGTAAGATTATTGATATAAACCGATAGAGAAAAAGGCCTTTTGACTGAAATTTCTATCTTAAATCAGGTATAAGAGCCTAAATCAGCATGCATGATCCCGCCAAAACTGAGATAGTTCACATGCATGTACGAAGTCTAAAGTTTGATTAAAAAAAAGAATTACGCTTCTGAAAGATATTTAAATTATATCAAATATTATACAATTAGATTAGCACCATCTAACAAATTTTTTTCTTTCTTTCTCTCTGTTAATACATATATTTTATAAATGTTCAATCTACATACAACAAAAAATACGTCTTATTGATCCTAAACTTTGCTTTTATTTTTATAATATCGATTTTGTAAAAAATGTAACTGCCTACAAGATTTTTTTCGCTAACCAGATATCTTTTGTTTTTTAAAAAAAATGTGCATATTTTTAAACACGCATCTGTTCTTTGTGATTTTATAAGGGTATATCATTTTTGTATATTTTTGTTAAAAGTGATGTACATCCGTTTATCAGATATCTGTTTATGAAAAATGTTGTTTAAATTTATATTTAATGAAGTTCCAGGGATGCTGAAGATAAATCCCCCATTGATGAATGGTCTGGCCGAGAAAAAAACAAAGTAAGAATACAAGAAAAAAACAAAAAAAAATTCGCATTTTTTTAACACAGATTGCACAAAATGACTTTCTGATGAAAGTAAAGCTATCAAGGAAAGATCAATATAGAATGAAGAGCTAAAGAGAAAGGTAGATTTGCTAAATGGGGCAAATTTTCAAAAAGATGTAGTGTGAAAAAATATTTTCATAATCAAATTGAGCGTGTTCGATCTACTGTGTATGGATAAGCTTATTTTAAAATAAAATATTTTGACGTTAGTCACCTGTGAAAGCGAATTTACTCACAGGGGAAGTATTTTGAGTGAATTTTTCACCGAAAGCTGCTTCATTAAATGACAATATTAAGCAAAAAAAGGTAGAATTGAAATGTATTTTGAAGATTATATATTTTCCATTGATTGACTGGTTTGATTGATATTCATAAAAAATAAATGACACCATCAGATTCACAATCAATTGTTGTAGTGCAGTGGTTTTCACACAGTTTTTACTCCCAGGACCCTTCTATCATTTATAAAAATTAATTCCTCTCACCCCCTAAGCTTCTCCCTTTCAAAGATTATTATCAGCCTCAGAATTTGCATTTGGAAATTCTATCAGAGTTTACATTCAAAATAAATCTTCAAATTTCTTCCTTATCAGTGCTCTGTCAAGACCACTGGAGACAACGTACATGTAATATTTTATAGTGAAATTATGCACATTTAAAAACAAAGTAAAATACTACTTGATTTTTCTACTTAAATATTGATAGTTTTATCTCTTTTGATCTCCTGAGTTCGAATCTGACGGTTTGTAGTTTCAAATTTTTCTGTCCCCCAGGAAGTGTCAAATCCCCACAAGGGGGAATTTCTTTCGGGTTGAGAACCAGTGATTAAGGGGTTCAAGCGGGAATTTTGTAAAAATGTTTAATATTTTAAGAGGATTCTTTTAATCTTTCAATTGGAAAATCTGAAAATTAAGCTTGAATATCGAATATTTTACCTTAAATTTCGCAAATATTCTTTACTTTTAAAATATTATTATTGATCAAAAAGACACAAAATATAGCAACTCAAAAATTTGTATATTCATGAATAATTTTCTATATTCTCTTGAATATCTAATCGAAGATTATATATATTTTATAATATCCAAGGAAAAGAATTGTATATAGTGTTTGTCGATCTTGAGAAGGCTTTTGATTCAGTTCCTAGGAATGTTATACGTTGGGCATTAAGAAAGGATGGTATACCTGATTTTGAAATGAACGCAGTAATAGAAATGTATGGAGATTCAAGAACAGCAGTGCGTATCGAAGGTAGCTTTCAGAGTGGTTTAAAATAAATGTTGGTGTTCATCAAGGGTCTGTAATAAGTCATTTGTTGTTTATCATAGTGATAGACGCTCTGAGCTCGAAAATCCCGAAAAATAATCGTGAATTTTTGTATGCTGATGATTTGGTAGTTGTGGGTGATAGTTTGGATGAGTTAAATGTTAAGTATACCGAATGGAAAAGAGCACTTGAAAGCAAAAGATTAAAAATAAATGTTGCAAAGACCAAAGTGATGATCGTGAGTAATAAAAATAATGGTGTCAGGGAAGTGAGTAGTGTCGACCCCTGTTCATTATGTGAACTTAGGGTAATGAGAAACGCCATTTTATGTACGACTTGTAATAAGTGGGTTCACAAAAGATGTTACTCTATAAAGGGCTCTCTTTCTGCAGTGAGTGGCTTTCTTTGTAGAAAGTGCAAAAATGGAGACAGCGTAAGTACTCTTGTTGAGAAAGTCAAATTAGGAGATGATACGTTCGATGTTGTTGATGATTTATGTTATTTGGGCGATATGATCAATTGCAACAGTGATGTTTCTAGTAGCGTAAGAGCGCGAATACGCCTGGGTTGGAAAAAGTCCAAGGAATTATCCGGCTTACTGTGTGGAAATTTTTTATCTGACGAACTAAAAGCAAGACTGTATAAAGTTTGCGTTAGAAGTACGATTTGTTACGGTTCTAAATGCTGGGTTATGAAGAAGGCTGACACGAGAAGGCTACAAACAACTGAGATGAGAATGATTAGGATGATGTGCGGAAAGACGCTGAAAGATAGGATTGCCAACGATGTGTTGAGAAGAAAATTGGAATTGAGGATAGGTAGGTAGGTAGGTAGGTAGATTTCAAAGCACTTTCCAGCGTGAGCTGATATGCTCGCGTAAGCTTGAGAGTTGGTTAAGGAAGATGCAGATGTTGGTAGAGATAGGTTGTCCTAAAAGTAGAAGAGAAAAGCAGATTAGTTTGTTATAGGGTTTTCGACGGTGGTGAGAGTTGTTTCAATGGTGTCAATGAGGGTTGCTAGGGATTTTAGTAGTGTTGGATGTAACAGAAGATCTGAGAGTGTTGTTGGAGATCTGTTAAGTAAAGAAAGGCAGCGAAATAGAAGATCTTGGCGATGATGAGAGAAGATTTGACATGTGAATATGAGGTGGTATGGCGTTTCTATTGTGTCGCATCCGAAACGACAGTATGGATTTTTGCTTACTTTAATTCGGAAAAGATATGCTTTGCATGGGCAATGGCCTGATAGCCAACGAATGGTTGAACGAGGTGGTGTAAATTTTTTGTTTTTGAAAGTTGTGTGAATTGTGCTGATGTGTGGTAAAGAGGAGATTAGTGCATTTTGAGATGAAGATATGGACATCTGCCATTCTTCTAGAGTGGATAAGTGAATGTGTGTTAGAAAGGTTTTGAGCGGTAGGGAGTTGAGAGGAATGTGGGAGGTTAGGTGTAAGTTTGAGGCTAAGTAGTCTACGAGGGAGTTTTCTGGTATGTTTTGATGAGCAGGGTACCAACATAGGTGTATGTGGAAATGTTTTGTAAGATTGATTAGGGAGGAGGCGAGTTGAAAGGAGGGAAATGGGATGTTGTGTGATAGAGAGAGATCGTGGATTATGTTTTGTGCATCGGTATAGAAATGGATGGTAGTAAAGTGGGGAAGAAAGTGGTTAATGTTGTTAGTGATCATAGTGCAGGCGTGTAAAAGGCTAAAGATTTCGCATTCGAGGATTGAGAGTAGAGGATTTAATTGGGATCGATGGGTGTAAAAGGGGCTAGTGGAAGAGCCTTTGAAGAAGGCGTAAGCAAAGGAGGTACTTAGGGACTTCTTTGAGGCGTCTGTGAAGATGCGTAGGGAGGTTGGCGAAGAAGTAGAGCGAAGGTATGAAATTGATTGTTTTGCAAAAAATTTGTTTTTGCATATAGATGTTTTGAGAAGGTTTTGTGCAGATGGGTGAGTTAAAAGAGATGGGTGTATCGAGGGATGAACTAGGTAGTTAGCAATATTTGGAGCGTATTTTGCTAATAGATGTGAGTAGAAAGAATAGGATGGAGTATTGTGGTGGGGTGTGATCGGATGAAATGGGGGAATTAAGTTGTTGTATGTCAAGATGAAGCGCTTAATAATAGTTTTTTTAAGTTGGAGTTGTAATGGTAGGGTGTTAGTTAGAATTTCTAGGCATTGTGTGGAAGTAGTACGATATGCGTTGGTGATGCAAAGTAGACAGAGACGGTGTATCTTGTTAAGAAAATGTATGGTTGTGGGGTGTTTTAAGGAGATGCCCCAGGAAAGAATTCCGTATTGAATTACTGGTAGGATTAAGGATATGTATATGTATTTGGTGTGTTTGGGACGGAGGCCCCATTTATAAGAGATAGCGCTTTTAAGTGAAAAAAGGGTGACTGAGAGTTTTTGGTATATTTTTTTAAAGTGTATTGAAAATTTTAGGTTGGACTGAAGGTTTAGTCCTAGATATTTGATAGTCTTTGATGCAGTTATAGAAGTAGAGGTATTTAAATGAAGGGGTAAATGTTCTATGCGTCTGCGTGTAAAGTGAATGAGGTTTGTTTTGCTGGAGTTAAAGAATATCTTATGTGTGTTTGCTCTTTCTTGTAGCCTTAGTAGAAATGAAGAGGATTTGGTGAGGTTTTCTTGTTGAGAGTTGCTGGTGAAGGTGAATAATATGTCGTCTGAAAAACATTGGGAGAAATCAGTGTTGGTGTGGATTAGATCGAGAAGCGGGTATACTAGCCAGAGGATATCAGAAAGACATCCTCCTTGGGGAGTCGAGAGGGTTAGCTTATGGATGCAAAGGGAAGCGCGATGTCGGAAAATGAGACAGCGGTTTGAAAGGTATGAGCTTATAAATTTGATGATGTAAGGAGGAAATGATTTGTGTGCAAGGTTAGTGATGATGGCAGGATGCCAGGTTGAGTTGAAAGCGTTGTTTATGTCTAAGAAGATTGTAGAAGAAATTTTCTGAGTAGAAAGAGAAGAGTCAAGGTAGGTGGTTAGACGCGATAGTGCTGTTTCCGTATTTTTGTTGGGAAGGTATGCAAATTGTGTGTAATGAATGAGGTTACGGGATAGGATGTAGTGGACTAGACGTTTGCGAATGATTTTTTCGAAAAGTTTGCCTAGTATGGGTAGTAGAGTGATTGGTCGCCAATTTTGAATGAGGCTTGAATCTTTATTGGGTTTAGGAATGAGTATGAGTTTTCCGATTTTCCAAACGTTGGGGAAATGTGAATGAGTAAGGCATGCATTGAAAATAAGGAGTAAATGTTTGTTTAAAATGTGTATTGATTTTTTAATATGTTTGGGTGAGATATGGTCGTAGCTAGATGAGGCATTTGTTTTAAGAGCGTTTACTGCTATGTTTAATTCATTTAGTGTGATTGGAGGAAAAATAGGGTTTTGGATGGAGTGAATGATGTTTTTAGAGTGTTCTCGAATTGTGTGGTGAAAGGGGAGATCGGAAGAGGGAGAGTCGGGGGGAAAGATTGTCGATAGAAATGGTGGGTTGTAGTGTGTTGTATGATCGGATGAGCAGGGAAGTATTGTTTCGGGGAGAATAGAAGGTTTTTTCTTTTTGGTTAGCCTATTAATGATGTTCCATGGGTTGTTTGAGTGTTGGCTGGTGAATTTTACCCATGAGTTCTTTTTAGCTTGAAGTATTGCCTGTTTGTATTCTTTTTTAACAGTAGAATGGATTGAGATGATTAAGGGAGTAGGGGATTTTCGTAGGGTTTTGATAATTCGTTTTAGATTGTTTTTTATTGCATTCAACTCGGGTGTCCAGAAATAGGCATGTTTTCTTTTAGGAAATTGGTTGATAGGAGTGGAGGATAAGATGGAATGTGAGACATGATCATTGAGAGATAGTGCTGCTTTATCGATGTAAGTGGGAGAGGAGAGGGATGTTAATGTAGGGAGTGAGTTGTTGAGAATGTTGAGATATGTAAGCCAGTGAGTGGTGTTCTTTTTTATAATGTTGTTAAAGTTTTTGATGGTTGTAGTGTTTATGTGAAGTTGAAATGTTATGAAGGCGTGATCTGAAGCTGATGGGATGTCTGAGATTGACCAATTGGATATTAGATTGAGAGTATTTGGAGTGGTTATTGTGAGATCAATGTGAGAAGTGTATTGTTCGTTGTTACAAGAGCGTTGGTATGTAGGGTTTTTAGATTTGTCAGCGAGATATAGGTTGTTTGAACATAAGAAATTGATGACTTGTTGTCCTCGTGGGTTTTCTTTGTGGTCCCAGATGTGTGATCGAGCGTTGCAATCAGTTGAGATGATTAAATGATATGTAGACGGGAGTGTGGATGTTGCAAGTGTTAGTGATTGGGAGAAATCAGAGGGGATGGCTATTGGGTGTGAGGGAGGAGAGTAAAGAGTTGCGAAAAGAAGAGGGTGAGGTTTGGTGTGAACAAGAACAAAGTAAAAATTGTTGGAAGAGAATCGTGGTAATGGTGTGTGGTGAACGGTTGATTTTATGTAGATGCATGCTGAATAACAGGATAAAGGTGACGTGTGATATAGTAAATAATTTGGTATAATAGAAGAGAGGTTTGGATATGGTTCGTTAATAGATATTGCATCAAAAAAGTTTGAAATTAGAATGTTATATAGGTTTGTCCAAGCGGCATTAGAGTGGTTGAGGTTAATGTGGAGAAAATTTAGCATAGGAATTTGCTTATTAGAAGGTTATGTTGATTTTGGATGTGTTGTGTGTGTTTAATTTGGAATTCGCAATGTTTGGATGTAGCGTTGTGGTGATTGTGACAATTAAAGCATGAGAGTTTTGTGGAATCATTTTTGAAGATGCATTCCGATATAGAGTGGCCTCGATTTCCGCAGTGATCGCAATTTGGTGATGCAGCTTTGCATTTGTTCGTTGAGTGATTGTGTTTTAGACAATTCTGGCATTGGCGATGTAATGGTTTTGCTAAGGTTAGAGTGAGAATGTGATGGTCAACAAAGAGTATAGGAGATTTAAGTAGATGTTTAAAAATGTTAGGGTTGCTAGGTTCTAATATAGCACTATAAGAGAAGGTTCCTGTGTTACCGGCTTGGCGTACTGTATTAAGGGTGCCAATATTTTTTAGGTTTAAGTTTTCGTTAGCAATGGTTTCGGAGAGAGAAGAAAGTGGTGTGGTTATAGGTATGCTTCTAAGTAGGAAGCGGGGTTTGAGGATAGGTAAATCTTCGGATTTAATGCCGTTATTGTGGAGAGTTTGATGTGCTAGTGCTTTTTCTTCAGGTTTAGAGAATTGGAAATAAATAGTGCCACTATTTGAAGACCGTGTATTAGAGATGGTAAGTTTGTTTTTATTGGTTTCTAAGTTTTTGACTATTTTTTGTCGGAAGGCAGCTTTCTCGGCTTTAGAGTCAGAGGGAGTAAGGGGGGCTATTTTTAGAGTAAGCTCACTATTTAGAGATGGCTTAGATTTAGGTGGAGAGGGTTTTTGTCTATCCTGAATGTTGTTGGATAAGCTAGGTGTGGTTATGGATGAGACTTGTGCGTATGTAGGTAATGAGGGGCAAGGTAGAGTATGTGGGTGGTGAGTATGAGAGAGTTGTTCAATTTTGTTGGAGTGAGCAAGAGTTACTTCATATTTTAGATTATTAAGGAGGGTAAGGTCTTCTGCATTTAGAGAGGAATTTGCTATGAATTCATTGAAGAGATTTGCTATTAATTGGGTAGAGGTAAGGTTGGGGGTATCATCGTGACGTGCACGTTTTGGGTTAGACATGTGAAATGAGTGTGAGAGAGTGATATGGTATAAAGATAAAAATTTTAACTCTAATTAGTAAAGGTATAATTAATAAGAGGTCCTGTTTGTAGATATTTCTCTAGGAGTAAATAATATTCGCCATTTTTAAAGATTGAGGGTGTTGTTGATTGAAAAGGGAAATTGAGGATATAGAAGAGAATAGATTACGTTGGTTTGGTCATGTCGAAAGGATGTCCGAAGGGAACGTTGTAAAGAAGATAAAAGATGAATTGATTGATGGAAAGATGAAGACCAAAGAAAGCATGGAATGAAGTGTTTCACCACGATATGGAAAAAAGAAAGCATGTGCGAAGTAATGCTAAAGAAAGAATTAAATGTAGTAGTTGTTGCAGGAAACTGGTTGACCCCGACTCTTTGGGAAAAACCCAACTCTAGAAGGCAAAATGGATGATGATATATTCCATCATTTAAATTAATGAAAATAAAATATTTGACAGCGGTGGGATTCGAACCCACGCCTACGAATAGACTGGTGCCTTAAACCAGCGCCTTAGACCGCTCGGCCACGCTATCTTCTTTTATTTCAAATTTATCATTTATCATGGCATCTAGAAAACCTACTCTTATTACCAATAATTAAAATTTATTAACTTTAATAATAGATGTTAAAGTGTTTGTTTTTGCCTTTTAGAAAAACTTTTTTCAAAGGATAATTTACCTTAGAGTGTTTTCATCAATGCTGGATCGAACCCAATACCTTTCCACCTGCTCTGGTTTTAACCCTGACCCTAATTATGAGATTCCACCTTAATTAAGCATCCTCGCGAGCAGTGACAGTTACTAGTTAAAGACTTTTCTGTATTCTACTTTATAATTTACTTAATCATTATATTTCTAATCTCATTTATAACTTGCTATAATATCAGAGGCGTAGCTTTTTTGTGACTGTTTTAATTTTAGTAGAGGGGGTCAAAAAGGCACCCCCCCCCCCCCGTCACTGATAGGGTTAAGGGGTCCAAATTTTAGTATAAAAGTTGCAATCAAATTTGAGCTCTTTTTTGGCTTACAACGATTTATCTATTAATAAAAAAAATGGAAAAAAATTATTATTAGAGGATATGATGAATATACCTGCCAGTTAGACGATGTTGATGAAGATATAGAGAAGGAAGAGTTCTTCGCTGAGAGAAAAAGACTTCAGCATTTTGTGGGCGGCTGCTGAAACTGAAAACGTAGGTTGTGCTTTGGAAATTCTTCAGTTTATTCAAAGCCACAATCTCTGCGAATCGTTACCGAATATAGTCATACTATTACGTGTGTTTCTAACTCGTGCAATTAGTGTTGCAAGCTGCGAAAGATCATTTTCAAAATTAAAGTTAATAAAGAACTACCTTAGAGCATCTATGAGCCAAACGAGACTAACTGACCTAGCGATACTCTCCGTTGAGCGTGAATATGCCCAAGAAATAGATTTTGAGGATGTGATAAAAGATTTTGCTGAGAGAAAAGTTAAATTATGAAGTTATTGCACTTTGTTTCTCCTAATTTTCTGCGTTTAAATGAAATAAATTTATGTTCCATCATTTTTTTATATTTTGTTTCTTATTTCATTTTTGAGGATTGAAATTTCTTTTAGCTATAAGATGTATAGAAACCGCAGTTTATTTTGTAATTACATCTCATTTTTTACTTTTATTGTTAGTTAAAATTGTTAACAAGATGAGCTGTCTCAATGACTCCTTTAAAATTATTTCTGACCCCAGCCGTCTACTTTGAAGACCCTAACTACAATCAAGTCTTCGCCTGACCGTTAGCGTACGGACTTGAATTTTTGGAGGCTTTTGAAACTCAACGTCATAAAGGGCGGCAGATTTTACAACCGCCCCGGGCGGCAAAAGTGTTAGCTACGCCTCTGTATAATATCTTTACCATTTGTTTTTTTATTATAACCGATTTTAGAAGTGATTTGGTTTATAAAAAGAGTATCCAATTGCCGAATTGAACTACTTCCAAAAAAAATAACTGAAAATAATATATCATATAAAAATCTAATAATAAATATCATGTTTGTTTTAAATGTTGGAACGAGTTACTTTCTTTCTAATGTATGCTAGGCGCATCAAACAACCTACAACAAACTATAATCCTTTGAGGATCAGTACCCCACTGCCTCAACCCCATTGAAATAAAAAAAAAGCAAGAGATTAGTCTTCATAATCCCAGCACCCAATTGTTGATAAAATTAATAAAGTCATTACCATTCCAAAGAGAAATAATGATAGCCAACTTTCGCCAATTCTTCTTCTCAACTAATTGCTTGCTCTCTACATTTAACTGTGACGGAACGTTTCCTCGCCCTACACTTCGTCGAACGAACAGACATATCACTCCATCAATATTAAGTCGAACAGCGTTTTCGTGCCTTTCCTTATTTTGCTGGTAGGTTACACATTCAAACTGGTAAACCGTAGTAATTCATTTGTACTCTCCATTTTACGGGACGTTTCCAACTGCAACGTAGGATATCGACATCACTGCTTAGGAGTATGTGATGAAGAAAAACAAAAACTGCGCGATGCGTGAATTTGGACCAAGGAAAATATATAATTATTTGTCTTAAGTAAGAATTATTGTACATGCCATATGTTAGAAGACTCTAATATGTTTTTAATTTACATAAAAAACATTCAGAATATGTCTATTAAATCTTGCAAAGAAGGCTACCAAGTTCCCGTCTTTTTGAGTGCAGAATCGCAAAGATATTCAACTATATTTTATCGAAGAAACGTGGGGGATCTTTTTATCTGATTTTTAATGCATTAGAAAATGTGCAGAATTCACCACGGTTAACCAACTTTTTTAATTATTCGATAATAATCAAAGTTAATTAACTTCATTAACCTAAAAGTTCGTAATTTTTTTTCAAGTTTAACCGAAGTTGTTGTTAAACATTTAATGTAAAAAATTAAAAACTAATCCTTCATTTTATAATTGTATTATGACACAATGCATCAAATTGCACTGAGGCAGGTTTAACATATTTATTTCCACAAGCTGACGGTTTTGTAAAATTCATGTTAACTCAAATCAAAAAGGTATCTGGTTAATTCTATATCATATTACTTAATCTCATCTGTTTTTTTGGGAGGAAGTTTGATTAAATCCGTTTTTATTTCAAAAACGGAATTACTAAAGAAAAAATTAATTAAGATTTAACCTGAGCATAATTAAGGTGATGTAAACTTATATCTTATTATTATTTATATGCTTATATCTTTAAGAACTTGTCTTCTCCCTTTATTTAACGTGTCAACAGTTGTTATTATCTTTTTTTTTAAACTCTTTTGCTAATTTCAAGGAAGTGAAAAATTTATCATACGTTACGCTTCTGCCGCTATTCAGATGATGATCCATAAATTCAGATACAAGTGTTTGACGATTGTCTTTTTTGCCAAAATATGGGAAGTCGTTTAGCAGATATTTAGTTTTGATATCAACCAGAAGCCACGTTTTTTGATCATATTTATCTGGTTTAAAATGTATAAATTGAGTGAATGGGCATCTTGTCTTACTTGGTAAAGGCTGTTCATCAATACCAAGGAATAAAATTTGATTGGCAATTATAAATGAAGCGATACCATATTTTGGAAATAGCGGCAAATTTATCCGTCTTCAAAGGTAAAGACCGATTGCTTTTTAGATCGAACCGCAAGAATCGTCGTATTTCACAAAAACAAGAACGACCCATTGTTTCTTTACAAAAATTCAAGCCCCAAGTTTTGGACCAATGTAAGTGCACATCTAATCGACGCGAGACAGTTACTCCTCTTACATATAAAATTGCTATAAAGGCTTCTAATTCTGATATTGATATATTCCAAAAAGGAACACATAAAACATTCTGCGCTTGTAATTCTGTACGCTTTTTTTTATCTGGTTTAGCATTAAATGATCAATAAAAAGTCTCCAGGATGAAAAAAAAAGATAGAAATAAAAGCATACAATTATTTATTTTCATGAAATAAACAAAGTCAAGAAATATCAAATCATCAATTCGGACCAATTTTAAAAAATTAAAATTAAAAAAAATTGATGCGTTAAAATGACTTTATTGAGCGTTCTAGTGTAAGCGTTAAAAATTTAACGAATAGTTTAACTTCGTTTAATAATGAATAGCAAGGCGATGAAAAATCTCTGTTGCAAAGAGAGATGAACGTAGATTCTATCACGCATTTTCTTCTATAAAGTCTTTAACGGTGTCTACGTGAAGATTTACAACAATCACTTCACATGCATCGATTTCATCCTAAAAGATTTATATCAATCAATTAAACACGAAAAATATGAATTTGATTACGAAGGATAAAGACAAATTAAGTCTAAGTTTACCATCGAAGGAGGTAGCGAGTAGAAATGTTCAAAGTCCGGTCCTCATAATATCCATACAAGAACGGGACTAGATCATCAATAGTTTGAACCGGACCGATTTGGACTATAATATCTACGCACAAGATTGGACCCGACTACATGAATTAAAGATCGCGCAAAACTGAAGCAACTGGACTAGATCGTGGAGGGGTCTAGTGGCAAGCCCATAAGTCACAAAGCCAATCAAAATATGTTACTAATGATAAATCATCCGCGATAGATTAGCAAGGAAATACTTAAAAAAAAATTTATTCGATAGAAAAGGTTTAATAAACTCAATGACTTTATCAACATTTGAATCATTAAATTTATTTGTCAAAAAATAAAAGAAAAAATGAATATATATTCGCTCATTTTAAAATACCCAGTTTTTGTCCAGCGTCTATGTCAAGTGCACATCTAAAACCACTTTCATATGATGTGCGCTAAAGACTTGTATTTTTGCGTGTGGTTCAATTGAAGGTAACAGACCAAATCGGTTTGATAACGGCCATGTAACTGAATATTATATTTTAGCTAAAACTCTGTCTGATAATGATATCGTGACAAAATAATCAGAGGGTGGTTCAATTAATCTATTGTTATTTATAGACAATAAAATTTGCATGTACAGTTTTAACCAGGTGTGAGATAGACTTAGCCTAAATTTTAGCGTATACCTATTCAAAAATTCTATATTTATTTAACCTAATAAATATTAAATGACCCGAAGGATTAATTTTTTAAAGTGAGATTCTTGAAAACTTTCCAAAATTTTAAAATATCCTAGGAATATTATAACTGAAGCTAAATGTTAACAATTATAATATTAAACAGAATCATTCTAAAAATTCCAAAATTAAAACCAAATGTTAGGAAATATCTCGTCAAAAAACATTCCTTATTGCTAGTTCGTTCCAACACAAAAAAATAAAAATGATTTGTTAGACCAAAATTAGTAAGAATTCATAACGAAAGTAAAATGATAATAACTGAGAATTTTGATTAGTTATAAGAAACTTATTTCAAGCGATTGAAAAATCAATAATTCTAGAGTTTGGTGAGTAGTAATGCTTTGCTGAAGATAAACACAGGAGTATCAAGGCAGTAAACTGAATTAAAATAAGTTAAAACAGCCTCAAAGTTCATTTGATTGACGTTATAATTGTAGAAACATTGACGATAATACCTCTCTCCCAAAGTTTTTACAAGAATTCAATCTCCTAAACACGTAAAACTTTTATTAAAAAGTAAAATCCCATATTTTTTTGGCAACAGAAATTGTTTGAAATTTATAATTTTACAAAATTATTCTACAATCCAGAGAGCTAACTTTGAAAATTGCTTATTTTTTCAGAGTTCTACAACAATAATAATAATCAATCACGGAAGCCTTAACTTACTTTTATAAGGAATTTATCAATTCAATATTTTTCAAGTTAAATTTATAGCAACTGCAAAAAAGTAAAAGAAATTTGTTTAAAAATAAATAACAAATAATCTTGATTTACCTTTTTGATTTTAAGGATGTCATGATCCAAGAATTCTCGCAATAATCCGCGCAAAGAAGTTTCATTTGTGACGAGAAAGTTTCTTTGAGCGAGCTTGAGCAAATCAAAAAACTTTAATCCTGCATAAATGTTACACATTAAATAATAAATAGAGGCCAACATAAATAAGAGAAGTCTGATTAAGCTGTCTAAGAAGAATAAACTTTATGTTCGAAATTAGAATATAATTTCTATATAAGTAATATACGCACATATATATGCGAATCATAGACGAAATTTTTTTTTTAACTCCCAATAGAAAATACTTTTACGCCACACTTTAGTTTATCATGTACAAGAATAGAAATAAAACTTTTAAAAAAATTAAGCACCAAAATTTGTAGCTCGTGTATTCATGCGGTCCAATAACTTTATAACTTTATGACATCAAACGCTGCAAATCCTATCTTTCTTGCAGTTTTGAATATTTTTTCTTTTTGCCCAGATTTTACTTAAAAAGTGCCTATCTTAGAATATTAAATTTCCCACCCCACCCCTAAAAAGATTTGAGACCTGGATTGGTCCATGATGGAAATCGATCTCGTAGAGATATAACTTTAAACATTATTAAAACGAACTCAGTTAGCTAGATAAATAGCCTTCTTACAAAATAAAATTGAATTTCTTTTTCTTCAAAATTTTTAAACTTTACATTTTTTGTGCATAACTTTGCTTTACTCCAAGATTTTAAAAGTACAACAAAGTATTTTGATGGATAAGGCATAATTTTACGCAAAGTTTTATGGTGTACTTAAAGTGAAGAACTTGTGTTATCGAAGTCAGTTATCGAAACATACCCACACTCCCCAAGTTGTACAAATTTTATAATAATTAATCTTGTATTATAACTAACTAATTTTCAAAAATGAAAACTAACTAAATCAAAATTTGAGTTTTCGTTTCATTGAGATTACTTCTTTTTAAATGCTCAGAATTTTGGTTAGGCATATAATAAAAAAAGGATATTCAAAATTTATCTATTTAAAAGAAAAATGAAACAAAGTAATTAAGGTAATACTTCGTTAAAAAAATCATGCACACGATAAAATATTAAAAATTCTAAAAATAATTCAATTTAGTTTTCATATCGAATATTTTTTTACCTCAATTGACATTTTGCCGACTTTAACAACTTTTAAAGAAGAATTTTAAACTGAATAAGCTTGGTGAATAAAATACAAATGATCATCGAAAAAGATGCATATCAGGATATCTATAAGAGTGATCTTATTTCCGAATTAGGAAAAGGATTTTTTTTATCGAAAAAGCATAAATTGCGCCATTAGTCCTGAACTGAAAAACTTTTGTTTGCGAAGTTGGAATACTTCGATTCTAAGATGATATCATGAAAAATATAAAAGCTTCATTCTAAACGGTGGCTGACAGCTCGGAATTGGGCAATTCCTTCTAAGACACTTTGCTACGGGCGATTTCGCTACCGTATACTTATTTTGTTGCTAGGAAATTTCGCCATTTTCGTCACTTTTCGCGCATAAAGTAGAAAGCGCAGAAACCTACGACCTTTTAAGTTTTCAAGTTACAGATGTGTTAATAAACGCATTAAATATGAATTTTAATTAAGTCAGATAATAATTATTTTTTATATTTAGTTTTTCTTAATGTAGCTTATTGCACGCATAAAATTAAATTTAATAAATAGAAAAATTTTAGAAAACTTAAAATTATTTAAAATGTTTTTTATTGTTCATATTGAATCTAAAATTGCTAATTAGAAAGAATAGAAAGGGTAGCTTTCAGATTCTGAAGGTGAAATTATTTTAATAAAAAACTTTCACTTCGCTTTGGATAAAACTATGACACATCTTTTCCAATATAAATAAAAAGAGACAACATGTGATTTCCTGCTGTTTCTCAGCATGATCTTATGAGTCAACATTGAACAAAATTAAAATTCTTGGTGAACTCAATTAACAGATGAACATTTGGAAGACCAATTAATGAACCGCTTTGATAGAGGCTGAAATCAACATGTTATCTTAAAAAATTAAAAGCAAAAAAGTCATTAATTGCATTAAAATAATTTTTGTCTTTGTAATTTAATTAAATAAAAAATAAATTTTGTTTTAGTAGAAATTTGTAAAAAAAAATTATGTGACCTTTATAGACATAATGAAAGATTTTGAACGGCCTTTCAAACAAAAAAAGTTTACCCACCTGGTAAAAGACTTTTAAAAGATGCCTGAATATTAGTCTAAGCATTATTTGGAAAAATGTGGAAAAACCTTTGTGCTCTTTACCACTGCTTTCTTCGGAATGAGAGGAAATAAAGTCTTCCGCTATGAGAGCAAAGAGTTGCTTGGCATTGTATGTTGTACTGGAGAAAACTTTTGAGAGAGATGATCCTTGCACTTCACTGCCATAAGCGATGCCCGATTTTCCGGCCTCAAAATTCGAAAGACTGCATGATTGTGTTTCCTCAATGAATGGAGCATACGTTGGCACAAAAAATGTTACCCAATTAAACTGAGCCAACATTACAGCATCCCAAACTTAAAGGAAAAAAGTTTTTAATTTTTAGTACAAAATTAATGTTCAGTCTCATAAAATCCGTTAACCCTAAAAATATTTTTGTAAATGCTGATACCATGACCATGCTTGACCCTTTGCGGACCACAATCTTTAAGACTAATGGTCTGCTTTCTTTTTCAATGGAATTTTATATACCTAAAGCAGACGGTTTTCATTTTATCGAACACCGTATTCACACAGGTTCCGAAAGGATTAATGTGTTGAACGGAAATTAACAGGATGGCTATTTTAAATGTACACGCTAAAGAGCGCATTATCACTAACACGTAAGAATCCGCGATAGGAATTTTAATCGGCTTTAGCAGACGAAATACTTGACATTTTTATAGGTGTTAAGGTAACGCCTAAAATATTCTTAAATGCACATAATTGACATTTCTAAAGCACGAAATTCCACTCTACCGCTTATTTTGACTATTCATATTTGTTCCTCAATTCATTTTGAAATTTTAGTTTCTTTTGTCTTTCGTTTTTTGTGTCATTTGTACAACTGTCTCTGATATCATTTTTTGACCATTTTGGAATAGACTATCATACTTCTGTAGGTTACTATTTTATAAAACTGAATATTACATTGCTTCTTGGATAATAACGTTTAAGCAATAAAAACTTTAAGCCAGCTTTTAAATTTATTCCAACTATCTTATCATCCTCTTTTTTGAGATATAGGACTAAAAAAGTAAATCAATCATCTTCATTTTTATTTTTATATTATTCAATCGATTCTCCTCAATTTATTACTCCACAATAACTGACACTCACTTTATAAAAATAATTGAAAGTAAGCTGAAATCGAAATACTAAAAACAAGTTTTCCTAAAATTCATCACAGCAGAAATTCTCAAAATGAACTCAAGTATAAAAATCAAGTATTAAAGAATAAAGTTTTTTCGCTATACTGCAAAACATTCAATAAAGAAACACATCAAAAATTTGTGGAAATACGAAACCTTTATAATAAAAAAGTAAAAAAAGCTAAACAGAAGTTTTTTATTAATCTTTTTGCTCAGTTTAATAATGATGGCAAAAAAACTTGGAACATGATTAATTGTTTACTCAGTAAATTCAAAAAAACCGCTACTACATGTAATGAGAATGAGTTAAATGAAGCATTTCTAGAAATAGGACAAACCCATAAAAATGACGTCTTTAAAGTTAATGAAAACTTTAATGAAAATAGTTTTTACTTTGATGAAATTTCAGTTGAAGAAATATGGACAGCAGCAAATACATTCAACTCATCTTCTTCCTTTGGTTGGGATGATGTGTCCAACAAACTAGGTAAAATATTATCTTACTATTTGAGTAATAATTTGAAAGTTATTTATGATAAAATTTATCGTGAAGGTTGTTTTCCAGATATGATGAAAATAAGCAAAATTACTCCTATCTTTAAACAAGGAAATCTCAATGATAAAAATAATTATCGTCCAATAAGTCTTGTACCTTATTTCAGCAAATTGTTTGAAAAAATTATTTGTAAAAGAATGGAAAGTTTTATTAATAGATACAAACTAATTGATTGCAATCAGTTCGGTTTCAGGAAAGGTGTATCGACTGAAGAGGCCTTAACTTCGATTGTTGACAGAATTTCATCTTCATATGATAAAAAGTTAAAAAGTTTGTGCATTTTCATCGATTATAAGAAAGCCTTTGATTCAGTAAACCATGAAATACTCATCAATAAACTGTTTAATCTTGGGTTTAGAGGAAAATTTCTTGTTTTATTAAAAAGTTATTTGCATAATAGGAAACAGTTTACTGTTTTAAATAACCGCGTTTCAAACACACTTATAGTTAAAAAGGGTGTACCGCAAGGATCGATACTGGGTCCACTCTTTTTTTTTAATATATGTTAACGATATTTTTCTGTTAAGCATCGAACAATTTAAAATTTCAATGTATGCTGATGATTGTGTAATACTACATCATAGTATAAGTTTATTGAATAAAGTGGACCATATAAATAATTTTCTGAATGAAGTATATAACTGGTCTGAATATCATAATCTTTCAATCAATATTAAAAAATCTAAATATCTTATTTTCAATAAACGTAAACACGAATCTGATTTGATTATTAACATAGGCAACTGTCCTTTAACGAGGTGTTACTCTTTCAAATATCTAGGGGTAAGTCTTGACTCTGATTTAAGTTTTACTACTCATTATAAAAATGTGATTCGAAATGTATCATATACTTTAGGACAAATTTCGAAAATCAAAGATTTTCTATCCGAAAGAGTGAAAATAACAATTTATTACGCACTGATACATTCAAAAATCTCATATTGTAACTTCATCTGGTCAAATTCATCCAAAGTTCAGTTCAACCGGTTAGCAGCTAAAATGAAAAAGGCGCTTCGATTTATTGCAGGCTTTTCTGATAATTATGTAAGAAAAAAATATTCTATTATGAATCTTGAACAAATTGAAAGGTTTCAACTCGCAATCTTCATGTATAAATGTAAAAATCTCAATTTTGTAAACAATTTTTCTTTATTTCAAACCAAAGATTTTGTTACATATAATTTAAGAAATAAAGAAAATATAATGATTAAGAGTTGTTATACCGCCACATACAGAAATAGTTTTTTAAACCGAGCAGTGAAGGTTTGGAACTCCCTTCCTGAGGTAATTCGAGAAGAGACAATTCTGAAAAACTTTAAAAAAAGGATTAAACTGTTTTTCCTTGGCAATCAATAATTTTAGGTTTTCATATCGCACAAATTTTTTCACTAATTTTTTTCACTAATTTAATATATTATAGTTTTGTTTATGGTAATTGGGTATTTTCCAAATGTCTATAAATTATAATACATATATATACATATATATATTATCTTTCAATGTTCTTGCTCTTTCTTTTGCTCCCTATGCTTTTTTCCTAATCCTTTGCTCAATTCGCAAAAGGATGTTCTCCGTTGCTAACTAAATATGGTCAGCATTGATTTCACTCTCATAAATACGGGATATCTTTCTGCCTCTAAAATCCGGTTTAATTTTTTTCCTGATTTGCTATGTAAATTTGTTACCTGCACCTTTCTCTATCATTTCTTTTATCCTACATTGTATTTCTTCTCCCCTCTATTTTGTATATTCTTGTTATTTTCAACACACTTTTTTTATATATCTGATAAAACATTTATTTTACACATAAAAAGTTATGTCAACTTTGTATAACACATAATTATACCTTCACACACATACATATTATATAAGATGAACAGATAAAAAGTCATCCTTTTTTTGTTCAATAAATTCTATTCTAAATTCTATTCTATTCTATAAAGCTTCATGGCAATGATACGAATACAGTTTTTAAATCCTTGCTTTTATTCTTTTAGCCCGTTGAGCACCGAAATTTCGCAAGACTAGAAGTCTGCTTTCTTCTCCAGTGAAAGTGTTAATATTTAAACCAGATGATTCTCATTTCTCCGCACACTGGTGTCGCACTTGTTCTTAAGGAAAAGGAGACCCATTCCTTATAGTGTAAACCCACTCTTTCGACACCGACAACCACATTATAACGGTGCTTGACTGTAGTTGAAAATAATACACAATCAGATCTCGTTAACCTATTTTCCTAACAGAACATTTAAAAAACTACTCGGATAATGAAACTATCCGGATTGTCAAAGAACCATGATTTTACTGTCAAAAATAGTGCATTGTGGTGATTTGGAAAGAAGTTTACGCAGGCAAGCATTGATGTGATCAATAGAAGCCATGAAGTGGAAATTGGAGATTGTGGCCAAAGAAGCAAGTTGTGATTGGATGATGGAGTTTTGCATTGGCGAAGCATCTATGCTGTGGATGCAGCAAAAATATTGTTTAGATCCTGTCAAAATAAATCACAAACAGAACATCACATTTTGTTTCCTTTTGGTATGGGGCATTCGTTGGAAAATAAGTTGTTTTAAACGCAAAAAATGTTTCTTGCGTTAAATGCCACCCGTAACTACTAAAAGAGACACCGATTTTTTTACTATTTTGACATGGAATTATTTATTATTTATTTTTTATTTTTATTTTATGGAATTATTATTCCTTTTTTTGAAAAAAAGTAAAATTTCGAAAAGTAAAATAAAGTAAAAAAAAGTAAATTTCAGTTTGTAAGCTTATTATAAATGAATATAAAGAGAATGTATTATTACTTATTTTTCATTCTTAATAAATAAAAGGCATTGAAATAAATCACGTTATATTAATTTGTTTGAAAAGAAAGTTCTATATATCTACCTGGGAGTGCATTGTATCTAGATTTCTGTGAAATTGGTTGAATTTATTGAAAAATTCCTATACAGTAGGTAAAGCACGTTTATTGAAGTTAGAACTCATGGTTTCTTCCTCTGAAAAATACAACTGTTTTTCTAAAACTCTGCGTTGTCGCGTGTCGATACTAGAGAATCTGGAATAATCACTAAAAATCAATGTTCCGATATGGATTTATATTTTTTTTTCTTAATTAAACTTCTTTTTCCCTTCTAATTGAATCTAATGATAGAAAAAACCTGGATTTTTTGAATTTTATTGGGCAAATTTTTTTTTAGCAAAAGTAAAAAAAATATATAAAATTCCTATAACAAAAAACGTAAAAAAATGTTGCTATAGGTTAAAAAATGAACAATTGACATATACCACCAGTTTAAATAGGAGCATTCAGTGAACTTTGTTTTAATTATATTCTATTTTTTGAAATAATAGTAATTATTTTAATGAGCTTTAAGACTAAAAAGATGAAGTGTTATCCTTGACATCATTTTCCACAGATTCCACTTTTTCCAATTGATTACACGGGGAAGGATCACATTAAATACCCAAAAAGAACAGAAAAGACGACAAAATACCACAAGATAGTGAAAATCATCAAGCAAATTACTTATTAAATATTCATAATATTTATTAAAAGTATTGTATAGTATGATATGCTTTTAACTTTGTTTTGATTAACAAATTCTCAAACTTTTTTTAATAAAGAATTTTTTGACTGCGTTATTGATTTGATATGATAACTAAGTAAATATTTGACAATTAAAAAACTTACACTCAAGAGGAGATAAATTAATTATTTTTAAAACTATAATATAAATTTTTTGATAATAAATTATTCAGTATAAAATATTATAATTTATAATAGAAAAATACTATACCAAGCACTGGCGGGTTTAAAGGGGGGAACAATCGGTATACGCCCCCCCCCCTAAAATTGCATTGCCAATTGCTTGAAAATTTTTCTTGATCTAATTTCTGCAACTCGTTTTTGGATTCAATCTTTCTCTAAAGTGAGAAGCCCTAAAAAGTTTTTTATGTTTCCATCGTAGTTAAGTGTGACACTTATCACTTTTATATTATCCAATTTTTTTTGTAAATTTATTATTTAAACACATCAAGTTTTACCACATCAATTCACTTCGCAGTTCAATGGATGAGGATCGTTTTAATGCTCTCATTCTTCTTTTTGTTTTAAAAATGTTGATAAAGCTTAAATTTGAGTTCTAGTTTAGTAAAATCCGCCACCTAATGCCAATTTCTAGATCCGCCCCTGCTAAGATATCTAATTTTTGAAAAGATACATTATTTTCTAATTAGAACACTTTTTAATATAGTAAAGAAAAGTTTGACAGTCTTTGACAAAAAAAAATTCATGTTCTTTTTATACATAATATACATTTTAGTTTTCCATCAAAGAATATCATGATTTTATGATCTATACTGATATAGACTCATGATATAGACTCATTCTAAATGTCTTTCATGTCAAAGTCATATAGACTCATGATTTTATGATAATTACCAAAATCACTTTAAAACAGCAAAAAATAAACATTCTTGTTATCTTTATTTTAATTTAAATACTATTCACAAATCAATACATTTTTATATATTATGAATAACGAATAAAAATTTATTGTGAAATAGCAAACATTTTTTTTTTGAAAGTTTCTAAAATAAACCACGAAAATACAATTGTTGTTTGCCCCAAAGGTTCCTTTTGAGAGATATAATATGTGCGGTAAATGAGATAAATTGTTTCTTTTAGGAATTAGTTTACTAATATTAATTATAAAACCGTTTAATCTTCATTAAAAGTGGATCTTCCTTCTTACCAGACAAAAAGATGTTATAAAATTATATTGATGTCATGTAGTCAGCCTAAAGATGACATTAGGATTTAAAATACAAAAAATTAAAGTAATTACGTTAATCAGAAAATAATTTAAAATACAAATATAAAAAGTTTTAAAATTAAAACTTTAAACTTAAAATGTCTTTAATTTTTTATATATTTTTTTTAATAATTTTAGTTAGGAGGAGATATTAGCTTTTGATATTTTTCACTTTTTTTGAAATAATTTATAAATTTACTTATTTATATATTATGTTATTTGAGCTCATCACCCAATATTTTTTCAACTCATTTCTCCTTATTTAGATAAAGCATATAAAAATTACAGGCAACTTTTTTTGACTAATAGAGTTTAGTCATATTGATTATTCACTAAAATTTTATTTTGAGTCTAGTCTATCCTTTATCTATTAGACCAGTGGTTCCCAACTGGAGTCCAAATTGACCCTGTGTTTCCATAAAATATTGTATTTTGTGATATTTTGTTGTTCGATGGGCAATTCCACTTCTGAAAGTTTTTTATTGCTGAAAATACGGTAATATATATCAATGATTATTCCTAATCTTTATTTCTCTGAGTAAACAAACACTCATCCATCGTTCAGTGGCACGAGCCAAAAAAAGATCAACTATATTTTTTAAAAAAGATAAATTCAAATTTAAAATAAAATAGTCTTTGAATCTTTTTCATATTAACATAATTGCTCATCTCCATTTTAGCATATTATATAAGTAATATTCATGTTGTCATAGACTGGCTATTTAATATAAAATTTAAAAATAAATCTTTGAATAGATTGGAAATATTGTTTACCATAGTTATTATATAAAGTTACACAGACATACCATTGAATAAAGCTAAATTTAAAAATATTTCAAATAATCTAAAAATTCTCACTTTAGTTTTTATTATTATAGTAATAATAAATTTTTGGACTGACCTTGAAAGAAGGGCTACCTGTCTATATCGATACTCATACAATATCCCGATTCAGTATAATTATGAAAGAGAAGAAGCTGAATGCGAAAAAAAGACTCTATGAAGTATGTAAATTTTAAAAAACCGCGCATATCCATCTCTTCGTCATTTTTGAACTTTTACCCTCTTGTACTCTTCTTGTCTTATTTCCAATTTAATCCGAAAAAAACTCACAATGGATTTAAAGATTTTACAAAGTTATACTGAGAAGCATTTTATATTAATATCCTGGTTTAGATTATCGAGATTATGTGATAGCATTATAAAGCGTTTAGTAGTTTCTAGCGATATACCGAGTGGATCCGGGATTTTATTGATTGAAATTTTGCATCTTATACTTTAAACCAACTTCTAAATAATTCTAAGATCACATCCAGAAAAAAGTGTTCAGACAAAATTTGAAAGTCACGGGCTACAAGAAAATGCCAAATCTTCCCTCCAAAATTTTATGAGATTTTTTATTATATTTAATATTTATTTTTTTTATGAGAAAATTTTTATTATATTAAAACAAAAAAATCGTTACATCTCAATAAATTATTATTATAATAGGTTTCTAGCTTTAAAAAAAAGAGATAAAAAATACTTTGAAAAATAGAGATAAAAATAGGAAAAAAGAGACTACATCAGATCAAAACAAAAAACATTCAACTAAAAAAGGATATACTTTTTCAATAAAAATGATTAATATATATAGAGTAATCTATTCGTATAGCGTGTATAAACAAGGATAAAGATGGCGTTATTCATATACCCACCCGTATAGTAATATAATTTACTTTTTTTAATTTTTTGAAAAGTGTAAATATTTAAGTAATGCTCTAATTTTGTAGGTTGTTACTGAAACTAAACGTACTAGGGATGAAAAACCGCTTTCAAAAAATCTGTTTTAAGCGATTTTGTTTTTTCAAAAAAATAAAAAATAAATCATTATGAAGAAGAATGTGAAAACATGCTTTTGAGCAGTGATTTCTTCAATATAATTGAAAAAGTCAGGAGAATTTGTAAAATTTTTAGAAAGTCACCTTTGAAAAATGACCACCTTCAAGATTTTGTGAGGAATGAAAATAATGGTAGAGAGGTGAAATTGATTTTAGATTGTAAAACGAGATGGAATAGTTTGCTACGAATGATTGAAAGGTTTGGTTCCTTGAAAAGCTCTGTGACAAAGGCTTTGCTTGTGATAGCCTCAACTGAATTTGTTATCGAAGTTGAATGGGAAACATTGAGACAGCTCAAACTCTCTACAACCATTGGAAACGCTTCTTAATTACGTTTGTTCAAATGAAGCAAACCTCCTCAAAGCAGATATTTTGATGAATATTTGTTTGAAAAATTAGATGAAAACAAAGATGTTATATCTTCAAAGTTGAGAGAAAGATTATTTGAACGATATAATTCCAAAAGAAACATGAAATTGATATCAGTCATGAAGTATTTAGCGAACATTGAAGAATTAAAAATAGAAAACAATAGGAATTCTTCATTTTTATATTCATCCAAGCAGATAGCGAAAAATACTTGTACCGAAATTTTCCACCAGTTGTTTCATATTAAAAAGAGTTTTGAAAACAATCAACCCTCGGAACCAACTATTTACCTCTGATAATAATGGGTCAACATTAAAACGCGCTTCAGAAGTGGATATGATTGATGAATTTCTTAGAGAAGTAAAAAAAAATAATTCACCAAAAAAGTCTGCTTCAAACTGTGATAATTTGAACAGCAAGTTTCTTATGTACGAAGCAACGTCAATCAAGAGCGATGAACTTCAAAATATTTATCAAGCATTGTGCACTATTAAACCCACGAGTGTTGAAAGCGAAAGATCTTTTTCTGCTACTGGTTTCTTTCTCTCAAACTTGAGAACTGGACTATCGGAAAAGTCTTTGAATGTTCTATGCTTTTTGAAAAGTTTTTTTAAAAGTGGATAGTTATTTATATTTTTTTTATTCTATTAATACTTTTAGTTCTTTTCTTGAATTTGAAATAAAATTATCAAGTTTTTTTTAATATTTTAATTTTTTTGAAAACCGGTTATAATTTTTTTGGTAGATAAAAAAACTGGTTTTGAAAAATTCGGTTTTTTCAACACTAAAATGTACATGTTATTTTGTTATATATTTTTATGTAGTTAAGTTGCTTCAAATTTAATGGTAAAGGTACCGTGGGGTGTTTTCATCGAGAAGGCAGAATTGCGCCGCTTGTATCGAACTATGAGGAAAGTAGACTTGATGCGGGATCGAACCCAAGACCTTGAGTTATGGCAACCGAGTATCTAACCTTGTTGTGGAGTAGAACTCCACGTTCCGATGTGCGAAGGTTGAAATTAAAAAAAGTGTTTCATTTTTTTCTAAATCAATTCATTTTAAATTTTCAGATTAAAAATTTTTACTTTTTCACGCGTGACAAAATATTTAAAATTTGAATAAATTTTAAAACTATTTCAAAAAAAAATACTGTACAGTGTAATTAATAAAAATCAAACTTTGACAATTTTTAATGTTTTTTTAAATTGATATATAATAGTATATTTATTTTTTTATTTAAAATAATTTGTTGTGTAAAATTAAAAAATTTTTAAATTTTACAAAATGAAATAATTTAAGCTTAAATTTTAAGGAATAAAAAAGAATTAAAAAATTCCAAAAAAACAAATTCCTTTCTTTAGTAAAAATATGAAATCCCAATCACCAAATAAAAATGATATTGATTTCAAAAATAAAATTTTATTTTTAAACTCTCTCTCTCTCTCTGTAAATATTTCCAATTTGCAAGTTTTCAATTTTTTTCATAAAATTCTATTTTTTTCTTGTGAAATTTAAAAAAAATGCATCTAGATTATACTTTTCTTTAAAATAATTAAATCATTAAAAAATAATTATGGGTATTTGATAATTTATCGAATATCCGAATCCAGCTATTTTTGAAAGGCTGATATCCGTTATCTGGTTTTATTGCTATCCGGTACATCCCTACTAAAAGATCATATTTTTGAAAATGGAAGGAATAAGAAATGCAGTTTGAATAAGAGAAAAAAAAGTAAATAGGCGTACGATTTTTAGAAAGAGCAGATTTAATGTTAGAAAGAGTTTCATCAGGAGATACCTTTGACTGAACTTGAACCATATCACATATTTGCGTCAAAATCTTGGAAAAAAACAAATCTATTTACATTGCAAACAAACAATTAAACAAATTTAAAAAATGTGTATGTGTGTGTATGTATGTCAGGTGGATCTTGGTCAAAAATTTAGAAGGAGGGGGGGGGGGGGCTGTGCCACTTTTTCGATTTTTTTTTCTAATATTTTCTATCGTGAAAAGTTATTTAAAAGTTTAAACTAACTTTTCGTTTTTATCAAAACGTAAGTGGTTTAGTGGCTGCGAGGTTAAATGGTTAGAAGCGCTGCTATCGATCTGAAGTTCCGGGTTTAAGCCTCGCTTCTGCTAGATTATCCATTAGGGTATGTCATACTATTGCACTTTTAAATTATGGTTTGGTGTGTAACTTTCCTAATGTATATTAGTTTGCAATATGGTAACGTAAAAAATTTTTTAGCGGGTTTACATATTTTGTAAAAAAAAATTTTATTAGAATTTTTTGTTTAATTTTTAAATATGTCTGCTTTTGTTCCTAAAAAAACTCGTCTTTCTTTTAATACTAATCTCAGCATTTATCTTGAAGGTCCCAAGGACTTTCTTTCTTCAGAATTTCCAACTTTAAAAGATGTATTTTTAGACAACAAAACCTCATATGCATGCAAGATCAAAATGTAAAAAATGTAAACTTGCATAAAATTTTTTTGAAAGTAGCTGAAAAAATTATTAAACGATGGTCTGAATCAAACAGTGACTTTAAAGAACCAGTGATTTGTAGTCAAAAAAACATCCAACAACGAATGAATCGAGCTTGGTCCGTTTTTTCTTTAATATCAAAAAATAAAGCTACAGAATTTATAAAAAAACTTTTGCGAAGGAAAACTTGAAAAACTATTTGATATAACTTTTTGTAGATGTCTTATTGTTCGTTGTAAAGAAGACAATACTTATTGCAAAGTAAATTGTAAAGATTCTGCTCATCGTATTTGTAATTGTGAATTAAAAATGAAACTACCTAAAAAAGAATTACTTTGGATAAAAAATCAACGTGAAAAACATGGAAGCATCTCTTCGATGCAAGAAGTTAATTTAGATGTTAAAGAAACAAAAAAACAAAATTTCTGATCTCATGACCTCAATCAGAAATTCTCGTTAACTCTTAATTTTTCACTGAATTTCTGCAGCTTATAGTAATTTTAAACTAAAAAGAAATATGTAAAAAAAAATTTATATAATTAAAAGTTTGCTTGAAATATAACAAAAGATAAGAAGAATATATTTCTTCATTTTATACCTTAATTCTGACCAGAAATGTCTACTAGTATAATAGAAGTCTTGGTTATCCTCAGCATTATAAACATTATTTATCGTTAAATTTGTCAACTTTGACTGAATTTAATGATGTTTACATTAAAAGTTTATTCTATTTTATTTTTTTTACTTATTCTTATTTTCTAAGAGACAGAAACAAGTTTTCTGAATTAAATTCGATAGGCGCACGTCCGACGGGGGCCAAAATAACCTTCGCCTTTTTTTTTAATTTCAACAAAAAAACGACAAAGATTTACACTCAAAGCAATCTAATAGCTCAATTTCTGAATCAGATGATACCGATAAAATAGAGAGTAAAACATCATTAAATGACATAATAAAAAATGAGATGAGTGACTTAAGCCCTCTCCCCCCCCCCCCAGGTAAATCCATGCCTAGTATTGTATGTATGTATGTAACCACATTAACCTTGTATAACTTGGGTAGCTTCAGTTCCGCCCATTTTGTTCTATGAAAATGAATGTTTGCAGGCTTCATAATGAATGTTCTGTGGCATGTTTTGTATTTGGTTTGATGAAGCGTAAGAGACACGAGAGAGAACTAAGGCTTACAGGCTAAATTTAAGGTTGGTGAGTAAGAGATTGTGAGTTTACGCCATAAGTTTAGCAGTATTAAAAGATAGAGACAGACTTTAGGTATAAGCTGGTAAACAATTGTAGATAGGAACACGCATGCATGATGTTATTTTTAGGGTTACTGTAATGATATACTCACTATTCTTGTAGAAAGAGATGATTCAAAACCATTAATGAAAACGCAAGAATATTTTTTCAGGAATTGTGAGGAGAAATCTTCGAGTAGGCACATTTTCGATCCCAATCCCGTCAAAAGAATATTAAATCCGCTTCTACCTCGAAAAAAGTAAAAAATGATTGTTCCTCAAAACTCAAAAAGCTTAAATCAAAATTTAATGAAATTTTACTCTAATAGAGCAAGCCAGTGAGGAAACTGTTTGCTTTGCAATTCGTCATTCTTCTCTTCATCCTTATTTTTAGGATTGGCATGTTTGGAAAGAATATCATGCATCTCTGCTTTATCAATTTTGAGCCAATTCATATACTTATCAAAATTTTTTAATCTAAAAAATAAATAATATTAGTAAATCAAATAGCCTTTTCAAGAAAAACTTACGCATGGCTTATTATATTGATATAAGTATAATAGAAAAAAAAAGGAAATCAAAAACAACTATTTTCTTTTTTTTCAATGTCAAATCTTGTCAAAATTGTAAAATTTATTACAGTAAAAAGTGACGTTTCAAATGTTTCCATTTGTTTTTATGAGAGCATCCATTTCAAGCTTTGTATCCTCCTTTTGTCTTCTGAAAGAAGATATTTTTCAAGGCCGGACTTTGTCAGATCTTCAATCAATTGTACAACAGTTGAGACTAAACTCAGCACTATGGGAATGACCAACATCGTGTCAACAAAAATTTAGCAACATTTGGCATTTTTAGTCCATTTATTAGAAAGTGAATTTTTTCAGTCCTCAAATTGATCTTTTCAGTACATTTTGATATAATATGAAATATATTCTACTCACAAAGCAAAGAGTAGGGTTGGTTAGATGCTGGATTCTATAACTCAAAGTCTTGGGTTCGATCCCGCATCAAGCTTGCTTTCCTCATAGTTCGATACAAGCGGCGCTATTGTGCCTTCTCGATGAAAACATCCTATGGTACCTTTTGCACAAATTCTTAAGGGTGCCAGGTCAAATCTTGCCAGGAGTTCTAGTACTCCACAGTAGTTATTATTGTTTCCAAGCTAATTCTTTCATCACTACCTCTAAGCGTGTGGATGATAGCATTTTTGATGTTTCAACTATGCGCTAAAGTACCTCTCTCCAATATTTTCTAACTTCTACTTGCAAGGCTAAAGTGTCTTCAGTAAATTTACGCTGATCATTTTTACAGTTATAGGAGCATTTTGTAAATATTGCACAACCAAATTTCTTTTGACTTTTTCAGCATTTGCTATTTTAAGTGGGAACAATACGAGCATATATATAGCTCATTTCTTTCCACGCTCAACCAAAATTCTTGCCGATTTTGTGAAGTCGCCTTTTTCAACGTTTTGATCAAGCAGATAATTCACTAAAAATTCTTTCAAGTTATTGTAAATTCTCTGACAATTAGCTGAATCAATCGATGCACACAAATCAGAACTGATATTCTTGTTACTCCGTAAGCAAATGACAAATTTTGGCAAGATTTATTGTAATTGTCAATCAACTGACTGCATTGTTGAAGTCTGGGTTGTGAAGTCAGATTTTAAAAATAGCTTTATTCATAATTGTTAGATTAAAAAATAAATTCATAGACACTCTCTTTAGTGAACAACGTTGCAAAAACGCAACAACTTTCTTTTTTTTCGTAGCCATTTAAGAAACGACCTTGAAATATGGTACGTCATCACAGTTTTAACATTAGTTATAAATTGGTGTTTACCAAACTTTACACACTCGCGTCTCCTTGATGAGAGGCTAAAAAGTCCCGGACCCCAGCTATAAGCAGCGTGATTAATATATAGGAAAACTTTAAAATTTTTACGAGGTTTCAACAGGTATTTAGGTAAATTAGTGCGATATCTGCAGTTGTACTCGAGCAGCAAGCTTTAAAATTAATGGCTTAATGTTTGTTGGATCATGCCATCTACAACACGCAATCTATCTACATATCTTATTTTTATAGGTAGGAAAAAGGACACACAAATCTATTGTTATGCTGACTTGACTTGGACAGAAGTTACAATCGCCAAATGACAAATAGGTGGAGTCCGAGTCGCAATATATTTTTCCGGCTTCACAACCCTGATTGAAGCATCAGTATAAAACGATTAAAAATTATTTCAGCTTTGGTTTCTTTTATTTTTTGTGTAAGCACATATGGGATATATACATTACATAAAGCAATAAGGAAGGGAATGGGGCTTTCAATTGTTATAAAACATTAAATATGGAGGGGAGTCGGTAGGGCAAGGGTGTTCAAAAAAAGATCAATAATAATTTTGGAATGATTTTTGTCACCACAAATACAATTGAAACTTTACGACGTCAATTCATTCATGAAGTTAGTTCAAAAGATCAATTCAATTTTTTAAATGATATCTGGCAAATAATCTCTCGTGAGCAACATTTAAAATTAAGAGCGCTAACAGATTATTATCATTCATTAAACTTAATTCAAGGGTTTTCAGAAAAAATAAAGAATTATGGCAAAAAACTTTATTGATGGAATATTTATATAAAAAAAAAAGTAAAAGTTCGCCCCCTCAAGGTTTCTTCAGACAATAATATATAGAATTAGAATTATTATTTATTTAAACAAAAAAAACATCAACTTATAAGAGGGTAAACGTTTAAAATAAGTAGTAAGAAATGAATATCCTTGGCAGTGAGCTCCCTTTTCATTTTTAAAAGGAAAGTCAAAGGGGAGATAGATGGAAAAATTTTGTAGATCTTTAAAGGGTGAATAGAGCCATCAAAATGAAGAACCTTCAGAAGAATTTAAAAAAGTGAGGAACAAACAATTATTTGTATCAAGAGAAGTTATGTATATAAATATATAGAAAATTTTGTAAGTAGTTAAACAGATATTTATGTTAAGTATATAAATATATATGTAACTGTTTCATATGTGTTAGTTAGTGTGATTTTCACACTATGAGTTAACGAAAGCAGAAATACTAAATAAAAATTAGCGACATAATATTAAACAGGAGCATTTTTATGGATAGGAGAAATCAAGATGAGAGGATAGTCATAATATTATACAATATACAAAAAAGGAAAATACTAGACAAACTGTTTAAACAATCAAAATAACAAAAGATAAACATGATATCTATATATAATATATATTTATAGTCAGTAGTGGGATTCAGTCGGTTCGTTAGAACCGTCTCACGGAATTTTGTGAGTTCGGCTAACGGTAAAATATTTATTTATCTCTATAGTACAGACCTTATAGTAAAATAAGCACCCACAACATCATCATAATGATGTTTGTTTAACCATTATTTTAAAATTTTATGGGAAATAATTAAAATTGATCAATTTATTTGGTGACAAATTTGACTATTTTGTAACAGAACTGGCTGACAAAAAAATTGGATTCCACTACTGTTTATAGTATATATTACATAGTGTTAAGCAATTGGGACAAAGAAATTAATTGCCACGAAAGACTCATAAAATTAATTTTTTAAATTTTGGAAAATTAGAAAAGTCAAAAGATTTGGAGGTGTGCATTTGTAAAAGTAGTTGATTTTAATATTATCTTAGCTAGAAAGCAATTTAGAAAAGAAAAATAGTGGAATTTATTGCAAAATTCTTGTATTATGAGAGTGAATTAAGTAGTTTTGAATAAACAAGTTATTAAAGCAATCATTCATACAATGAATTGATTTATAAAAAAAATATAGAAGAGGCTTAAACGTGAATTATTCAGAGAACGAATTAGTATAACGGTACGTGATACAGGCTATCCAAATAGCCATATTCTTTATCAGAGTAAAGCGCCGTTATACATATATTTACACGCATATAGTATTGTCTGAAGAAACCTTAAGGAGGCGATTTATTAAATTTTTTATATACATTTCATCGATAAAATTTTTTACTATAACTGTTTATTTATTTGTAACCAACTTTATGATTGCCCTTCAGCACGATTTCGTTTGTTTTGAGAAAAAGTTGGTGAATCCTGGGTATTTATATATCCAGTTACGCTGCCCTATTATGCATAAAAAACATAGATGCAATCTAATTAGTGCAGCATAAACGATAAAAGAGACAGATAGAGAAATTTGTTAATTGAATATAGTAGATAAAACATGTGTATTAAAGCGTTTTGATGCCTTAATGTAATCAGAAAAAAAAGAGAGTGTCAGCGACAGAAAGAAGGGGTTGAAATAATTTCTAGTTACGTAATATATGTATGTTCCCTAAGACTCAGGAATTTATTTCCGATTTAAATATAATCCATCCCCTTGCTTTGTTCAATTTTTGAGAAAATTTAAAACACGCCATGGTTTGTAATGTGATACAGGGTATTCATATGCTAATACTTTTTAAAAATATATTCCAATACAATTTTAATGCATTAATTACGTGTATACGACCAGTTTCATTTATTCGTAATTAATCATGATTTAAATTATATGACCTTCAAAAAGACCACTTTTAATGATTCCCCTTTTGCTGTACTTGCCTATATACAATCTGATACATTAAAAAAATCTGGTATCAACCCATTTGCAAGAAGGTGAGGTCATCTTCAAGTAGCACAATTTATTTGTATTAAATCAAGAATATAATAAATATCTAAGAATTTAGTAATATAATAAATGCTACAATTATCTTCTTATTTTGTATGCCTACATAACGGTTATATTCATTTCTCCTGGCTTAGTGTTATTAGAACATAATAAAAGGGGTAAAATAAAGGCCTCCTGAGGCATTTAGACAGACCAGAAAAGCAAATAATTTATTAAGATCAAAAGAAAAATTTTCTTTAAAAAATACGTTATTTATTTTAATGTTAAAGAATATAAAAATATTTTCATTTTAAACATTTGTAAAATAAATAATTTCCATATTTACTTTACGTTAATATTTCACAAACATCTTCTATGTATTTTAAAATATGAAGTTTGGCTTTGAGGTCTTTGATATATTCTTTTTGATCTTTATTTAAAGTATGAGAGTTTTCTATAACAGAACCAACTTTTTCCAATTGTGATTTTAATTTAATTTTTTCTTTTACTAGTACTCCATTCGAGACAATTTCATCGCATAAATCGCTTAATGTATTTTCTTGTTCTATATATGTATCATTAAAGTTTTCAAACATTTCAGCATTCAAATTTATTGAATTATTAGATAATTCTTTTGAAGTAATTTGAAAATTAGTTAAAATGTTTTTAAAAACATTAAATGAATTTAAATCTCCTTTCTTTTTTTGAAACATCATTGAAATTTAATATAAAAGAAAAAATAATTTTTATAAAATAGCGGCGAAAACCTCACTAATTAAAAAATAAATGGAACGAATAAGACAGAATTTTAAAACTAAAAAACTATTTAAAAAAGTTATTTTAAAGCACCAATCTAAAACTTTCATTTATAAATTTTAGTATAGATTTATGGGTTGTTTGTGAAAACTTAGTAAATATTCTAATTCTAAAATTTGCATGTTACTTAAAAAGACTGTGAATAAATATAATAACATACGTAACTTTGGTAATTCTGCCTTTTATTAAAAGAATTATTATGCTATTATGGAAGTTTATTCTAAATTATCTTAACCAATCAATAGATAATTAAAATAAAAAATCAAGTTAGTTAAAAAAAAAATTAGATAATTCCTGAAAATTAAGGTATAGGGAGAATTGTGATATATAGAGTAGTTTGGTAAATAATCGTAAATTTAGAGTAAGCTTTGTTTATAGATATATTTTCAATGTTTCAATTTCAATTTATTGAGAATAATTCACCTTTTTTTTCTCGATTCAACTTCAACTCGTTCTAAAATGACTCCTAAGCCTTTTTAAATTTTTTTTATATTAACTCTTAAAAACTTAATTTTCCTTTATAAATACATTACTACTAATCTTTAAACATATTTTTTACTTTTCATTAGCTAATTTTCAATTCATATATAATATTATTTTAATTAACTTCCCTTATTTCTTCCCACTAATATGACAAATAAAAAGGCTCGCTCTAACCCCGAATCTCCCAAATCTACAACTGACACTTTAAATCATCTATTCGATGATTACATAGCTAATACCACACTAAATTCAAACGATCTAATACTATTTAATAATCTAAAATACAACATAGCCATACATTATATAAAAACTTTCGAAAGCCAAAACATTAAGTCAACCTCAACTCAATCATACGCTAATGCTGCTAGTTTAGCCCCTACTCAATCTCATCCTAACCCAACACTCAATTCCACCATAAATACGCAAATAACTCCACACACTAGAAAACACCTTGAACCTAACCTAACATTAAAAATCACACCACCTAACAACATTTCAACTAAAAAAGAGAAGGCCATTCACCGACAAGATGTTATCAAAAATCTAGATACCAAAAACAACTCCCTATCAATCACTAAAACAAGATCATCCCACTCCGGCACCATCTACTTCCAATTCAAAAATATAAATCAAAAAGTCACTGCCAGAACAACACTCATAAAAAACGGTCTAAATGCTAATGACTTACCTCCACAAAAACCAAAATTCATACTGCGTGGCATCCCTACCGATATAACATTAACCCAAATCACAAAATCTATTGAAGAAAAAAACCCACACCTTAACGCTATAGGAAAACTTGATAATCCCATACAACTAGGAAAAACGGCACATATAGCTATACTATAATCTTAGAACCAAGCAACCCAGAAATATATAAATACCTATGTACTCAACCCAAAATCTTTCTAGGCCACCACCTACTAACACTCACCACACTAAAACCAAAAGTTAAACAATGCGAAAAATGCTTAAAATACCGTCATATATCTTCAAAATGCAACGCATCTTTACCTAACTGTGCGCACTGCGGCCACCGTGGGCATGCTACTTCATCCTGTACTCTACTAAATGACAATAGCAAAATTTCTTGCATAAATTGTCGGCAACCACATCTTGCAACATCTAAACTCTGTAGTTTCTACACAATCCATAACAATCTAATCGTATCTCAACATAACCAAATCATAGACAACTACTCATGCTAACTATTTTACATATAAATCTAAATCACTCAAAAACTGCTTGGGACAACCTTCACAACATCTTACACTCACACACTTACGACATTATATCAATAAATGAACCTTACATTCACATCCCACACCAAATTGCCGAATACGTACTCCTACACATACCCCCACTAACAGCATACTCAGCCTGTATATTCATAAAACAATCAATTACTAATACACCACTATATCAATACTCTAATTCAAACTACTTCTTCACACTTATTCCCTAAAATTCCAAATCCTTACTCTTTTGCTCTCTCTACTCCCAACCATCCTTAAACCACCCCATACCTAACAACTTCTCTCAATCACTTACACAAATCAAACATAACATAGACAACAACCACCACATAGCTATATCCACCGACTTAAATGCTAGATCATACCTCTGGGACATAAAATCAAACACACGAGGTTCACTCACACTCGAATTTTTAGCATCTTACAATCTAACAATAGCTGACAATGATAAATCCTCAACCTTCAGACGACTACATCTATATAACCTATATCAATCACACAACGATCTAACCATCATTTCCAACCAAACAAGAAATATAGTTCACAACTGGCGCATCTCAGACATCCCATCCGCCTCCGACCACACATACATAACCTTTCAAATCGACCTCACTACTAAACCCTCAAAAAGCCCAAATTCTAATTATGGCAAAAAAATATTCTGAACAGCATTTTTTCACAATCTTAAATCTAAGCTAGACAACATCACCCTGACCACAGATACAACAAATAATCTCGAAACATCTGCTCTTCAACTCAACAAGTCCATCACAGCAAGCATTCACGCCGCAACTCCTACAAACCAGCTTCCTAAAAGACAGCACGCTCCTTTTTGGAACCGTACCTTAAACAATCTCAAACAATAATTACGCAAATCCTTAAAAAATCTAAGAAAAACCAACACTCACAATAACATTCAACATTACTTCTTCCTTAAAACTCAATATCAATCAGAAATAAAAAAAGCTAAAAAACAAGCCTGGAAACATTTTTGTAATCAAACTCCAACAAACCCATGGTCAATCATTAACAAACTTACACACAAAAAACACACAGCATCACTCTCTAATCTCCTTTCAAATAATCAAGGTTCAATATTTATCAACCACCCTTCACTTAACACTCTATTTCCCGCCGACACTAATGTAACCGACAATATTACCCATACACTTACTAGAATGGAAACAAAAACATACCTACTAAACAACTACATTAACTCTTTCCCAGAAATTACAATCAAAGAACTAAACAAAACCATTGATTCTATGAAAACAAAATCTTCAAGCAGCCTTGACTTCATCTCTACTAAACACGTGAAGAAAGCATACCACATACTACACCCTCATCTTCTCAACATATTTAACGCCTGCCTCAGGCTAAGCTATTTCCCAAATATTTGGAAAATATGTAAACTAGTGCTAATCCCCAAACCAAATCGAAACCACAATTCAATTAAAAACTGGCGACCAATTTCTCTATTACCAACCTTAGGCAAAATCCTTGAAAAAAATAACCTAATACAACTGAATCAATTCGCATATTTACAAAATAAAAGCACCGAATTAGCCCTATCTCGCCTAACCCTTTACCTAGAAAAAACACTAAATAACCAGAATATCGCAACAACCACATTTCTTGATATCGAAAATGCTTTCAACGCTGCATGGCACCCTGTAATCATCAAAAATCTCATCGATAAAAAATACCCCACATACATAATCAAATTCATAAACAACTACCTCCAAAAGCGCATTCTCATCCTATTACATAACAACAATACATACATTCAGAAACTAACTCTATCCACTCCGCAAGGGGGTAGCATATCAGATATCCTATGGCTAATCCTCATCAACCCCATTCTTAATTTTATCAACTCAAAATCCGACTTTGCCCAATGCTACTCTGATGACATCTTATTCACCTTCTCAAATACACTACAACTAAACAACATCAATTGCACTGCTGATCTAATCACACAAATACAAACAATGGCCACCAACTACAAAGTCTCCTTCAACTCAAACAAACTAAAACTTATACACTTCACACGAAAAAGAATAACTCCACTCCCACTGAAACTAAACACATCAACAGCACTCACTCCTGAATCACACATAAAATATCTAGGCGTCACATTTCAATCTAATCTAAAATTTCCACTCCACCTCAAAAACATATACACAAAACTCTCACTAACATTATTCTCTCTAAGAAAAGCTATCTCATACAAATGGGGTCTTCATCCAAAAATCTCTAAGTACATCTACAAATCTATCATACTTCCAGTCATACAATATGGCTCACTTGCCTGTGGTAGCTCACTCAAATTTCAAAATTCACTGACCCACCTCAACAAAATACACCGTCTTTGCTTACTCACAATAACAAACGCATTTCACACTACTTCTACAGCAAAACGTGAACTTCTTACACATACTCTACCCTTACACCTAAACCTTAAGAAAAACATAATTAAAAAATATCTTACTACCTTCCACTCTACACCAGCTCCACATAACTTCACGAACTTTTACTCAACTAACACCTCGCCCTCACTCAACTTTTTCAATTCCCTTCTTGAACAATATATGCCACAACTTACTCACTACCAGGTTTTACCACACTTACATCCATACTCCCTAGTTCACCCATCGAAATCGACCCCATACTCAACTCATATATGCCACCACAAATTCTTAGCACTCAACTCCATAAAACATCAACGCGACTCAAATGCGCACTACCAACTCTCAATTTTTACCGACGGTTCAAAATCACGCAACAAAGCAACCGCTGCATGCGCCTTTTTCAATCATAACACAAGCACTCCTTTCTTCACACAACAAATGCAGACAGACAATAACACCTCCGCATACGAAACTGAAACCCTAGCACTTCTAACATCATGCAATCACATCTTTGATAATCTAACCTTCTTTACATCCAAATTCAAGCACATAATCTTTTTCACAGACTCTCAAAACATAATTAAAGACCTACAACTTAACAGAAAAATTCCCCTTTCAACACTAAACCTAACCAAGAAATTAATCAACCTTAGCAACCATTTCTCAATTAAACTTTTCTGGTGTCCTGCCCATTCCTCCTCCTTTGAAAATTTTTTAGTAGTTCTCCTATGTAAATCCACATCCATAACACCACAACATGTCTTAACCCACGCCCTCCCTCTATCCACCTTTGAAACATCCATAAATACCTCAACTACAAACGAATGGCTTCACTCAAATAACATACCTACTCCCTTATCCCAATTTGCACTAAATAAAAACATTACTCTTCCTCGCAACATTATAAGATGGTTCACCTCACATTGCCCTTGTTACGCTTACTTCTACAATTTTAATTTGCACTCTAATCCTTTCTGCAGATTCGGCTGCCCTCACATTGAAACTCCAATTCACATTATCCTCTATTGCCCAATATTCTCATCAGAACGAACCAAACTCATTGAAAAAACTTATTTATATATAAAAGATCTTCCCTCCTCTCTACTAAAATTCTTATCATACCCCAAAATCATTCACCACATCTCTCTTTTCCTTAATATAATAGAACCATTACTCTCTACTCACCATCACTTAACCCCGCCCTTATTAAACACCTTGCATAATCACACACAGGCAACCTAATTTATACTCTTTTCACCTCACCAAGCTTTCTCATTTCTACTTTAGATCCTAAACCCAATACCCATCCTTACAAATCCTCAAGTTAGTAATTAATGCAAGCATATCAACCAACGTTGGAAAGTGCTTAGATATCTCCTACCTACCTACCTACCTACCTTATTGAGAATAATAAAGCAAACATAATTCAATATCAGCTTTTAGCGTTATAAATACTATAAGAAAAATTTAAATTATAAATAAAATAAGTTTAGGAGACAGTTCAGGTCGTATATGTTTGGTTGAAAATATAATATTTTATAAATTTGATGGAATTAGAATGGTTAATATTTATCTGTAGTAAAATAAGTTCCTTGAATATTGTATGTGTAACTCATAGCTCACAAATAGACTTTTCGTTAATGAAGTTCCTCCTACATTAGATATTTTTCCCATATCAGAAAACACGATATTTTTCATTATCTCTCGCTCCACACTCCGCTCTTGCAATTTATTATTATAAAATGTTTAAAAAAAATATAAATTTTTTTATTTATCAATAGGAATGTAAAAAATATTAGAACTTATTACTAAAATTTTGGTACAAATTGGTAATCAACATCTTGTCCCAAAATTTTTAATTTTATAAGTACTAAAATGAAAAACTATCTAACTAACTAGTTCACTAACTAACCAACTAACAATTTTTTTAACTAACTATTTTAATCATTTTGCATAATGCGAGCACATAGCCTTACTACTGAAAGTGCTTTGATATTTCCAACCAACCAAAGTTGTACTTGAACCATCACTACATATACTATCAATTAAATTACTTTGTTTTCACAGTAATTTTAATATAGTATTATGATACTTTTATATATATTTAAAAATACATGAAAGTATTTGAAATTTGAAAACCGGAATGCAAATAACTTGTTACGGTAGCGAAATTTATTTTCTTTTAAAGTGGAGTTGAAAAAAATACACCTATTTTGTTAATGAAACACATAGTTTCAGCTCATTCAAGCAAAAAATAGGCATATATTTAACATTACTAAAATTATATATTATTTTATCCTTTATTTTATCAGTCATTAAATGTCGCACAAATATGAAATGGCACCGAAAGGTAAATTATTCATTCTTACTTGATATATTTGGATTCAAAAATATAATTAACATTTTTTAATGCATAATCTAAATTATTAAACTTATTTTTTTATTTGTTATCGTTTTTAAAGAATCGAAAATTCAAATGCAAATTTTATAAATGAGTAAATAGTCCTTATCAGCATTTGAGATCAATTCTTGAAAACTTATGTCTACTTGCCTTTAATTTTGAAAAATATAGATATATTACTTAATTTTATACTGTTTTATTGGATCTTTTGTATTGTTATTTTTTTCCACTAACATTATTATTCTAATTAATAAATTAAATTAAACGTAGTTTAATAATTTTTAGTCTTTTGAATAAATTTTTTTTAAAATGGATGAAATTTATAAAATCATTGATACGGCAAAAATTCAGTAGCTAAAACTTTGTTTTCTAATGTGGGATTAGCTAACACTATTGTCTTCTTGCTAGATTATCAGTACTTTAGATAATCTAAGTAATCACGAAAATATTAATAATAAGCTCTGTTATATTGAGAAGAAAATTTCCAGCATTAATTCGGTTGAAAAATTTAGTTCAAATATCCAGACCAGGCCCGTAGCCAGCGAGGGCAGGCCCCCCCCCCCCCCCCCCAACTTAGATTCAGAGCCCCCCCCCTCTCCCCCAACCTAATATATTTTGATATAGATAAAGGGTTCAAAAAATGGTTTATTTTTTGACTATATATAAAAATTTGGTACTTATTAGTTTCTCCCTCCCACTTAAAATTTTTTTTTCAGTAATTTACTAAAAAAAATTTTGAATGGGGAAGAGATAACCCATAAGTACCAAAAAAAATTTTGTGAAAATATTTAGCCCCCCCCCCCCCCCCCCCCCCAATTTTTTCCAGCCCTCCCAAATGAAAAGTCCTAGCTACGGGCCTGATCCAGACCCAGCCATGCAGGACATACACGTATGTTTTAAATCCTTTAAATGAAGAAAAAATTTTTGATCCATCTATCTCTAAAAATCCTTAGTTTTTTTGATAAAGATTAGCATAATGTCTTGAATTCAATTGATAGAAAACTCAGCCCTAAGATTAATAAATTATGTTTCAAAAAATTAAAAATCTGAATGACTCTTTAGTTTATGAATCTATACTAGTTCTTAAAGTCTTAGAGCAAATTTAAAAAATAATAATTTGAGTTTTGAAGAACTAGAAGTTAGGTCTCCCACTTTTTGTTTATGATGAATGATATAGCTTTCGACCAGTTAATGGAAATAATTTGCATATTCAAAATAACATCAATCCTGACACTTATAAAAATGTTTCCCTTAATTCACCAAGTAAATTTTATAATATTAGTATAACCCTTGATTTAAAAAGTAGGTTATTTTTATAGAAATAAATATACGTAAAACCTCTCTAAACCGGCCGATTAGAAAAGTCCCTGCAGAACCATTTCTTTTTGCAAGCAAGTTTGACTCCCAAAACCGGCCACCCCTCTAAACCGTACACCGGCCACTTATCTAAACAACTGTTATATATATTTGAATAAAAAAACCTTTACAAACCGGTCATTTTTTATTAATTATAACTTTTGTTTTTATCGCTATATTTTTCTTGTATTTTATTTTTATGTTGAGATTTAAATTTTAAACATCAAAGCCTCAATTTTAACCTTTTTCAACATTTATATTTATCTTAAATAAATGCAAAATAAAATACCTTTAAAAGTCTGTTAGTTAAAACATAATCAAATTAGTGATATGTAAATCTAAATTATGTTTAATTCATCATAATCCTTAAAAGTTTCTGCATTTATAAATAAAAATTTTCTAATTTCATTATAAACAAGGTTAAGTATTTGTATGAGTGAGTTGGTGTGCGTATGTATCCTAACATAATGTCGCGCTGTGAATTTGACTTAATCCTTTGTTGCCTAGCTGAGCTCATATGGTTCATGTGTTTCTCATTATAATTTGCAGGAATGATGAGTAAAATAGCCCTAATGTTTACCTAACCTTAATGCTTTTGAAACATTTTACTTACTCATCATATTCGATTGCACAAATTATATTAATCACTAACACATGATGTGAATGACAAGACGTGACACATTAAAATAGAAACATATATCATACGAACACGACAGACAAATCAAAAACATAAGTTTATAACATTCTTCTAGCTAAATACCCCTATTTGGAATCCAAGCTTTTATAAGAGATTCTACGGCGTCGACAAGCAGGCATCTCAGTATCCACCACAGAACTGCAAGTCCGTGCCCTTCAAGTCGCTCCTCAGTTTGGTGCAGCAGAATTCAAGTCAAGTTATGGTTTGGGTTGCCAAGTTCCTAGAAAGGCACAACCTATCGGTTCAATAGAGGACAACTATCGTCCAACGATTTCCAGACCAGTATGAGGACAAGATAATAAGCTTCCAGAAGTTTATCATTGATCAACGCAAGAAGCAAGAGTACTCCCTCAGCCAGATCGGCAATGCAGACCAGACTCCCCTCACCTTCGATCTGCCATCCAACATCCAGACCTGGCAGCTTGCTGAAGATTCCATCTTAGTCTTGGTCAGTTTCAAATCCCAAAGCAAGGACCCCCACTGGACAACTGAAGAGGGTTGATCTACCAACCATCTGTACTTGGATTGTGGAGTCTTGGAAGGACTTCCCTACATCTTGTATCCCAAATGGGTTTTTGAAGTGTGGGATTTCAAACAAACTTGATGGGACAGAGGATGTGTTTTTGTTGTAAGACAGGGATGATGTGAGTGTTGAAAAGGAAGATGAGGACGTTGAACTTTATTATGACTCTACTGATGCAGTTACCCTATCCTAGAAGGAGTATGACAACATGTTTGGTTCTAGTTCAGATGAAGAGGACTTCGATGAATTTTAAATTTAATAAACTGCATTGACATTGCTTTGTATATATTTGTATATGATTATGAGAAGTATGATTGTGGATTGAATATATTGAATATTGACAATGCGGTAAAAAAAACTTTATATTTGTCTATAGGGCGCACTCGTAAATTGATCGAAAATTCCCAGTAAAAAAGTGTGGCTTATAGACGATGAAATACGGTAATAATTTTTCTGAGGATTGTAAAGCTAAATCCCCGACCTGTAGATTTTGTTCCATGAATCATTTATCTCAGAATTGCACTAAAAAGGAACCTTTATTTTGTAAGTCATGTGGTTCCTGTAAATATGAATCGTCACATACTTGTAATTCACGTCAATGCTATTTCGTGAATATACGCAATGAATTTAATAATAAGAATGATCAATTTTTCTTAAATTTTGCACTTAACTTTTAATCTACAATTTTCTTTTCTAATGCACGCTGACTTTTTTTAAAATTCATTTAACTACGTGATGCAAACATATCTCTTATAAAGAATGTGTTTAATAAACCAGGGGCGCACATCCGGGGGGGGGGGGGGGATTGACGATACATTTAATACCTTTTCTATCTGCGATGTCAAGTTATATCTTGGAGAATTGATATCCTCACTTTACCTATATTACAGTAAACCCTGAGTATGCAACAGTAAGGGAGATGTGATCTTTTTTAGGCTGAACTAAAGTTCGAATATACAAGTCTATAGATTATCGAAAAAATTAAAAACCAGTTATAAAAACATGCAAAGTTGAAAAACAGAGAGAGCACTTTTTTGAATAATTTTCCATCAATTTAATCATTATACATCAGGGCTGGAGTAAGGTTGATTAGATACTCAGTTTCGATAACTCAAGGTCTTGGGTTCAATCCCGCATCAAGCCTACTTTCCTCATAGTTCGATACAAGCTGTGTAATTTTGCTTTCTCGGTGAAAACACCCCACGTTAACTTTACTTTTATATTAATGAGTTATATAAAAATAATTCCAAAAATATCTTCAAAGATGATATTTTTGTTATTGGATGAAGAAGAAGTGAAAATAAACAATAAAATGAAAAAATTGTGTGCATTTAGCTCCTACTGTAATGAGATTAGAAAGGTGGTCGCCCATCCTTCTCTTTCTATTTTAATATATTAGTTGCTTACTCGTGTAGACTGTGTTGGACCTACAAGTGAAGAGGCAGGTTTTGCAACTCCTTGTCAAGGCTGTCCAAATCAAGCAATTTGTTCGAGTGGAAAATTGAAAACTGAGGATCCAGGTAAAATCTATGTTTTATAAAAATTTGTCATTTTTCTTTCAAATTGTTATTCTTCTTTAAAAACTTTTTCATTATCATCTTATAAACTTTGTTGTAACCAAGCTCACTTAACAATTAGCTGAATAACCATATTGCAAAAAATAAACAGTGAATAATCAAAATTCAAAAAGTATACGCAATATTTAGTATTGCTAAAATTTCACTTAATCATGAATCATATAATTAAAGAAATTAAAATATTAAAATTAGTTATACCACAACCAATGTGTACATATCTGTCTCTCACAAACTTAGCACAAAATGTTGCTGGGATTTGGGAAACTATTGTTTAGATTTTTCTACCTCAGTATCTACGTTTCTTTTGAGCTATAATGATTGATGAAAAAACAAGATTTTGATATTAAAAAAAGTTTTCAACTTGCATTTTCAATATTTTAGAGTAAAATAAAAGTTTTTAAAAAAAAATTGGGATCCCCATTTCATTGCGGTGGAGATGAACTGAGCTTGCAAGTCTGATCATCTGGCAGTTGTTTGGTGATGCGTGTTATAGACCAACTTGGGTCGATTTTCTAAAGCTTTTCAAATTGCAGAAAAATTAGAGCATCACAAATGAAGTTTAATTTTTCCTTTTAATATGTCGAGAAAGAAGAGGAATTCTGCTTTTCATATTTCAAACTTATGTGATTTTCCAATTAAAATAGTAAGTTTTAATTTTTCCCTGATATAGTAAAAATGCATTACAGTTTAATTATGTCGAATTTTGAGTGATGGCAATTTAATTTGATTCATGAATTTCAACACAAAATATAAACATGCATAAATATTTTTGGCACTTGCTTGCATGGTCTCTCTCCCCCTCTCCAGTTGTCGTCACCCTAAAAAATGGAGTTGTTTAACTTTTGTAAATTTCGATTTTTTTTAATTTTTTTTATCCAATTACTAAATAATAAAAATTTCAATGGATACTTTTTTTGTAAAAAATATTTTCTCTTCAGCTGTCGTAAAAAATTAAGCATGCCTAAATTTGCACTCAATTTTTTATAAAATAATCAAAATATTGAAATATATTTAGTTTAGTTCGTTTACCAGCTAGTTATCACGCATTGTTATATAATTAAAAAACCTACACCTCACATCATTGTTAAGATATGGCAAAATATTTTATGCACGCATTCACCTCCACGGCCCTTTAAAAATGGTATTTGGGTACCCACAATTGAAGGTACCAGCATACCGGCGCGCCACTAATATGTACATCAAATATTGGCTACCTGCAAATTATCATGAAAAAGTTAGTGCAAATATTGCGTGTTAATTATTTTTTTAATTATAATGTTTTTAAAATGTAATATAATAATAATAATAAATAACATCTTATCAAATTTTTGAAAAGCACTTGTCTATAATTTAGTTAAGTAAAGTATTGTTTGTGACATTCGTAGCCATCCTTTCGGATATAGTGGTTGCGCTCAGAATGCTGAGTCCAGGATCTACTTGGACTTTTCATCTCACTAAACGCTTAACACCGCCCCTCGTTACTGCATACCTATACTTTGATGTGTATTATTTTACAAAAATGTTTCAAATATATAAATACTGTTAAATGAAATATACAATCCTAACGTGAACGCTCCCAAAGTGGGAAACAATCTAAAAGTTAGAATCGGTCGCCAGAGTACTACCTAACCGTAATTACCCTTGAATTCTTCAGAGGAAGAAAACCAGGATAAAATATATCACATAGCTTAGTTTTGTGTAATAAAAAAATTGTACAGTGCTGAAAACTATTATTCTTCTGTTTGCGAAGGATATAGTTTATAAAATTCTGCTTCCGGATTCCAAGAAACACCCGCTCTGCTAGCTTCTGTGAGAGATTTTTTGACTTGATTGTGAATAATCTTTAACAAAAATTGGACACTATAGAGCAGTAATCGATCGATAGTTTACTCCATTTTCTGTCTTACGCATTTGATGTTAAAGTTCATTTTAATTGAATGAAATTTGTTAATTTAAAAAACTTTCAGCCGAAATTGAACACTAATGTCTCATGAAATAAAGTTTTTGTGTTCTAAGTTATAAACTAAATCGTTGAAATAGCTAAGAATATCATTAATTTACAAAAACACGAGACATAAATGGTTATCGTCTTTTATATAGCAAAATATATTATTCGTCTCTTTTTTATCGAATCAAATGGGTTAATACTTAATATAAAGAAGAAGAAAAAGATTTATTAATAGTAGCAAGCAAAGATATAATATGGAGAGTCAATGCTAAATACAATACAATACAATACAATACACGAGTGCATAAAGTAAATATGTAGAGTAATGTAAAGAGTAAAGAGAAGCCAATTATGCAGAATAATTATAAAAATGATAATTACGCTTCTTTTACAAGTAACGAATCATAAAATGTGATTATAAAACTTTCTCTAAATTATTTTTGATTGATACCTCAACTACCTCCTCCAAAAACTCATCTAAGCAAGCATAACTTGAGAAATATTATCGTTATTATTATAATGAACTCTCATCACATCACTTTACCATTTTTTAAACTAACAGATCTTCCACTCATCCTTTCAAATTTGCAAAAAGTCAAAAAAGTGATCATCGTTTTGTCTGGAAAAGGTGGCGTTGGCAAGAGTACTGTGTCTGCGTGTCTGGCTCGAAGCTTTGCTCGAAAATGCGATTCCTCTTATAATGTAAATTTTCTCCTTTTATCGAATCCTCTTTCATTTTTCATCATTTTATAATAAATCTTCCACAACTTTTTTTTTAAAATCAATTTAGCGTAAAGTCATAGCTTCATACTTCAACCCAACTTTTTTACATCTAGTACTTTGGTCTAACCATCTCCTAGAATTATAGGCTGCTGAAAACTAAATTAAAAATTTCATTCTGTTTTTTAATATCTTTGAAATTTTTTTATTCATTTTTCTCATATGTGCATATGAATATAATAGTTAAGGTAAGGCCTTTTTTGCGGATGGACTAGCAAGTGGATTTTGACATAAGAATGCAAACAATGGAGGTTCTCCACATCTACCGGTATGGAGGGGAGGGTGTGGATCTGATGTGAGTTCATTCTCTATAAATACGAATTTTTATGATCCACAGTCAGTGTTTCAACTCCTAATAAAGGAAAGGTCACAAGCTAATCGTTATACTGTGTTCCAATGTTGACACCATGAAATAAATTTTCCCATATTTTGCTCACAACCACATTTTATTGTACAACTGAATAAAGTCAGAAATACTCCATGAGTTTTCAGGGCAATAGCCCATCTGAGTGAAAAGAATTCTAGTTTTTTGGGGAAGAAAATTTTTTTGCGATTGGCGTTTTGGTTGCAAGCTCTATATTCGAGCACTACATGTGGGTGAGGATTTATTTTTGTATCAAGACAGCTTTTTCACTGCTTTCTATAATTTTAAATGTACTATTTGTTCATTCAAATTCCATTTTTTATACGGGATAATGTTTGAAACAATTGCACTTATAAACAGGGCTGCAGAAGCGAAACAAAAACATCTACTACAAACAAAAAATCCGACTGCCACTTTCGACTCTGTCTCCTAAATTTTATTGGAGACCGATCTCGATTCCTATCCCTTTAATAAAATTTCCGAAGGCTTCACCGACTCCAACTTCGCAGCCATGCTTCAAACTATCACAAAGTTGTTTGAAGAGCTATTTTAGGTTTGTCCAAATTGATAGTGATTGGGAAGAGACTTAAAAATATTAACTTTATTTTTAGTACAATGCAATTGCTCTTTAAATAATATTTATATCTATCAGATCTAGGAATTGAATAAAGGACCAAACTTATATATTTGCATTGGATAAAGTAAAAGATCGTGTAACTTTGGTTATAATGAGGAAAGAAAAGGAAAAAAGGTATACTTATCCAAATATCCCTCAATTAGTTCGTGGATAAATTTTACATGACCTAAATCCAACTTAGAAGAAGATGCTAAGTTCATAAAATCTAAGATACGTAAAACTTCTGAAACTCTTCTTCTTCTGGTATCATGGAGTCTAGATCAAAGGATAAAAAACCATACTTGAGCAGCTGTTTGTTAGTATTGCGCTCATTGGACACATCTACCTTTTTGAAAGGAAAGCTGGAAATGTTCTCATTTAAAATTTTCAAAGTAAGGTAATTTTTATACGCCAAAGTTGTTTATCAAATCTTGGAGTAAGTAACACAAACGCCTATGTCATAAATGTCGCAAGGCATCGTATCCACAACTAGAAAAAAGTTACATTATTCAAAGCCGAACCGAATTTGATTCCATAAGTTTTAGACAAACTTCGATCATTTAGAACATTTTTGACTTGAAAGTTGTATATTGAAGCAATTCTTAGAGTAAATCACAGAGAAATGTATTTTTCATTTGTTCACGATTTGAAGGACTAAAACACTCATTGAATCTCCTATTATAATAGTAATAATGGTAGCATCAAATTTATTTACATTCAGAGATATTCCATACATTTCTTTACACTTAATATCATGCATCATCATCCTACTCTTTTAACAAGACTGCATCTACGCATTAAAACTGAAGAAAGATTAGCCCTGTAGATTGAGTGGAGGAATATTTCCCAATTATGTGTATATATATAGCTTATCTTTACTTTCCTTACATATTGAATTTCAGTAAAAACTAAGATTCGTTGTGAAACTAAGTTTAGGCATATTTACTAGCTAGGTTGGTTAAAATGACTGTTATTTTCTCTCTCTCTGCAATGACACCACCTCTGAGGTTGGATATCTACTCCTACGGCGGTAGAGAGTCTGTTTTAAGAAGTTTGAATTATAAAAAAATATAATGAATATTTAAAGTTTATGATAACTTATAACATTTTACATTTAAGTTAACTTTACATGTCTAGCAAAATACTTTAGCATGAAGCAAAAACAAAAAAAAATTATAAGTATTTTTTGACATACACTTCTCTTTAAGGTTTATTTGTTTGGTTGATTTAAAAATTTTATTGAGCTTTTACTATGCTTAATTTTGGAACACTTTTTATAATGTATATAAAGAATTTTGAAAACAAACTAAATTCAATAATAAATATATAAGAGAATATTTTTTGTAAAATTATCATTTTCCACCAATCGGGTCTAATTGGTTAGTGCAAGAAATTATTGGTGATTACGTGTTTTTCAATTACATAATTTATATCTACCTAACTTATAGGTAGGCCTTTTGGATTTAGATCTTTGTGGACCATCAATTCCAAGAATGATGGGCCTAGAGGGTGAAAGCGTTCATCAAAGTTCATCTGGTTGGTCTGCAATAGTAAGTTTTTGTTAAAAATAAAAAAAACTTTATGACAACGTTTTATCACGTATTTCTTAGATGGCTGAAGAGAATTTGTCTGTTATGTCAGTTGGATTTTTGCTAGGAAGTTTAGATGATGCTGTTATATGGAGAGGAGCAAAGAAAAATGGTTAATTTTGACATATTTTTCGGGTCTAGCTAGGACATTTACCAGTGAGGATAACTATCTCCTAAGAGAGTTATGTTGCCTAAAACTAACTAGTTAATAATCGTATAATTAACTAATTGACTAACTATGGGTATCGCATTCAAGGGAAGAATATTCTTCCATAACCGGATAGATGATAGCGATATCACTACGAGGAATTGAATCAGTGATAGCAGAATCAAGGCCCTACCCTCCAAGCACTAGGCTATCTTCTGATGAAAATTATTTAATAACGGAGAACTTCCTCACTTGAATAGCAATTACATTTTTATTCACTTGGTTTAAGATGTAGGTAGTTCGTTTTAGTAAATGAATAATATATCTTAACATTTTATTCGTAGCATCATTTTCTCCACCTAAATTTCCAAAAATAATTCAGAATTGGTTTTTCATTATGCATTGTAAATGATTAATTTTTTAATTAGACAATATATTTTATGATCAAATAGTTTGATGTTTGCAAACTATCGATAACCTAACCCATTCACTTATGGTGAAAGCCATGCAAAATAGTTAACCTACTTACTTTGTGGGGAAACCGTTTAGCAGAAGCTTGGATCTGACTCATTTACATGTATTATATATTATAAATATATATATATTATTTCTAGCCATATGTAGAAGCCAGCAGTACCTTATGGTGGATTTTGCAGGTGGGCTGAAATTACACTGGTTTATCGCTGCTGCTGCGAAAGTGAAACAAAATTCTACACTTTTCCCTGAGTGCTTTTATGGAGATACTTTCTCAGTTTAAACAAAGCTTTGCTTTGAACTGATAGATTATACTCATATAGAGATAGCATAATTTAGGGACTAACAACAACAACAACAACAACATTAAATAGTTTGTTTCCTATGCTAACGAGCAAAACAAAGTGACTTCCATATGTCTAAAAATGTATTGTATACCCCTTTAAAGATAATTTTTTCTTTATAAAAAAGGCTGTGCCAATTTCTTTTTGCTCGAGTAAAACTACATATGGTGGTATTTCGTTCTATAAAAACATCTTTCATACGTGTAGATTATTGTGATCAGAACAGGCAGTATTCTCTATTTATGCAAAAAAAAATGTTACTGAGAAGGCATGAATAAAAGTTGAAAGATGTAAATAAGGAAATAAAAAGTAAAACTTTTGTTCGAAATAAGTTCTAACAGTCTTCTTCAGATAAACACAACAGTTAAATGCCAGGAGTAGAAAACAAAGAACAGAGCGTGCGAAAGAAGTTATTCTATATTTATTTATATTTCATTTGAAATTTTTTAAATGAAAATATCTGTGATTTTTATTTTCTACTTATATAAGGTTTTATATATAAGGTATATGTTTGTGGGTTGAATTGCAAGCAGTTAGCTAATTCGATTAACGTTATCATACATGCCTAACAAATCCAAGACCTGTTTCCACCTTTTTGGGTTTCATCAGTTGGATGGGGTTAGAAACTCCCATTTCTTGGAATCAAACACAGCCTGGTAGTTGAAGGCGCAGAACACTATCTGAAGGCCTCGACTAATGAGCTATGATATATTGTATTGCACGCATAGTCAAAAATAGATCTCATTTGACTTCTTGCTATTTGTTGGTAGTTTTATATATCGTTAATGAAAGTACCTGAAACACTTGTTTATCGTGAAATTGATTCAAACAATTTTTAAATATCATTTTGTTCTTTCGTATAAGAAATTTTGTTTTAATGAAATATTTTGATGCGAAGAATGCTAAAATAAATATAAGAATTTTTCCGATTTACTTATATTTTTCTTTAGTATTTAAATTTAGATGGAGTTTTTCCTCTTGTTTTTAGAAGAAAATTTTCATAGTGAACAGCATTCAGAACTAAATATTTTAAAGAAATTTTGTTTGAATAAATTTCATGTATCCTTATGTTTGACATTTAACTAAACAACTTGTTAACTTGTACTCGCATAAGTTGTCTTTTATTTTCTTCTTGTTTATTTATCTTATGGGATTCAAAAATATGTTTTACTTACTTTTATTCCTTGATTGTTATATTTAAAGGTCTTATTAAACAGTTTTTAAGAGATGTTGATTGGGGTGAATTAGATTATTTGATCATTGATGTTCCTCCCGGCACTTCCGATGAACACATAACTTCTGTATCCATTCTCCAAAAAGCTGTTTCTCTTGGCGCTATCGTTGTTACTACTCCTCAAGTGAATAACTTTGATTGTTAAACTTTCGTTTATATTTTATACATTAATAACTTGGTTTTAAAATTTTTGTTTGCCATTTTCAAAAGGTTTCAATTTTTAATTTTTCAAAATATGACCCCCTTTGAAATGTTCTTCAATTAATCTTATAATTATTTTAAATGTCCATTTTTTATTTAGGAATTATCAATACTCGATGTCCAAAAAGAAATTACTTTTTGTAAAAAGCTGAAACTGAAGTTGATCGGTGTTGTTGAAAATATGAGTTATTTTATGTGCCCTAATTGTAACGCATCTTCTACTATTTATCCATCTCAGTCTGGTGGTGCTGAAAAATTATGCAAAGACGTTACAGCCGATCTTTTAGTGAAAATTCCTCTTGATCCGACATTAGGTATGCTTCTTCTTTGACATTTTTATTGCAAAATTTCAACCATTGCATATTAAGGTAAATCATGTGATGAAGGAACTTCCTTTTTTGATTTATATCCAGAACATCAAATTACCCAATCTTACGATTATTTATGTGAAAAAGTGCAAAATTTCTTTGAAAACAACTCTTATAAATGAATGTCTAATAAAAATTATTTATAGTTTATTTGAAAGAGTAATGTGATTTATTTTGCCATAAGAAGATACAAAGTATAAAATGAATGCCTTCCAAAAGGGAATTTTTGTGTCTTATTTGTAGCATAGTTTATAGAATTTGAAATTAATAATAACCATATACCTAATTGTGAATTATCTTATATTTAATATTTTAACCTGTAGGTGTCTTTGATTGTTTTAGGAGGCATGGTACATATAATTATTTTTTGGTACATATATAATTTTGTTGCATATACTAAATAAGATTAGCTGGCTGTAAAAGTAAGAGACGTCAATTGTAATGAATATATCTGTAAGAGAGGTACTTTAAGGTTGTAAAGGACAAAACTTCACAGCGTTATGAATTTTGAAACTTGACATTAATTAAAACAACCACTTCTGGAAAAATATTCTGTCACATTTTTTAAAAAACAAACTAAAGCTATATATTTTTTTATATTAAATGGTAAATTAATTTTAATTGGAGCTTTGGGCTTGAATTATCCTATTTCTTTATTTGCGGTTCAGTCTTGATAAGTGCTACCCTCAAATCATGTTTCGGTTGCAGACTGAGCTTCAACATTAGCTTTTAGTTTTGATGGCGGTCAGAGCTGCAAATCGTGATTCACACAAATTGGCTGTAGCTAAAAGCATCAACACTTTCTATAAAGTTTATACAAAACATCGAATTAAAAATTTATATGTAATGTTAGGCGAAATTTTGTAAAAAAAAAGTTTGAAACTTTTTAGATTTTAAATGCTCAGCAGTCCTGTTTATTCAACCTTTTATAGCCTTATATATTTTTAAGGAATCGGAATAAAAGTATCGAGATTTTCCGAAAAAACTTCGAAAAATCAGGATTATTACGAATCCTAATTCCGATTACCTCGGATCACTAGTTCATACATACACCTCTTAAAATAATATAAAAACATGGATATCTTGATAAGAGACTTAAAAGTATCTTTATTCTTTAAAACAATATCGTAAATTAAGCCTAGATAAAAAAAAATGAGCTGTATTATGCTCAGTAGAACGGTTGTTTCTCAACCTAGAAGGAATTTAACTGCTCCTTAGGGGTAAGGATGAATCTACAAACCGTCAGAATCTAACTGAGGAGATCAGAAGAGATAAAACTATTAATATTTTTATTTATAAATATTAAAACAAGTAGCATTTTTATATCAAAAGTGTGTAATTCTCAATCACATGTCTGTTGTAATTGTAATGCTTCCAGTGCATTTAACGATAAAAGTTGTCCTAATTTAAAGAAAAAAACCGTGTATAACAAATTTTATTGCTACAAAGTTTTAAATTTATATATCAAAAGTATAAATGACTCTGAAAATCATACAAAGAAAGTCTAAGGACGCTTTTAATAATCTTTCAATCTTTATTGAAAAATATAAATATGACATTATATTAATTAACGAACCGTATCTGTATAATAATATGTTTCCTAACATGATTAGTCTTTTGTATCTAGATCTTTACCTGCTCTTACTGCCATCGTATATAAAAAATGTTTAGATATATTTCTTCTTCATGAATATTCTAATGATTTTATAACTACTATTCACTGTAAGTCTAAATCCACTAGTTTTATTTGCATTTGTGTTTATTTTCCTCCATATTCTAATTCCTATATTAACTTTTCTCAGATCTTCAAAGATATTCCTTTTTCAAACATCTTGATTATTGGTGATATGAATGCCCGACACTCTTTATGGGATTTTAAAACCAATTCAAGAGGTAGGCTTTTATATGATAAAATTATTGAGCATAGCCTTAATATAATTGACTCAGTTAAAGATCCTACCTTTATTAGTCTGAGAACAGACATCAATTTAAGTTCACATATTGATCTAACTTTGTGTAGTGATGTAATGAAAAATTTCATACAAAGTTGGAGAATACTTGATGAAATTTCAATGTCTGATCATAAATTTATTGAAGTTCATGTTGATTTTGAACTAATTTCTCTTGAAAACAATTTTAGGAAAATTTTTAATACTAAAATCTTTACAGAAAACCTAAAATATGAGATTGGTGAAAACTCTGATATTTTTAAAGATAAAATAATATATAATAGTTTTGATATTGAAGTATTTGCCGAAAAATTGACACAGGATCTAATACATGCTTCCAATAGAAATTCCTTTTCAATCAAATGCAATAACAACTTTTGGTGTCCCACTTTGTATCAACTTAGAAAGAAGCTAAGGTTTGCATACAAACAGTTCAAAAAAAGTAAAAATGATTTGGAAATTTATCTTAACACTAAAAGATTTTGCAGGAATAAAATAAATTTTTTTAAAAAAGAACAATGGAAACGATTCTTAGATTTCGACAGAAACACTTTTTGGAAAAAAATAAAATCTATAACAAATCTCAAACGCCAAACAGATCCTAAATATTTTATTTTAGCAGATAACTCCCCTGCTACAATCTCATCTAACTCGATGAATATCATTAACCATTTCTTTCCAAACGTCTCAATATGTACCTTTGTATAATCAGGAACATTGCCTTGTTGAAATTTCATCTGAAGAACTTTATTTCTATCTTAAAAATACTAGAAGAAAATCCGCACCTGGTTATGATAAAATAACCTTCAACCTAATAAAACTTTCTCTCCCGATCATTGAATCCTTTCTTTCGAAACTATACAACTCCATCTTTAAATTCTCTTTCTTTCCTAATATTTTTTAAATTGACGAAGTTCTCTTAATCCCTCAACTTAATTCTCAAAATTAAAGTATCGAAAACTGGAGACCTATTACCCTTTTACATTGTATGGGCAAGTTTTGTGAAAAAATTGTAAGATTGAGAAGATCACATAGAGAAAACTAATTGTCTCAATAAAAACCAATTTGCTTATGTCTCATAAAATTCTTCAGAAATTGCTATAGACCGTTCAATCTCAACTATTTATATATGTTTTAAGTATGACTTGTCTCTAACAACCTTTTTTTATTGATTTTAAAGGTGCCTTCAACTCAGCGTGTCACTCTTGCATTACAAGAAACATGCAAAAAATGAAATTTCCCAGCTACCTGATTGAATTGATTAGGTCATATCTTGAAGGCAGAAATGTTTTCATTACAAGTGCTACAGACGTCAAAAAAACTTAAATGCTTCTACTCCACATGGAGCTTGTGTATCTGATTTGAATTTTTGGAAGAAAATAATTGTTTTTACCAAAGTTACTCAGATGATCTCTTAATTGCCATTGAAGGACCTTGTTCGACTAAAAATCTAATTAAACTAAGTCTACTACTTGAAGAAGTTAAATCATTTGCATGTATTCTAAATCTAACTATTAAATGTCCCCACCTCTATTTTAGTAATGTAAACTTTTCTCCTTCCTTATCTATCAAATATCTGGGAGTCTTTTTCACCTCTAAACTTAATTAGAGCTTTCACTTTGAAACAATTTACTCTAAATGTTTCCAAAAGTTAAAACAATCAATGATTTCTTTTAGCCAAACCATTTTGTTTTCTTTAAAACCTTTCTCATGCGTATAATTCTGCCTTCCTTAACTTATGGAATTACATCCTGGGGAACTATCTTTAAATACAAGAAATATAAACTAGAGATCCTTTAATTTGCTATCCTGAGAAAAGCACTCAAATGTGCCATTTCCACTTCTAAGACTATGATTCGCTGCTCTTAATTGCTGTCAAAATATTGTTAATAACTCAAATGCTGTCTTTGTTTTTTCTGATGGCTCGTATGAAAAAAGCACCCCAACGGCGGCATTTTCTTTTGTTTTATATCTTCCAAATCAAAGTTCACCTGTTTATTCCCATGCAGTCAATATTGGTCAAATGTCATCCTCATATCACGTTGAATGTTCAGGTAAACATTTGTTCACTAACTTTTCACTTATTTTCTCGGATCCCCTCTCGTTGATAAAATCGAAATCTGATATTTCTCCCTTTATCAGACTCATTCTCACTATTATCTCAACTTAAGCAATTTGTTCCACATACGTTACGTATTATATGGTGTCCAGGCCACAAAGTTCTACATGGTAATGAATTTGCTGATTCCCTTGCCAAACGCGCTCTAAGCTACACCACTACAAATTATCCGGTTTCACTATCTTCTGTCAAAAAATTTCTCAGCAAAAGAGTTTAGAGTTAAGTAATAAATAGTGGTTAGACAGTAAGTACTCAAATAAATATAAAATTAATTGTGTTAAAACATTGGAAAAAAATCTATGTAAATTAAAACTGCTAACTCTTCCTCCTGAACTTCTAAGATTGTTAACAGGTAACTGCATATGAAAGAAATTTTTATATATGATAAAAAAAACTACAGACTCACTCTGCTGTTTTGGTTGTGAAAAAATTGAAGATGCTAACCCAGGGGTGGGGAACCTGCGGCCTTAAGGCCGCATGCGGCCTTCCGGGCCATCAAGTTAGGCCTTTGATATAAATATTATTTTTTATAAAAACTTTGAATAGTTTTTAGGTCTGAAATCATTATGCACCTGAAACTTATAATATACACCACACACATAGACGAAAGGAATATTAATTGTGTTCAGAGGAATTTCTTCATCCAAACAGTTTTTGTATTAGACAGCTAATCTGGAACTTTATTGTTGGCGCTGTTTCTTTCAAACTTAAATAATCTTTCATGCGGAGTTTCATTAGTTGATGTGTTCAGAAGTGTTCGGAGTGCATTCAAGCAATCTGGAAGAACGTCTTCCCATTTTTCGATGGGCAGTCCTTGAGTCTCTGTTGCTAAAGTGACGGTTTTCCAGATAATTCCGTTGTATCTTTCGCATTGAGAATTGCCTTGAGGATTATAAGCTGTTGTGAAAGTCGAGGCTACGCCTTTACTTAAAAGAAAAGTTTTAAGTTCACTCGATAAAAATGAGCTCCCGCGATCTGAGTGTACATATTTAGGTAGTCCAAAGATTGCGAAAACTCCTTGCAAACATTTTATTACCGTAGTTGACGTCGTATCCTTGCAAGGAAAAGCAAATGGAAATCTAGAATACTCGTCAATGATAGTGAGAATGTACTTGTTCTTGGTTTCTGATGGCAAAGGACCTTTGAAGTCGATAGATAGTCTATCAAATGGTTTTGTAGACTTTACCATGTGGTCTCCGTAAGACTTGAAGAATCTTGGTTTGCATTTACAACAGACTTGGCAGTTCTTTGTCATCACTATTTCGTCCATTGAAAAGGGTAGGTTCTTTTCTCTGACAAAGTGACTCATTCTTCGCACTCCAGGATGGATCAGTGAGTCATGCAGCTCTTTTAGCTTCGTCGAGTCTTTTGAAATTGAACATGCACGTGATAACGCATCTGCAGATAAATTGTCGATTCCAAGTCGATACTTGATGTCAAAGGAATATGAAGCTAACTCCAAACGCCAGCGAAGCATCTTGTCGTTTTTGATCTTGTTCTTGCCATTATTGCTAAAAATGCAGGAAACTGCTTTCTGGTCCGTCACTACGGTAAAGTGTTGTCTAATTAGGAAGTGTTTCCAGTGTCGTACCGATGCGATGATGGCGTAAGCTTCTTTCTCCACGATGTGTGCTTTGGTTTCTGCTAGATTAAGAGTTTTGGAAAAGAATGCTACAGGCCTTCCATTTTGCAAGAGTGAGGCGGCGATTGTCTTCTCTGAAGCGTCTGTTTCCACAACGAATGGCACACCACTCTTGGTTGCGTGTAAAGCAGATCTACCAATTTCTTCTTTGAGAGAGTGAATTACTTTTATTTGACTGTTGGTTAGAGGAAAGGAGGTCACTTTTGTTAGAGATTGAACTTTCGTGGAGTAATTGGAAATCCATTTGGCGTAATATGAGAAGAATCCCATCATTCTTTTCAATTCAGCAGAACTTCGCGGTATTGGCATTTCTGTCAGAGGTTTGATGCGATCCTTGTTAGGCCTTAGCTCCCCATCACCAATCTCATATCCAAGAAACTTGATAGATGCGAGTCCTTGCTTACTTTTGCTCCAATTGATGTTTAGTTGATAGGAATTGGCTGCGTTAAGAAAAGACTTTAGATTGCGATCGTGTTGCTCCAAAGTCTTCCCACAGATTATTACATCGTCTATGTAAGAAAAAGTATCACTAAGTTTATTTAACGAAATAAAGTTATTGATGTATCGCTGAAATGCAGAGGCCCCATTGGTTACTCCCATCGGAATTTTCGTGAATTGATAAAGTCTACCGTCAGCTTCAAACCCAGTGTACATTCGCTCGTCTTTTCCCAGTTCCACTTGATAATAAGCTTCGGAAAGATCAATTAAACTGAAGTATTTGAATTTGGCTACTTTATGTGCCAATTCATTTACATCAGGCAAAGGATAGGCGTCAGCTAAGGTAAACTTATTTATCGTGCGTGAGAAGTCAACTACCATTCTCTTCCCTCCGGCGGTTTTGGGAACAAGGACAACTTGAGCTCGCCATGGAGAATTGGATTCTTCAATAACTCCAGCTTTCAGCAGTCTCTGGACTTCACTTCGTATAAATCGCTGATCATCTTCACTGAACTTTCTAGTTCTTGTTATCTGAGGTCGACAATTAGCAGACAAGAATCTAAAAAGTTTCACTTCATTCGAGTTCTTTGTGGCACATGTATGACGAGCTTCAAGGTTTCCACTGTGATATTGGAAATCCAAAGAAGGTTCTTTCCCACGGAATTCAATGGTGATGTCTTTATGTCTTTTGAGAAAACTAATTCCCAAGATGACCTCTTTCCACAAGTTAGGTAAAATCAAGAACTCCACATTATCGTAGACTTTATTTTGAATTTGCAATTGAGCACGAGTTCTTCCCATAACCTGCATTTTGAACTTGCTAGAAGCCATGCTGACCTTTTCTTTGCAGGGATATAGCTTCAAATTCAGTCGTCGAGCAGTATCTTTGTCCAAGAAGTTGTCGGTGCTTCCAGTGTCGACGAGTACTTGACATTTAGAGCCGTTGAGAAGAACGATGCTTTTCCAGCTGGATTTCTTCGACGTTCCATTGATGTTTGAAACGTTTTTCCTTGCAGATCGACAAACTTTGGAGAAATGTCCAAGTTTACCACACTTGAAGCAGGTATGACGCTTGGCAGGACACAACTCTCTAGAGTTTCTAGGGTGTCTTTTACCTCCACAGAAGTAGCAATTTCCATTTGAAGATTTTAAAAAGGAAGAACAACTATCCATCTCTGACGCTTCACGATTTTGACGTGTTGAGAGTTCATCAGGTTGGTTCTCGTTTGCGGTTGCAGCAAGCGTTAGGGTATTGGACGCGTAGCTTTCGCTTTGGCTTAAAGCTTGCTCCATAGCTCTAGCTTGATTGACTGCGGTGTTGAGATCAAGTTTCGTGTTTTCAAGAAGTCTGGTTCGAATAGCACTGTTCCTCAATCCAGAGATGAGAGAATCTCTTATGAAAAGATCTTTGTGCTCATCGGCAGTTACTTCTTTGAATTCGCAATTCATGGATAACACCTTCAAGGATTGAAAGAAAGAGTCGACGGTCTCGTCACTTGATTGAACGCGCGTTGAGAGGAGGTGCCTTGCATGAACTTCGTTAGGAACTTTGACGTATGCACTTTCCAATTGCTTTATTGCCATCTCATAACTTGACGCTTTTTGTATGCTTTCAGCAACGTCAGGTCCCAAGTGAATGATGAGAAGTTCAAGCTTGTTGGGACTGTGATCCTTCAAACAGTCAAGGTAATAAGTGAATCCTCTAAACCAGTGCTTCCATAATTTTCCACTTTGTTCTTCGTTAGGGAGAACGTTGAACTCCTTTGGTCTGACGGCTTTTTCCATAAAGGGTTGGATGTTGAATAAAATTGTGATGAATAGAAAGAATCTGAAAGGCTGGAGCTTTTATTCAACAAATAGCGCGTGAAAAGACATAACTACATATATATATATATATATATATATATAAGAATTTGCATAGTAAAAGAAAAGTCTATATTAATAGAATAGAAGAATTGTGATGTTCAGAGAAGTGTTAATGACAAAAATAAATATAACTATGACAGATAATTATGGTTAAATGAAAAGATATTATGTGTAAGTTTATAAACAAAAATGATGATAATAGTAATAATAATAATAATGAAGAAGGGTTATTTGAATAATACACAGAGCAACTCAAAAATGTAATCTAGAAGGAAAATGTGTATTACTCAGTAGCCTTGGATGAATCGACAGATTCCACAGATTCAGCACAAGTATTGTATTAAGAATGAAGGATTTATTGCGCATCTTAAAAGAGAAACCAAAGATCCAAATGAACTGATTTCTTTTCATTGTATTTTACATCAATAAAATCTCTGTGCAAAATCTGTCATTTTAAATGATATTTTGCAAAAGGTTATAAGTATTGTTCACTATATTTGAGCAAATGCCACGAAACATCGTCAATTTCGAAACATGCTGATGATGAATGACAAAGTAATTAGTGTAGATTTGCATTATCACTCAAAAGTACGCTGGTTGTCACAAGGGAAAGTATTGGTCAAAATTTTGTCTTTACGAAGGCAAATGATTGACTTTTCAAAGAAAGTGACAAACATTGTGAATTATCAGATCCAAATTTTTACAGATATGTAGCTTTTTAAAATCAAACTTTCAGAACACATTCCCCAGTTTACGAAGGTAATGAGTAAAAATGAAGATATCTATGAATCTTTTAAAGAAAACGGATCAATCTCTGTTTGACAACAGGGAAGATCCTATTGAAATTTGGAAAAAGGCCCTAGAATATCCTCGTCTTTATGAACATGCACGCCGACTGATTTCCTTCTTTTCTACAACATAGTGTTGTAAATCCACATTCTCGTACTTGACGCAAATAAAGAATTCGCTGAGAACACAGTTGACAGATGAGCATTTGGAGGACCAATTAAAACCAAGAACCACTATGTTGGAGCCTGATATCAAAATGCTTTCTCAAAAGAAGCAAACTCAAAGAAGTCATGAATTTGTATAAAAAGGACCTACTTACCTAAATGAAATATTTGAAAACTTCATATTCTCGATGTTTATACGTCTGTCTTTTTTTATAAGAACATTATTAATTAATACTTGTATAAAATAAAATCCTAATTTTAATAATCTAATAAAAGAACTTGTATAAGTTCTTTTATTAGATTATTATTATTAAATGTTGTACGAGGGGATAAAATAACTGAAAAAATATAGTAATTTGTTCAGTGCGGCCTTTACTATGAGGGAAGATGAATTGTAAGGTGGCCTTCATGCACAAAAAGGTTCCCTATCTCTGTCCTAACCACTTAATTTTTAATGCGAGAAAACTCAATATTTGACCGGAAACTTTATTGCAAAATGTAAGAAAGAACGCGGAGTTATTATTAAATCAATTGATTAAATTTTCATAAAATCTCAACTTTTAAACACCTATCAATGTTAATCAAAGATATTGGAAAACTGCTTAATTTAAATCCCCTCTAAATTTATTTACTTCCTTTTTGTTTTTTAATTTTTATTTAAATCTTCACTCCTCACTTACAAAGTTTATACAAGGCAACTTTTTTAAACCAATTATATTATTGAAGCTTTATGCCAGCTTTCGAGTCCTCAGTGAATTACAAGCTGCGTAAATCAATCAATTACATTCAACACTTCTTACAAAACTAAAAAAAATGGAAACTTTTTTTACTTAATTCAAGCTTTTATCATTTTTTCAATGTTTAAGTATATCAACGGTTTCGTTGCCTTATGACTAACCTCGCAACTGGTCAATTCACCTTATAGTTGTATTTATTTCTAAAAATTCTATCCTGTTATATGAAATTTATTTCATTATTACTTAAAATTTATTTTAATTTGTCAATACACTTGCTCACGTATCTTGACTGTCTCTAAATCATGTTTCTTAAAATTTATTTTCAGACTGTGTTATTGTATTAAATTTCCATGTTATTTTTTTTACTTTTTGCAAAATAACATTTTTCTTATGCTTACATTGTCTTTCAAAATATTTTAAACAGCCAAAAAAAGGTAATTTATTTAAAACACAATAATTTAACTCTAGAATTCCACAAGACTCCATTTATGATCTTATTCTTAACTAAACTCAATCCTGTCGATTGGTGATAGGGTTTAAGCCCGCCCTGGAATTATTTTTTTCCCACAAATTTGCTTAGAATATGTATTTGTATCTATAACATTGCTAATTGGCACTCTTTCGGGAAAGATAACTTGAAATTTTGCAGAGAGAAGGAACATCTAACTTGAAAACAGAGCATTCTAATAAAATTCTTCTTGGAGGCAAATTAATAAAATTAAAAGATATACTGTCCCCTCATAAAAATTAAAAAAAATTACTATCTAAAAATCATATCAAAAAGTACTTTTTTTCTCATTTATTAAGTTCGAAACTAGTAGTAAAGAAATTGATTTAGCTGTAACGTTTAAACTTTCATAATTTGTATTCTTGTCTACTTTTCATTTTAATAGTTTCAAAAACTTTTTTTTAATAGTTAGAATTTTTTGTGCCTTTAGTTTTTTCTATCAATAAATGTCTCTCTCAACTGTAATTAAGTAAAAAACAAAATGAACAGGACATAAAACTCAACAACTTTCTCTTTCTTTAGTAATATTTTTGTTTTGGTGTGAACTGTGATAATCACCTATGCTTTATTTAAGTCTATCTTCCATTTGAACATATCTGATTGAAAATGAATACGAATAACGAAAATTTGCATAAATGAATAATAAAACGAAAATTTGTCCATCACTGGTATATAATACTATACCTATCTAAAAGATAGATATATTCTGTATAAACTTAAATATAATTTCTTTATACAAACGCTGCCACAATCAAAGATGTAAATTAGCCAACCATTACCATTAATCGTATAATTCACATACTTTCACCAAATCAATGGTATTCAAACGACCTATATCTTGCTTATTCGAGTAACGATTAATGTTTAAAGGTATGTAAAAAATCTACCTATAAACATTGATTCATAAGTATCAATCAAATAAACATTCATACCAAACTCACTCAAATCCTATTTACAACACCTAAGTATTACAGCATAAATAAAACCCTGTAAAAACGATTTTTGTTTCACTAAGTATTAAAATTTATAATTCTTTGTTGGTCGATTTATCTCGTGAAAAATCATAAAATCGGCTAAAAGTATTTTTAAAATGAAAATAATTATATTTTTCATTCAATAACTTCACGGCAAACTACTTTAAGTATGTAAATAATTCGTTGGATACTGACTATATCGAAGAGGCCATCAACTCTCAGAATAATATTCCGAATGAATCTAAAGCTCTTTAAGTTGAAGCGATCTTTAAATCATGGACACAAGCAAAAACTGTGAAAGGCTTTATGTAGGTATTGTTGACTGTCACATCCATTGCGAGACTGAAAATATTACGCCGGATAAAAACTTTTGTGAATTATGTGCAGTTAGGAAATTTGATTGTAAGCATATTGCTAATTCAAGTTCTTGCTTCACCCTGAATAACTTGGAATTGATGTTGTGTCAAAAGAATTTTACTCTTTAAACTTAATTTATTAAAATTTATTAAGTTCAAATGATAAGTGAAATCGTTGACTTATTTGATTTGAAACTTTTTCATGATTTTAATAAATCTTCCTTTTCTTCTACAAAATGCATCTTATCTGAAGAGATTAAAAATTCTTTTTCATTGAATCGTGAGACGGCATTGAAAATTTAACATAGTTTATTTTTACAAATTTCCAAGTTTTTCTTTATTTCTTGGATTTTACTTTTGATTTTCTTTGCTTATCTATTTGGCAATTAATTTGTTAAAAATTTTCTATACCTGGATATAAATTAGAGTTTTATGAGACGACTAAAAGAAGAGGAGCTGTTTCAATATTGTTCAAATCCGAGTTTACTCTAACCATGAGTTCCTCTTCATGTTATAATGATGTCTTTAAATGTCAAATTTTTGTCAATTCCTTTACTCTTAACATCTGTGTATTTTATCGACTTCCTTTAGCATAAGTAAATTTATAAGCTTTTTATCTGAATTTCTATCTAAACTTACCTCATCTATAAATTATTTTATTTATTGAGATTTTAATAAAGAAGAAAGGGAAATTTATTGCAAAATAAAGGAAAGTAATGGATTATAAATAGATAAGGTAGGTCATTATTGAGCATTCCCATAATTATATTAATGATTTTACACGAATATTGAAGCTAGAATTATGAGAAGCAGAGCAGAGGGGATTAGGAATAAGAAAATGCTCGAAAGAGAAAAGTCTTCTAGATGGAACCATTCATCGAACACCAATCCAATTTCGTTTAAACTTTTTTGTTCAGAGCTGAATAAACGTTTCTTTTCTTAATCACTAAGCATAGTAGACACTCTCTTGCAATTATTGATAATATTTTCTTTAAATTGTGACAAAGTATAGGAATGATGCACTTACGGAATTCTCTAACCATTACACCAACGTATTATACATCCCTATTTTTTCACAAAGTAATTCATTGAATGGTTATCTCTTTAGGCAATATTCCTCGGGACATAACTGCAAGTTGCTTCTCGCCAGATCAGTCAAACTAATTTTTCTTCAGTTTTTTTTTATAAAAGTCGTTGATCATATCTTTTGTATTTTATTGATCTTTACATTAAAGATTTCAATGCTTCATTTCCTTTCTAACTTTTCCAGAAAATCTTTGATAAACGCTTGGTTTTCTGCCACACTTATGTAGTTTTTTGCCATTATGTTTCAACCTTCTAATTCGTTTCACATATATCAGAAGTCGAAAGCTTAATAATACTTTTTAAATTTTCTAATTGTTAAATTTTATCTTGTGTTAACAACACTCTTAGGTTCAACTGCGCTAAAATAAATCTTATCTCATGTTTTTTTTTAGTAAACTTACCTACTGGATTGATGATCTCTCATTAAGTAGAGTCTACATTTAATTTTCTTAGTGTAATATTATCAGAAACTCTTTACAGGACACTACATATAAAATCGATAATTCTTCTTTTCAACAAATAAACTAATTGTATATAATGTTTTTATAATTCTATACTAAGCCTATATATTTCCCCATACCAATATCACCATAGGATCTTCAAACTATGCATTATTAAACAAAATCAAGATTCTTCAATTTAAACACACTAATAATAACTTATCTTATTTTCTTCCTAGCGACCAAATGTTTAGGGCCCCAAATATCTTTCTCCTGAGACAATTTCCACTGTTAAACGCCTTATTTAAACGACTCACTGTCTTACGTCACCAACAACCCTGTTTTCCGACCCCACTCTTGGATGAAGTTTTGAATTAGGCGACCATTCTTTGCTAAAATGCAAGTAAAAGTGACTACCAATTTCAATTCATATTTTGTGTATACAGTAAAACGTAAGTGTACAGTCACTCGACTCAATAAAAGTATTCCTATAAAGACAATGAATTGAGATTTAAAATAAAGATTGTAAGTTGAGAAATAAATTGAGACATTTATATGTTTATTATATGAATTTTTAATTGGGACTTTTATATGTGTTTACTAATGGGCGGAGAAGGAGTATGTATACTGAGAGAATGAATCAAGAATTCTCGCCAGGACAATATCATGCGTCATGTGTGAATGAGCCAACTAGTCTATATAAACAATGGCGATCAGCGCATTTGACATTCATTCAACGTTTATCAGCAGAATTGAATCCCCTCACACGTGCCATCTATTTAAACAACAGTTCAAAATGTCAAATAAAAGAGGCCATTCTTTAGTGACCCTCATTCAGAGTTATTCCTGTCATGTTACCAAATTTGCTTTCTCCTTTGAACGTTCTATTATTTCAAGTTTATTTCAAATTGATGATTTAGCTTATTAATTTTTCTTATATTACGTTTTTTCCTAATTTTTGTTATTTTGTATTTAAGCGTAATCTACTTTGTTTAATTTCATTAATTTTCTCATTTTTACCCTGACATTCTTTGGAGGATACTTCATTCCAATGGATCAATTTCGCTGTGAAGATCTTTCGTTTGCAGGGCAGATAATAATGAAAAGATTTTTATATTGACAAGAAATTAAATATAGAAAATTCGTCATTAACACAGACGGTTTGCTGTCTATCACGTAGATACGAGGCAAAACGGTTTATTCCATTTATACCAAAACCATAGAGCTTTAATTTATCAATTAAAATCTCGTGAGATACTGAGTCCAAAGCTTTAGAAAAATCAATAAATATAGCTAACAAAGAAATACTTTTATCAAGTTTTTCATATATCTGATTTAGGAAAACTGAATGAAGGAGTTGATTTCAGTGACCGAGACGTAAAAAATTTTCTATAGAAGAAGAAGAAATTTATTTTGCAAAACAATAGTTAAAAAACAGTCAATTTATGCGTATTCAAAAAAAAGTATATTTATCGAAAAAAAATATCTTTCAAATGTTTGCAAGGATGTTCAAAAAGTCAATACTGACCGCTAATTATGATCATCCCAAAAAATAAATAAGCAATGATAAACATTTTAAGTGTTGAATAACAATTTGAAAATGTAGAGAAACACACACACGTATATATGTATATATATATTTATTAACATAAATTTTTTGTGAAAATTGAAAATTAAATAACGACTCACATATAAAATCTTTGATTATATACAAAACAGTTTTGGATATTACATATTACAGCATAAGTAGAACAAAAAAAGCTTTAATTGAAGTTAAAAACTTCGGAGAGTTGATGTTAATGTCATGAATGTAGGCAAGATGCTTGTTCCAAATAACAACACTAAGGAGAATTCTTTGATTTGTGTTTGCTATATGAGGGAAAAACTAAGTTGTAGAAAAATCTAAGATTTTATGATGATTTGCTGTCAAATGTAGATTATCAAACAATTTGGGTAAAAAAAAATTACTTAAAAATTTGAAATTTGTATATTTCAGGAAATTTGAAAAGGTTAAATTTCTTGAAGTAATCAGATGTATGAGAGAAGTAAGGAAGGTCAAAAACGATTCTTAATGCTTTTTTTTGTAGCTTAAACAGTACCTCAAAATTATGATATCCCCATTTATAAACACTATAGTGAAAATGTGGAAGTAAAAGTGACTTATAAAATTTTAATTTAGTTGTACTAGAAAACAAATGCTTTTTGTGTTTCAATATGCCTATGAAACTATTAACTTTGGTACTAATGTGTTGTATGTGCTTGTTCCACTTTAACTTATCATTTATAATAAGACCTAGTAAGATAAATTCAGTGATAATTTTGATTTTATGTTTTTCAAACTTATGATTTTGCTCTGTTCACCAAAAGTCCATTATCACTACACCAATCAAAACAGTATTTATTGAAAGGTCCAAAAAACTTTCCTAACTTCCAAAATTAGTCATAACAGGATCATTCAATTTTAAAGCTAAGGTCAAATCATCAGCATAGAGAAAATGGAGTGCATTCAAATTAGAAAATGTAAGTCATTAAAATCGTAAAAAGAAGGGGTCCTAGAAGAGAATCCTATGTAATACCTGAATCCATTTTACATACATCTAAAAATACATTGTTCACACAAACTTTTTGTTTTCTTTTTTCAAGATATGACTGAAAAAACAACAAGTATTGACAGTCAAAGCCGTATTTTTTGAATTTATACAGAAGGATAGAATGTGGAATTACATCGCTCTAGAAAGATCAAAAAATATCGAAATAACTGCTTCATTTTTATCCAAACAAGTAGTTACAAAATCTAAAAAATAAGTGTCTAGGTGCTGTGTGGAGTGAGACTTTTTGAAACCAAACGTTTTCTCGTAAAACAAACCATTAGAAGAAAAGTAACTATAGACCCTTTTAAAAATGTTTTTTTTTCAAATACTTTGGATATTTCACTTACTATACTTATTGGTCTGTAGTTAGAAACAATTAATTTATCTCCTTTTTTATGGACCAGAACAACCTTATAAGAATTGAAAATTGAGGACGTGTCATATCAGTTATAATAGCCTTGAAACAAAAAGACGAAATCAAAATAAGAAACTTGTCCACAAACACTGAATTAAAAATATTTAGAAGATTGATGTTGAAATCACCAAAAATGATGTGCTCATAACATCATCAAGTAAACTAATATATTTTTCAAAATCAAATAAAAATCCATCAATTAAATCTTTCAGATTACTAGGAATACAATATATATTATGTAACCGAACATTTTTAAACTGAATTTCACAGGAAAAGTATTCAAAATAATTGAAGTGGAAAATATTATAACTTTCAGCGAAACTGACCGACTTATGTATAAAAAATCAAAGTCCAGAATGACTGGACAAACTAGCAGGCGTGGAAATAAATTTATATGGGTATAAATTATAAAGATTTAAACTAGTATTCAACGAAGACATCATCAAATTTAGATTTCAATGATTGACAGTTCAGACTCATAATATTAAAAGATTTCATAAACTTAAAAAACACATAAAGTTCCAAAACACTGGAATAGTTTTATCGAAATAATTGAAGAAAAAATTTATGAGATAAAAAGATACTCTCAAAAATAAAAATGAATATGCTGTTAAATTATTGTTCTTGTAATATTGAAACTGCTATGCTTGTAATATATATCGTTCACCTTATGAATACAACTGATTTTCATTTTCTGCATTTTTTTAGTCCATTTATGTATTCTGTTTTATTTCCTATGTATTATAAATAAAATATATTTATTTACATATAAATTTATAATAGCCAATGCTTTTTTCTAAATTGTAAATCTTTTACTATCATGCGTACTTGAGTCTTAATGGTTGTTAGGGTGTACCTTTCAGCTTAACAGTTGAAGGTCAGGGGTTCGATACCCAAGGCTCCCAACTCTAAAAATAAATTCACAAAAACTGTGATTAACCATCTTAAGCATAATGCGAGCATATAGCCTTACGGCTGAAAGTGCTTTGATATCTCCAACCAACCAACTATCATGCATACTTTTTTATATAATTACCCACAATAATTTACCTCTTTAATATGTACCTTATTTGCATCCTTTCAATATATTTTTTAATCTCTTATAATTTGAGTGACACTAATTAGCGGCTTTAATTAGTCTTGAGTGTGCTCAACTACTGAATTTTTAATAACTTTACTGTAATTTTTTTATTCTAAATTGTACATTTTTTTCAATAAATTCTTCTTCTTCTTAAGCTGTTCAAACTTATTAACAGTTTTTGACTTTTGTGTTTGTGAGAGAAAAAACAATCTATTCAACTAGAGTATCAGCAAAAGATAAATTTAAAAAGTGTTTAGAACGAGTGACATTTAATTCAAATTACTGCATTTCATTAGGAACACCCCAATAAAAATTTTAGAGCCCCTAGAGCTGTTCTTGCGAGAAAGAAATATGCAACCTAAGGAATCTTACAAACTTTCAAAGTAAAATAATTTTCGAATTTAATAATTGTATCATCAAATCTGGATAGCTTTTTTTATTAAATATTTTATATGGAGAGGCGAAGAAAGATAATTTGTTAAGAAAAGGTCCAAATACTAAAAATAAGAAACTCGTTAAAGTACACAGTCTTTAACTGTTAAGCTTAAAATATCTTACATTTATCGGTATAGTTTAAGAACAAACAGTTATTGTAAACCAGGGATAAATCTCATTTAGTAAGTATGTAATGTATCATTTAAGTTAGAGAAGATTGGAAAAAGCTGTTTTTTAAATAATACTGAAATCTTCTGCATAAAAATATAGTTACAATTGTTATTTTAGGCTCTATGCATATCTTCAAGCTAGAGACGAAATAAGAAAGATAGATCCTTAAGGAACACTGGAGAAAATACAGTGAATTATTTAAAAGCTTACTTATTAAGAGATGTTTGATAGATAAACAACGAACAATAAATAATTTGAATAGCATATTTCTGATGAAATTATTTGAATTACGAAAAATCTTTAAATTTTTCAAAAAAAAATAATTTTTGGTTTTTTTGTGAAACCTGTCCTACTACAACTCAACGAGTTACTGTCTGCTTTCGAATTTGCGTAATTATATTTTTTCTAAATTTGAATTTATTTTCAAATTCTTTCATCTGCCTGATTAAATCATCCAGCGATTTTATACTATTTTGATATTTATTATTTTTAAAGTTGTTTGAAGCTATATACCATTGGTTTTCGTGAAAATCTTCACATCTAAAATAATAAACAAATTTTCCATTATTTCTTTTTTGAATAAATGAAACTATAAATCAACTTTTTTATAGATTTAATTCTTAATTTCGCTATAATAACAAGATACCTAAATAAATTTTTTTATGAACTAGTTCTGTATCTAGTTTCAAATTTACAAAAAGATTTAGAAGAGCGTTTTTATTTTTATATCAAGATATTGTTAATAAAGAAGTCCTTTTTTAACTAAAGTTACAGAAAATCTAACTCTAAAATTTAAGAAAATTTAATCTACATAGGCTTTCTTTCAGTCCAACTTACTGACAAAAAGGAGTAAAAAATATATATAAAACAGGTAAGTGAAAATTCCATTAGTAATGTATATAAATAAAATGATATTGGAGTTAAAAATTTTATTAGCAAATATTTCAATAGAATTTATCTATCATCATCAGTGCAACACATACACAAGAAAATGAGGAATTAAAGGTCTGTTTGCAAATGTCTTTTTTATATATGTATGTTCTTAAAATTCAATAATAACTCAGAACTGTATCTTTAAAGGGAAGAGGGGAGGGAACTAACTAATAAAATTACCTTTATTATAGGGGTTTACTTATTCTAAAAAATATACTTCTTGCCACTAAGAAGAATGTTGTTCAATATTCTTTATATTCTTCTTGTCCATGAAGTTAATATATTATTTTGGCCTTTTAAAGTTGTCTGAAAAAATCAAGAAAAATTTTTTTCAATTCAGATCTATTTCAATACCTCAATGAAAATCCATTTAGAGAGCAAAAGCAGTTAGCTGCTAATTTCTTTATCGAATTTCTTACTTATGTTTTTAGCAAAATTAGAGCATAAAATTAATGTTCAGTTTCTGTCTTTACTGCTAACGTTGCAAAACACTCAATGCAATTTTTTTTAAAAGTGTTCATCGTAAATTATGTAAGTATCAATAGTCGTTATAGGACATGATAGTCTTTTTGCAAAAGGTAGTAGACTCTGCTGAAAAAGTTTCATGCTTTTATAAACAGTTTATGAAAGAGACTAATTCACCGCTATGCTTGTTTTTTTGTAATACGTAACTTATTTTTGCCTTATTTGATAGTTTAAAGGAGTGATGATCACTCTTGTTATTCTTCAGTAGCTACATTTAATTTACACCTCCCTCCCTGCCTAATACAATATCCATATTATCCCTCATATTATTAGTGCCTTAAAATACAGCTCAAATCCAAAGAACAATCACTGAATAATATATATTTTATGTATTAGAAATCGTTAGTAATCTATATTTGAGATGATTTAGCTTTTTAAATTTATGTGTTAAAGTTGACTTATTTTAAGTTAGATATGTAGAAAATAGAGTAATTATACTAGAAATTAGTGTAATTTTTTTGTAGCTAAACTTGATAATGTAACATTCAACACTAATACTTTGTTATAATACCAGTATAACCTAAAGATCGTGAAAATGATTTTTACACCCTTGTCTCCCTTTTGTTATATTAAATTAATTACGGAGCAAACTTTATTTTAAAAAAGTATCAAATTAAATCTACCGAAAAACCTTGGTATGTGGTAGTCATATGTAATTGATATATTGAATAAAAATATGGGAGATTATCTGGATTCTCCATACTTTTGAGGTTTCGGAGGAATTAAAATTTATGAGGGGTTGTCTACGGTGACCAAACTTTAAGCTTTTTGGAAGATATCGAATAAAGCATATATCTACGCTGATGATGTAACTTGTTTAAAATGGCTGAAAATGATTCAATAAATTTTTAAGTAAAAGACTGCCTTTAAAAGGGGGTTTTTTTGGGGGAAAAAAATTTTTGGATGAGGTTGTGTATAAAATATAATAAGGGTAAGGAAAGGATTTTTTTTTTTTTAATCTTTTTTTTTTTATTTTTTTTTAAAAAATAAAAAATATTTTCCTACTAATAAAACCTTTTTTTTTTTTTTTTTTTTTTTTTTTGGGGGAAAAATTATTTTGGTTTTTGTTTTGTATGTTATTTTTTTTTTTATAAATATTTTCATTTTTTTTTTTATTATAAATTTTTTTTTTTTTTAAAAAAAAAAAATATTTTTTTATTATTTTTATATAACCTATATATAATATTATTTAGGGTTCCCGAACTTCTACCATTTTTTTTTTTTTAAAATAAAATAACACACATTATTTTTAAAAATTTTTATAAATAATATTTTTTTTTTTTTTTTTTAATATAAAAAAAAAACAAAAATTATTCTTCTCTTTTTTTTTTTTTTTTTTTTTTTTTTTTAAAAAGATTTTATAATTTTTATTTTTTTTTAATAAAAATAATCCCTTTTTTTATTTAAAATACTTTTATAATATAAATTTTTTTTTTTTTATAAAATTTTTAAAAAAAATAAAAAAATTAAAAAAAAAAATTATAAAAATAAATAAAAAAAATCTATAATTTTTAATTTTTTAAAAATAAAAAAAAAAAAAAAATCTTTTTTTTTTTTTAATTTTTAATAAATATTTTTTTTTTTTTAAAAACAAAAATAATATAATATTTTTTTTGTTTTTTTAATAATTTTTATTGAAAAAAAAAAATAAAAATATTAATAAAAATTTTTTTTTTTTTTTTTTTTTTAAAAAAAAAAAAAAAAGCCCAAAAAAAAAAAAAAAAAAAAGAAAAAAAAAAAAAAAAAAAAAAAAAAAAAAAACAAAAATTTAAAAAACATGTCATAGGGGAGTTTTTCAGAGCTCATAACGAATTAGCTAACATTTTTTGAACATCCTATATATTTTTTAATAAAGAAATATTCTAAGGATTATATCGTTTAAGAATCTCAATATAGGGAAATAAAAATTCACAACAAAAGTAGTAATAAGTTGCAATTTTTGAAAAAATATTTTAAGATGATATAGTCATTGATAACAAAATCTCTATAAAAAACGAATGTGAACTCTTCTAACACTCCGAATGATATAACTTTTGAATTAATTTGAAGCCAATTTTTGTCATGATATATTTTTATTCAAATTTGACTACTCTAAAACTTTGAAATAGAAATTTGTATACTTTTATTGTTATATAAAGTATTATTATATTATTTTTCACTATACCAATTAATAACACTAGAAAGACGAAGGGGTCATTTTTTTGGATAAACTTTATAACAATAAAAATGCGAAATATTATTTTTTGCTAATATACCTATAATGTCCTGAGCGGTCATGACCGTTATTATTTTTATATAAAAAGTCCATGGAAAATTAGTAATACTAGATATCTTTTTATTGCTTATTATATATGATTATATATAAGTGCGTATGTATATATGCGTACATTTGTGTGTGCGTGTGCGTGTGTTTATGTGAATACAGATACATCCCGTGAAAATCTGACATATTTTTTGTTTCACCTTATTATGGACACTTCCTCTAGATGCGAATCTAATTCTGATTACACACAAAGCAACTATGAAAAATATCAAAATATGTTTTCTTCTAATTCTGATACTCATTCAGATGTTTACTCACAAGAACAAGCAAAATTTTTATGTTAAAAATTGTGCCAAAATATTCTATTTCACAGGGAAAAATATAAGATAATGATTTTGATTTATCTCTTCAAGAAATATCATACTTTATTGGTTGCATTATGCAAAAAGCTTTTTGGTAGTCCAAAATACACCGCTAAATGATTTATGGAAGAAGAAATGGGGTCCTTCTGTTTTTTAAGCACCATGAGTCTTGATAGATTCAAAAGTATCATAAAAAAAATTAAGATTTGACTACTTTTTTCTAGAAGACAAAAAATGTGCAATGATCGTTTTCTTATTCGCGAGATTTAGGAGCGCTTTATAGATAATTCTCAAGCAAGTTTTTCACTTTATGAAAATCTAACGATTGATGAGCAATTATTTCCTTACAAAACAAGACGTTCTTTTTGTCAATACATGGCTTATTAACCTGATAAATTGCTATAAAATTTGGGTGTTTTGTAAATAAGAAAACAAGGTAGTTGTGCAACTCTTTTCCCTATGTTGGGAAAGTTGACAGAAAAAATCCTGGGGTATCGTTGCCTTCGCATGTGTGTTCTGAAATATAGTCTCCATATTTGAATAAAGGATATAATGTTACCATGGATAACTTTTTCACTTCTCTAGGATTAGCAGAAAATTTTCAGTCGGTAAAAAAATAAAAAGTGTATATTTTAAGTTCGATGCATAAAAGTGTTGCAATAAATAAAGTTCAAGTTAAAAAATGCTAAAACAATTGAATATTATAATTATACAAAGTATGGAGTAGATGTAATGGACCAAATGGCTCGATATTTTATTTGGAAAAGTGGTTCTAGAAGATAGCTTCTGATTATTTTTTATTAGCAATAAATGCTTTTGTTTTATACAAAGAAGTAACTAACGACTAAGAAGAAAGTTTTTACAAATATTAGTAAAGGAGCTAACAAAAAATAAAAAAAATGGGAAAAAGCATAAGCAACCCATCTTCTTCAAAAAAAGACAGAGTAGTTTTTTTAAATATAAAAATACGTCAAATAGCGCATGTCTTGAGTGCAAAGTAGTTTGCTTTGGAAAGCACATTGAGAAGAAACTAACAAATATTTTGTGTAAAAATTGTATTAAAGTCATCTTTGATGTAAAATGATAATTGAATTTCTTTTGTCTTGAAAGGTATATTTTTAAAAATAAACCTTTTCTTTTATCTTATCTCATTTTATTTTTATATTAAAAAGTATTTGTACTAAAATAACAGAGCGGTCAGATGTGACCGCTTCAGTCAAATTTGGTATTGAAAAAATTCGGCCTTTCTAGTGTTCCTATGAACTTAATTTGACACTTTTTTAGAATAAAGTTTGTTTCGTGTATGACTTGATATAATGACTTTAGGTGGTAAAACTGGATATGCCCAGATGCGACACTTCTTGGGGCAGCAAACATAAAAAAAATATATACATAGAATCCGCTTCCATTGTTAGAAATGAGAGAAAGCTCTTAAAAATGTCATTATAAACTTTTAACATAGTAAAATATAAAAGGCTGATGTAATTGTATAATCTCAAAGTTGTCTTCGATTTCGCGAGATTATACTCTTTAAAAATGGTGTTTAATATCTCGAATGATCTTTTTTTTGTGACTTTTGTCCTGTGACACCAACTATGCATGTGAGGACTCTTGGGTATACGACTTTGGCATCTGCTAAATACCCTCGCTGTATAAGCGTATAATACATATATGCATAGTGATGTTCTAAGTGAACATATCACTATTTGTCCATCAGTTTTGTGCAAACATCGCTTGATCCCTTTATCAACTTTTTTTTATTTCAATATTTGTTCAAATGCTCCAATGATTTTTGTTTTTGTACAATTCATTCCCTGAAAAATTTATTGCAATGCTTTATTGCACCCTGGGCTGTACGCTATAAGTAGTATAACTTTCTAACTAATATGTCAAACTGTTGAACTGATTTAGTATTGTCTTTTGATGGTGGACTAGAAAATATAATACTAGAGATAAAAATTTTGCTATGAGGGTGAAGTAATTGTTTCGATGTTCAAAGCTTTTACACTCAACATTATGCTGATATAACAGTGCTATGCTAAATGTTTTTTTACAAGAATATAATATTTTTTCTTTTTTAGATTTTAATTTTTCATGTCTTCATCATCAGACTCTATATTGCCTCCGTCAAATTCTCAATTTTCTAACAATTTGAGAAGTTCGTTGAGCGTTGATAACATTTTTGAACAGAATGTTAATTTGAAGAAAATCAGTCTCTATCCAACTTCTCCAGTAAAAAACTGTCATCACACATGTTACATTAATACTGAAGATATAAATCCTTGTTTAATTTGTGATTCAGAAGAATCCGATTCTTCTTCACTTTTTGAGTCACAAGTTTTTACCTCCCAATTCTCAATTTCTAAAGAATTTTCAAAAAATATCAGGTTCTAATTTCTCGCTTAGTTTCTTTTATATATTATTCTGAAGTATTATTTTATTCTCTAAATTTTGCTTGCTATATGATTTTGTTATACTATAAGCCAAGATATGAGTGATAGAACGGACAAAAATGATATAAACGAGTGATACTTAGCATCTAGTTAGTCTTACAAACACTCTATGCATGTCTACTACTAAATAGGATCTTAACCCGTTAACGACCAGAATAATCAGACGATATCTAGTATAAAGCAGAAGATCTGTATTAAAAAGCATTAATAAACGCAGACGATTAACATTTTTGTAAAGTCGACTCTGGTCGATAACTGGTTAAATTTGCTATATAAACTCTTCTAAATTTTTTGATGACTCTAATTCTATATTTCAAAGTATTCCTTTTGAATTGTCTAGTTGTTCTATCTAAAACATATTTTATACGTATTATGAAGAGATAATACAATCAGTCAGGCACACCGCTTATAGTGTGATCAGACCATGGAGCCTGTTGTTTCATAAATCACCTCCCACTAAGCGCCCAAACAAGCGTTGATGCCAACTCTACTTTATTTTATAGCGCGATCCCACTTCTTGGATCACGAAACATACTTTTTATGAATACTTTTCCTTCTGCCTACTTTTACAATTGGTATGTGTGTGTGTGTCTCAGGATCAGATCTATGAGGAATACCCATCGCCCTTATTTTCTCTAAATCGGCCATTGGTGTGTGTTTATTTTTGTGGAATTATTTCGATATCTTTATTTCAATTATCCATTTGTGCACAATAAAAGTATCTCCTAGGTTATCTTTTATCATTTAATTATTTTCTGCTTTTCTTGAGATCTAATGCGCTAATTTTTAAAGTTTATTTGGCACTTCTTGTATTATTTTTTGTACATAGAATTTCATTATTTTGTAATTTTTGAGTAACACTTTGGGAATGGAATAGCTCATTTCTATTTTCTTAAACGTGCTTTTTATCAATACTTTCATTCTCCTATGTTTATACTTGTATGTGTCTCATGAGCGGCTGAAGAATTCTATTTATTCTCATTTTCGTTAAATTTTGATATTTTGTAAATTTAAAAATTTATTTATGTAAAAAAAATTTTTAATTATACAAAAAGTTTCGCCACCCTCTAAATTTTTGAAACTAATCAAGAAATTGTCTGTGTCATTTAAATATGGCTGCTGGATCAAATATGCTAAGCAAAATTCTGGTAGCCTATGTTTCAGTTCAAGATTTTTTTGATAAAAAATGTTAAAAAAATTACCCATAAATTAAATCTTATCTTCAAGCTATTGTTAACTTTCGAGTATGGAAATCTTGCTCTGACTGTTCATAAAATTTTCTTGCTCGAAATCCGACTCTGAATCAAAGTTCTTCATGAAAAATCAATATATAGAAGTTCAGACTTTGTGGCTCATGATTATAAAAAATAAAATTCATATATGTTTTATTATATAAATTTCTCGTCGTTTAAAATGAGATATAAAAAGAGACAAGATAGAAATATGCTTACGAAACTAAATAATATTAAAACTCTTTTCTTTTCATTTTTAAAAATTTGTTGTTATAAAATTTTATAAAAAAACATATTTTCACAATAAATTCAAATGGAACGAAAAAAAATATAAATCAAAATACTAGTTAATTTTTTTTCACCATCGACCAACTGATCTTGCTATTATAAGAATAAAACTCTCCTCTGTAGAGTTTTTTAATTAAAATTTATCAGTGTTCATTTAGCGTCGCAATAATTGAGCCTCTTTTTTGGGTAAAGCATCTTTGCCTGATCAGAAATTTGCATTTCAGTGTCTTAGCCATTAATTTTACTAAGGGGAGGGGGCAAGACAAAATTTTTAGATTGGCTAAAAAAGTTTTGCATAGCACATAGTATTCTCACTGGAGTAGGCAAATTTTTTTCGGGGCAGAGGGCTCGAAGCTCCCCTTGTACCCCATTGACTACATTTCTATGTGTCAAAGATGGCAACCTAGATGTTAACGTTGTATTTTCTATTTCTATATTGATACAAATTAGCTTTAAATCTGACGTTCTTAACGTGTACAAATGAGATATTTCATCCTTTTTCCTCTTACTCCTTCACTCTTTATATATTTGCTCATACAATACACATAATAATAATAATAGCAATATATATAATACTTGTTTCGTAGTTAATAATATTATATTATATATAACACTCCCTAATTTCATTTTATATACAGTCATTTTGTATGTATGTAATACATATACTACATACATATATATATATATATATTTATGCTAAACTGATAAATTTTTAAATCAATAGTCAAGACTGTTGTAGGTCACGTTGATGATAGATTTTACTCCCAATATAAATTAACATGTAATATACATGAGAAAATACAGAGGTATATTTTATAGATATCTGTCTTTAGTCGTAGAAAACAATTATTCTGTTCAATGCACTTTACTTAAAATTAAACCTTCATTTTAATCATTTTGAATCGATAATAATGAGACGTCATATCTTTGAATTTTTCGAATCATCTTAAAACACTATATTATTACTTATCTCACTTGTTTAGGGTGTTATTTTGATAAATTGATAAAATGAATCTCTATTTCTGCCTTTTTCTACAATGTAACTGATCATTTTTAAGTCAGGCAAATTATAGTATTCAATCCATTCACTGAATAATCAAAAGTATGCGCGTTTTATAGGATCCCAACAAAGTTTTGATTTTATAAATCAAGAATATGAATAAAGAATTTTTTGCCATCCTTTTATCACTACATTTTTTCCAGCATTCTATCTTTATTTCAATGCCAGTTAACTTCGTCTCGTAATCACTAGCAAAGCTAAAACATCCTTCATTTTGTAATCCAAACGTGATGTATCACCAAGTATACAATTATATCGGTTTGAGTTATATTAGAATGTCTGAGTGCATCTTCGGAAAGTTCTCGCGTGTTTATTTTTCTTAGTCCTTAGAAGATATTTGAGCACTCACGAATTTAGTGAATTCGTTTACACTTATCTAATAAAACGTTTCTCATGCGCAAATACACATGATGTTATTGCTTACATAACTAAATAATCCTCTCATTTCAGCGAAAAATATTTGATTTCTAGGATATATGTGTGACTTTGTTTATTTTCGTATAGCACTAAAGCAACACTTAATCGTCTTCACGAGAGATACTTGGTGTAAGGACTAGAGTATTATAGAAGCCGGCACATAATCATAGGAAAGCAGTCAGTCATGCTGCTTCACTTATAAAGTTAAGATGTTTAGTAAGGTATGAAATTTCCTTGGATTAAAATTACTTTGAGATTATTTAAATTTATACCACGTAATTATGTGTAGGTTTAGAAATTTAGTTGTATTGAGTTAAATGAACTATATTCAATGTCATCTCTTCTACTTCTACACCTTGTCCTCAAGTTGGGGGTCGGTGGCCAGATCTTGAGATTCAATGTCACCTCTACGATATAGATATTTATTATCAAATCATAAAAATTAATTAGAATTTGTTCGTGCGCCTATTTTAAATATATATTTTTGAATTTTCATAAATATTTTTTACAGCACATTTCCGCAGTATAAGACGAGATCTCTTTTCATGTAGACATTTTTAAGGTTATTTATGCCACCTTATACCTCGCTTATGAAGTACTACTTCAAATTTTAAAAAATAAGCACCTTATCTAATCTACTTCGATGCTTTTTCTAAACCCCAAAGAGTGTAGTAGTGTCTTCAGAAAAATGAAAGTCACCTCGTGGTGTTTAGATTTCTTTAACCAATTTTAGACCAATGTTTCCAAAGGGAACACAGGCGAACTCTTACTTTCAATGAAACTAAATAAGAATTACTAACGTCCTCTGCTTTCTTCCGTTGTAACTCTGTTAAAGAAGATTTATTACATTTGTAATTCGTCATTTAAAAAAAACTAACAAATACCAAAGCCTAAAGAGTGTCTTGATTAAATTTATTTCTTAATTTGGATTTAAAATAGCCCATCCATGAAAATACTCTTTATGGGACAGAAGACATCGGCTTTGTTTCTTTTATTTCAATATAAAGCATTTCTAAATGCTCTGGAAGTTGCAACTTTCGCTTGAAGTTGAGAGTCCGCCTAAACTAATATTTGCATAAATCAAATTTTCAAAAAGTCCAAATTTATTCGTGTTAAGTTTTATGTATATGTCGAATTTTTAGTCGAACTTTTTTTGAATTCCAAATAAAAAATATATTATAACTTATCATAATACATAAGTTGAATTTTCAAATCTACAGTGCAACCTCGGTTTACCAACTTTAGTTTCCTAAAGTCGTCAATTAACCGAAATGTTCATCAATCGAAAGATATTTCATATTTTACTCTAAATTATTATCAGCAGTTTTATGTCTGTATATTCTCTTCACAGTTTTCAAATTTTTAATGAAAAGTGTAAATGGCGTTGCTTTTTCACGTCTTTCTGATACATGCATTCGTTTTTCTTTCTTATCTGACAGTTTTAATATATTTGACGCTGTTGGTCAGTATGTCTCTGTCTTTTAATAGTAACCTCCAACTTATAATTGCCAAAATTCTTGATCGAAAAATCCTTTTTGTGAAATTTTTCCTATGTTTGATAATATTTAGAAAACTAAAAAGGAATTCATATTTTACATATATTAAGCTGATCAACAGGTATATTATTGTATTTAATTAATTCATTTTTTAATTTATCAATTTTAAATCAAAAATATAAAAGACAAAAATGCATATAATGTGATAATATATTTCAATGAGAGAGAGAAAATTATATAAAGGTAGGAAAAACGAGAAATTGAAAGATCTTCAAAGAGAAAAAATTTCATCTCAATGAAGTATCTTTCTTCAGTAGGAGAAGACAGAAATAAAACTATAAAATATAGAGCATAAAACATTTTACACAAAAATTTTATTATAGAAATTTCTATGAAATCCTACCCCCTCCCTCCACCATTACATTTGTTAATGCTAAAAGGACATTTATGTATTTTTTTTTTATAAAATATTTCTTTTAAAACAAAAATATCTGTTTTAACAATACTGACTACCACGCTCACCGTTGCTACACACCTACCACTATTGTTACATTAAACCTAGATGCTTCGCTTCCATACCACAACGTCTTTGGTCCGTTAGAGCATCAAGCCTTCTTTGCTTATATTTGAACACAAGCAGAGGATTTGTGCCTTTTCGATGAAAACACTCTAAGGTATCTTTACCTGTACCAGAACCAAATCCCCCAAGACAAAACCCTCCATGGACAAAATCGCCGGGATAAATTATATTAAAGTTATCTCTGAATGAAAATATAGACAAAAATTAACAGTAGTAATTTGATTGTTAAAAAATCTTCTTAAAATAACAGTACAGTCATTTGCTTTTTTATTTTTTCATTGCTTATTTAGTTCTAAATGCACATATAACATAATACTATTAGTGATGGGGTGAAGTAAAAGCACATTTATAATTTTTTTTAACTTTTTCAATCTTTTAATACCTTTAAACAATGTTATGTAATATTTTGTGAAGAAGGATATTTACCTCCCTTCAGTTTAAGGCGAAAAACTGGACTATTATTATTAATTGGCAATGATTTAGCAGTGTCTCTTGGAAAACGGATTTAAGAATATAATTGAATTTGCTTCTTTGTTTCTGGGTATTTTTGGCTAAGAATAATAGCATCAACCTCTACACGATCTGTAAATGGTCCATCATTCTCTTTCAAAAATAATAAATTGTTATATCTTCTTTTATTTTCAAGGCCATCTATAATGAGTCTTTCTTGTGCCGAATTCCATTCTTGTAGTATTTTATCATTCTGTTCTACCATTGATGTAAAACTTCGTAAAATGTTTACTACTAGAAAATAGATCACTACAAGCATGAGCACGGCTTGTAGAACGAATTTGGTTTGGACCTCAAAAGTTCAGCTCGTGAAGAACCTACAGAACGTTTAACATCCAAATTGTTAATTGGAGCCATTTTTATTTTTGCTTGATAGAATATTCGTAAGTCATGTTTTCTCCAAAACCAAACCATTTTCCTTCTAAGCTTCAAAACCCGTTGCCACTTTAGGAATAATTAACTTCAATAAACATGTTATTTCATCATAATTTTTGGTCACAATATCGTCAATTACAGATTTAATTGGCAAATACTTTGCAAGGAGGTTTTCAGGCAAAAATTTGAGAGCTTGTATTCGTGTCGATTGCTTAGAACTAATATAGATTGATTGTAAACTGGAATAAAGTAAACGAAAACAGCATACATGTTTAGCATCGTTAATGCAAGAAATGGTTCAACAAGATGTAAACCAATGAAACTTCCAACTTCAAAACAAACCCTTAGAAAGTCAGGCTAAATAAAACATCTACAAATCCCAGCTAATTTGCTTGTAATATCTTGATGCTCTTGAAAAAGTTTCAAATCATTGAAATGATAAAGGAATAAACAATTTCAGCGTTTGTTACAATCAGTAGAAACAAAAAGCATACAGACATCTAACGCTTATTCAGTTACAGATGAGTGCGTGTTTAGAATCGGATTTGTTAGAAAGGGCTAAGAAGTTTTTGAACACACATGTGTTTTCAATATCTCTCCAAACTGAAGTAACGACTCCATTAAACATTTCAATAGGATGAACATTGCAAAGAATTGTATTTGGAGCATGGGGTGATTTTATCATATTTGTTACTTTGCAAAAACTTTTATGTTGTGTATTGTGGTATCGTGCATAGCAAAGTCAATCTTTTAAAATAAAATGTAATGCCAATCTCACCACAAGCAGCTAATAGCTTCAAAACTGTATGTTTGGGTTTTGCGAGGCTTTCACGTGTTTCACTCGTTATTGGTAATACGGGGAAAACATGGCAGATAGATGCAGTCTATATTAACTCCTTGAACTGGAAATCCCCCAATTCCTTTGTGTATATTCTTCCATCATCGTGATATGTTATTGTAGAATTTGAATCAGCGTTTGCAGTTTTATTTGCTATTTCTGAAAAAGTAAAGACAAAGGTACCGTTGGGTGTTTCATCGAAAGGCACACTTGCGCCTCTTCTATCGAACTTGGAAAAAAGTAGGCTCGATGCGGGATCGAACCCAAGATCGAAACTCAGTATCTAACCAAGCTTAATCACGCTCCCTATGAGTACTAGCATGGAGACAATTTAAAGAAGTGATGTTATCATCTTCATTATGTAGTTTCGAAGATCTAAAGATAATATTAGCGACCGTATAGGAGATGTAGCTTGTGAAATCAATAGGTGATTTTTTCTAACAAGTATATAAACGCATTTATAAAATTCATCTTTTACTATTCCTTTATTCTTTCTCATATGGCAAACGTTCTCTGGAAAAATATCATCTCTAATTTTGTCCCAAAAAGACCTCTTTTTGATACTGATGATCGGCCTTTTTCTTTTAAAACAGGAAAAAAAGAATCATCGCTATAATTGCTACTTTCTGTTGAAATAGATCTATAAAAACAACTAGGACTTAAAAAGATTCAATTTTCGCATCTGATTAAAATTTTTTGTATGTGAGTATGCAGCAGTTTTTGCTTTCCTCAACTGCGATCTTTTCAATAGACGGTACACAAAAGTGTCGCAATACGAACAACGAAGACTAAGCTGGCCTTCATAAAAGCGATGATCTTCGTCTTGCATAACTACACCAAGTTCATCTCCTTTTAGCTTACGTAGTTTAGCATCCGTCTGAGAAATATCAAAGAGCTTCTCAGCATTGGTATTGAACTCTATTGCTTCTTCTCGCCAACACTGATTTCTCTTACCTTCTTTCAACAAAGAAAAATATATAAACTCTTAACACACTCTTTTATTATTGGTAAACTTAGTGTGTAAATATTGCAATATATCCAATGTTCTTCCAGCATACTTTAGAGTTAAAGAAAAAGCTTCTTCACGAGTACAGTGGGCCTTTCTTAAAGGATGCAACAAAAAATCATTATTTTTAACACATTAGAATTTGTAGGCAAATGAACATTTAGAAATCATAAAAAAAGTATCATGTTTGAATAAATTTTTTATAACAAAAAACTCTTATGACAAAATAAAACAAGCATACTGCCGCGTCAAAGTAACAGTTGACATATACAGAATTGGTGTTAAGCATCTTATTAAACTACTTAATAAATTTTTTTTATTTCACCTTTCTACTAGTAGAGGTGTTTATTATTTCCTTTACGTTTATTATTGCATATATTGTTCTAGTTAGCTTAACTGAATAATACTGACATGTCAGTAGTATTGAGTTAATCCACTAAATTCCCCATATTAGCTGTTTTCTTTCACCCCTATCTCCTATAGTAAGTCTTAGCTGTTTAGAATGTCTAATGAATATATCTGTATTTTTATTAGTCTTTTTATAACAAGGTAATATTTTTTACTTACATAGCTAATTCAAGTAATATTCTTAAGAAGCGTACATTTAAAAATCACTCTACTTCCACCCCTATCCCCTTAATTTTTTTAAACAATGAAATTACTGCGGTATCTTTTTGCTTACATTTTGATGAAGAGATGACTTTAATTGTGTTACGAAGGATTTATAACATGGGGGACTTTGTTCACCCTTTATCTGGTAAGATAAAAATTACACAAATCTTCTTTTTTGCTGGGTGGAAAAGGTAAGAGATAAGGTAGAGGAGTTGTTTTGATACTCCAAAATCATGAGTTCTAAACCAGCATCCATTTTTTCTTCCTCGTAGTTCTTTATATTCTACGACACCTTTTCTTGGTATTGTAAACTTACTTTTATATAAAGCAAGAAAACATGTCGCATATTCTCTTCAATATATTTTTCTTATAAACTCCTATAATTATTATATATCATCTACGCCTTATAGCAGAATATTTTTTAGGGTGTGATTTTCTTTACATCATATAAATATACAGTATGTTTGTTTACACGCTGTATTCCCAGTTGACGTTGTGTTTTCACGTAATATGCGTTTTTATATAAATCTTTGTTTGACTTTTCTATCTTGTAACTTTCACTCGTCTATTCAATGTTTGCTTAAAGTTTGGCAGAGTTGTAGTTAAAGGCAAAATTACAACGTTTTAATTTACAGATATCATAGTGTTGTAACATAAAGATTTAACAAACTAAAATAGGTCCCATTAAGATTATCTACATGCATGGGTTTGATGCTACAAAGTGAAAGGAGTGATGTGTTTGCGCATAATTCGACACCGTGTTCGCGCAATTTGTCAAATGGACCGAGTCACGGATTTATAGAAGACAATAAGGCGATTGGCCCACTCGATTTTTCAACATAGTGTAAACTTCAATCAAATTTAGTTATATTTTTTGAAAGAGTTTTTTTTTCAATATATGACGAATACTTCCTCTGTAATATGAGTAATAATTGAGGCCAACAAAAGTTGACCTATAAATCCTTCAAAAATTGTCCTAACGGCTTCAAAAAGTAGTTTTTTTTGTAAATAAAATTGACCTATAAAAATTATTCCATATTAACTTTTCCCAATTAATTATTAATAATATTAGTATTGTAAGATACTATGTAATATTTTAAGTATACTCTTTTGAAAAGGCACGATATTTAGACAAAAGCTTTTTAACCCATTTAAGGTCAAGCAAAGCAGACGATTTATATTCAGTCATTGAAAAAAGCAGACGAAGATGAAATTACTTATGTTCCAAAATAGGAACATTGGCCGTAAATGGGTTAAAAGCACTTGAATTTATCTTTCCCTGCCTGTTGCGTCATTTTCTACATCATCTTCAAAATCAATATTTCTACATGAATTTAATGCATCTTTCATTGTAACATTCGAAGATCATGTTTTTAAATTATTTTATTTATGTGCCAGGATGGAAGAGTCAAAATTAAAAAGATCTAATTATGAAAATGAAATAATCTAATTTTTAGTTATTTTGTGAACTCTTTCTTATATAAAAGCAATTTTAAAATGGTTTAACTTGTTAAATTTTTACAAAAAATGGGCTATTAAAAAAGTTGACCTAATAACTTGGACTTTTTCACAGAAAATTTATAAAATAAACTGTTTACGTGTTTTAGAATATGTGCTGTTATAAATAAAAATGACTTTATTATTGACTTTTAACTGTCCTAGTAATAATCTAGATAAGAATTTATTCACCTTGTCGTGTTTGAAATTAGTAATCATTTAAATGCTTTGTGAAGCTATCATATTCACCATTTTTCTCTCACCCTTCACTACTTGGCAACACAGTGCACTTAAATTGGGAGACCTTCTGAAGACTGCTTTAACCCATTAAGTCCCAATGTTCCCATTTGGGAACATAAGTAATTTCATCTTCGTCTGTTTTTTCCAATGACTTTGAATATAAATCGTCTTCGTTTTTTTTAAATATCGTCTGATTTCTATGGTACTTAATGGGTTAAAGTATAAAGGTTGTAATTTTTTTATACCAACCACATGATGATAAACTACGTGTTACAAATTTTGGGAGTAAACGTCATGAATTTAGTCACGATTAAGTCCAATAGATTTATCATTTTTCGATTTGAATTTAATGGAAAAATAATTTTTAGAAAATAATAAAAATGTACGTCACAATAAAATAATTTATAGGAATTTTTTTAAATAAATACATACCCTTAAAATTTTTATGCCAAAATTGATCGCTGTTATTCTTATATAATGCTTACTAAATCTTGAACTTAAAAATGAATTCTGAAGATGGCTCGTTATGGAGTAGTTGGTAATTATTATTTATTACTCCATGTATAAACTGAGGCTCCTATTTTGAAAGTGCTTTGAAGTTTATTTGGCCAATGTTTTAAGCCTTTGATATTAAAGAATAATAATACAACTTTTCATTAACTATCTGTCTCTAAACGTATTTATAATTATGATAGTTTTTATCTCTAAAAGTCATACATATAATATATATACAGTAGACCCTCGTATGGGTGCTTGTAAGCCAAAGCGAAATTAAAAAAGTTAATGAAAATGACCCCTTGTAAACCTATGAGGGCAAACATTTGTATTCTCGGTCACGGTCCGATTTATCCGATATCCGAGTTATCAGGGTCCGAGTTAATGAGGGTCTACTGTATATATATATATATGTTGAAGTTATTTGTTTCCTCTGTAATATGCCAGAACGTAGATAAAATTTAACAGAATTCATTTTATTTTTTATTTTCATTATCGAATAAATATTTAGCCTACAACAAAATCTCAATGACAACTCTTCCGACTGGCAATCTTTAGTTCGCAAATTAGAGCTAGAGCAAAAGCAGTTAAACATCTCGCTCCTCTCCCTAACTTCCAGATTTGCTCAAGTACAACTTCGTTTAAAGCAAATTCTTTCATCGAATAATGAAGATCGTGAGGTATTTTTATCCTTTAGCAAAGAATTGCTACTTGGCTGACGAGTATACTCAATGTATCATGTTGAATGCTTGTATTACCATATTTTCAGAAAATCTCTTCTTTCTTCCTAACCTAGTGTAACTTACTTTTATAAAAATGATTTGATCTATTATAATTTATAGTCAAACTCAAGAAGAAGAAAAAAGGATTTATTTCATAATATAAAAAGACTAATAAAACTGAAAATAGTTTTCAAGTAACGCAAGATATTCATAATCTTATTTAAACCAAAATCATTTGATATCAATAAAAGGATGCTAGAAAAAGTTTCTAAGAGCGGCTTGGATATAAAATTCTACACTGAATAATAAATTTTTTATTTCTACTAATCACAAATAGAAAAAATATTCAAAAAAATCAAAAAAGGTGTCACATTCCAAACTATTAATCTAAATTTTAGATTTAAATGAAAAAAAGATAAAAAGTCTAAATGATACAAGGAAAGCAATCATTCAAATTACAGCAAAACTTTTATCCAGTCAAATAATGAAAAATAATTTTTAAAATGAACCACTCAAATTAAAAAGATTAATAAACAAGAAGTCTAAGGTTTTCACGATACTAGTAGTGAGCGTGTAACCGAAAATGAGAGAAAACTTAATTTTGAGAGTTTCTTAGAAAGTAATTAATTACATTTGGGATAAATGGAACCATTAGAAAATTATTAAGCAACCTGTTCTTTAACCCATTAACTTCCAGAATCGGTCGACTTTACAAAAATAAATCATCTGCGTTTATTGATTTTTAATACAAATCTTTTGCTTCACAATATATATATATATCGTCTGATTATGCTGGTCGTTAATTGGTTAAAACCCCATCTTAAATTAAATGTAACATTTAGTTTATATAATACATTCTTTATTTTGATAGCCTGTAAAATATTAATATTCTGACAAAATAAGATTTATTAAATATATCCAAAGTTTATTTCTGAGCGAATTATCATTAGAAAACTTTTGAAGACGATTCGTCTGCTTTCTTTTTCAATGGAATTTTATATATTCAAAGCAGACCATTTTAATTTCTTGGGACACTGGTGTCCCACTGGTCCTCAAAGGGTTAAACAGAAGCAAATTTCTTGAAACTCTAATTTTACGTAACATAAATAATAATTAGAAAGAATAAAATATTTATGGGTCTTTCAATTCTGCTTTTCATTATAAAACAGACCTAAGAATTTCAAATTCATATACAAATTAAATATACCTTGCCTTACATTTATCATGTTTAATTCTAAGTATTATCATAACACCATTTAAGTGTTTGATTTAAACAATCATTATAAAAATATCTGCATAAATATGTAAATCCAAACCTAAAGTCATGATAAATATCATTCAAGCAAAATAAGAATACCAATAGTTTAAGGATCGAACCCAGAAGAGCATCCCCCGAACTAAAATAAAATGATGATAGATCATTCAAAAAAATAGATGGATACCTAAACTTGAAATGTGAAGCAATCAACTAAAAGAAATAATATTTTATGTTAAAAATGAATTTAGAGTCAGAAATAAAATAAAATCAAAGGCTTTTGATAAATTCTAAAAATAAAACTAAAACTAAATAAATTATTTTATTTTAAATATTAGAAAACACTTTTATTCTCTGGAAATACTGTTGTCATTTTAAAGAATGAACAATTGACCGCGCTAAGCAAAAATTTTAGGGGGGGGGGGCTTCATAGGGCACTAATTTTTGAACTATCAGATTAATTTGCTTCAAGGCGAAAAGAGAACATGATCTATTTGTCAAGCCATATTTATTCACATTACATTTTCATGAAAGAAATTATCATGAATGCTAGATATTTGTCATATTTTTTTAAGGTAATGAAATTTTTTTTAGGGGAGCTTGAAAATTAGCTGGGGGGGGGGCTTAAGAAATAGTTGGGGGGGGGGGGGCTTGTGCCCCAAAATTTAATAGGTCTCTAAAACTAGACTCTGGAATGAACTAAGAAAAATTAATCTAAATGGACTAACATGTCTTCTAAAGAATTGTGTATATCTAGTTATCTTATTTGGATGTTCGATCTTGACATATCCATATGTCAAAATAAAGGATTTCTTTCCTTGGTTGGATGAGATATCGATTACTGGTTGTTCTATATTAAAAGTAATGTTCTTGTTCTATGTAAATTAGAAACGTAAAACAGGTATAGTCAGTTAAAAATAACTAATTTCAAAAAGTAGCTAAACCATCATTATTGATAGTCAGTCATTTCAAATGAGAAATTCAATATTCAAACTTGGAAAATCAAACTAAACAAAATGTTTCTCATAAAATACATTTTTATATATCGACGCTTCTATAACTTAAATTTCAGTAAAATATGAATGACTTGAATATTGATATTTCACATTCTGTTTCGTGATGTGAAGGCAGTTGCAGGCTTGGATCTATAAATTTGCAGGGCGTGGTTTATTAGCAAAAATATACAGTTGAGCTTTATTGTAACTATTCCAAACTACTTTTGTTTTAAAAAAAATTTGTAATAATTTACTATATAATCCCAAAGTATTTATCTGTTACAAGAAGAATAATAACTGGCTTTAGAAGTGATTTTGGTTACAAAAAGAGTAACCAAATATATAATTTTCTGAAGTGGAGGTATGAATCCCCCATCCACCCCCTTTGGTCCATCCCTTCGCAGTTGTTCATTGACTACATATTAAATCATTCTGAATTTATCTTTTATGAAGTCAAAGATATCCAAATTAATATTCTAACTTGAATTGAAAGTTTTTTAAATAAGCGAAGTAAAGGACTGAAGGAAATACATCATCGATATAGTATTTTACCTAATCTCCATATATGTTATCCTTCTCTTTTTAGATTCAACTTAAAGAGCTTGAAAATTTTACATTTCAAGGATGTTTTGACGACACCGGGTTGGAAGAAAGCTTCCACAATGAAAATTTCGATTCAAATGTATTTTATTTATTGTTTTATAATATGTAATATTTCAGTGACGCCCCAACCCCTACATAATGTCACTGTTTTGTTCAATGTCTGTGTGTTGATGTTTTATCATTAAAAGCATTTAAAATTCCATTTTAAAAAATAATCTTACAAAATCGATAACACATTTAATTACATCACATTTTAGTATTTAATTATCGGAACATTTTTATCGACATCGTCAAACTTCATCTTCAACAGATGTGATATCAATCTCTTATTTTTAAGAATAAGGACGTATTCTATCTATATATATTTTTATTATTACTTGTCTCCCCAAGAAAGTGTCACTCCCGGGCATATGCCTCCTCTGTTCAGCCTAAATGAAGAACAGCCTATGAATTTTATAGCTTCACCTCCAGGATTTGAAGTTGAAAACTCGCGATCTCGCTTCTGCATCTACTTATTTGTTTGAGAAAACCAATATATCTACTTCATATTTTGGGCGTTTGAAGACGTTTCAATATAACTTTTATATAGTCTATTGGAATAACAACAAAAAATATTTCTCTATTCTTTGTAAAGGATCAAGTATAATTATGTAATCTATATTCTATATTTACAAAGTTATGCTCTTTTTTTCACGGGAAGGAATACGCACTCTCTTTGATTGGATTCGATAAAAAAATTTAATATGTTTTTTATTTTAATCAATCAAATTTCACAAGAATGAAACCAATTACTTTGAACCAACTATTCCTAAAAAAAAATAATATTAAGAAAGTTATCGGGTATAGCTAATCTATTATGAAAAATATCATTTTTACCATTATAAAATTATATATCCCCAATAGAATTTATAGAACTAGATTACCAATTAAAATCAATGGGATAAAGGTGAGCTTTAACAAATAGAGACTTTAGAATTTAATTAGAATATTTAAAACCTTAATAACAGAGAAAATTAAAATTTTGAAAAAGTCGCTCATGTTTCAAAAAATATTTTAATTCAAAAATTTATTTTTTTAAGCTTAACCCATTTAAGGCCAAGCAAAGCAGACGATATCTAAAAAACGCAGACGATTTATATTCAAAGTCATTGAAAAAAACTTATGAAATTACTTATGTTCCAAAATAGGAACATTGGCCGTAAATGGGTAGAAACACAATTGCCTGTGACTCATGGTACCTTTTGTTTACTTATTTAAATAAAAAGAGGTCCACCAAACACTATTAAAAATCTACGTTACTGGTCATTATTTTTGCATGTTAAAAGTCAGGACTAATGCCTTTTTACTTGGGTGGCTTCAGCTCTGATTTGTACATATTGATGACCGCCTATAGAGGGTAAAATTTCTTTTAGTTTCTCCTTCTCAGCCTTGCTTTCGCTATATAGAATTCTACCCCTTCAAAAACTTACCCTCTCCTTATAACGTTACAGACTTTCTAACCTATCATATAGAAAATACTTGCATAATTTTGACTTCAGAGGTATCTACAAATTCTATTATCTGGATCTTATGAAAAATGAGTAACAAGAAACAAAATCAGATGCAATTTAATTAAGATGAGACAAAGCGCATTCAATAAAACATGCTATAAAATGTTATCAGTTTTAAATGAATTGTTTTCTTTTTAAAAATATATAAAATTCCTAAACGGATGCGCTTGAAATGCACAAAAGTATGTTTCAATTACAAAAAGATTTGAATTACAAAGACGGATTTAAAAAATATTCGACAATTGTTCTTCTAACATGACATTTTAAATATTTTTTGAGCCAGAATGGTGGTTCACCATACCAAATAATTATATATTTACTTTCAAACTTTTTTCATATAGGGTAAGTTATAAATTTTTCACTCGAAGTTGTGCTATGATTTTTTACTTCTTATACCATTGAGAGCAACATAATATATTGAATAGTTTTAGGCAACTGTTACTATATTTTCCATGGATATTTAATTTTTTGAGTTCAGATAATACATATCTTTATCACTATTCGTACATATTATAGGGCGTGAGTAGGGTCGGTTAGATGTTGGATTCGATAACTCAAGGTCTTGGATTCGATAGCGTATCAAGCCTGCTTTCCTCATAGTTCGATACACGCGGCGCATTGTACCTTTTCAATGAAAACAACCCATGGTACTACCTTTGGCTCATTACTTGAGTTAGTACACGCTTTATAGTAGTATATATATATATATTTGTATTATCTAGGCAAACAAATCTACCAAATCATAGAAAACAAACACGTCTAAGACGGGTTAAGATTTCTTTGTAAAAATCTATGATTAAAAAACATATTTTTTTACAATTTGAAAAAAGCTAGTTTACCGAACATGTTCTTCGCCTTTCCCAGCGTTAAGTCGAGTTACCTTTATTATCTCAGCGCAAGGACTAAGTATTACTGGCAGTGTATTTCTCTTTGTAGTTTCACAAGATGTAATTAATAAAATTATATAATCTCCAAGTTGTACAAAATTGTTTTCAGTAGAGTTAAAAGAAAATCGTTCAAATGCTTGGCATGAAATCGAGAAGCGATATCATTAATTTTACTTTTTTTACATAATAAATAATCCATTATATAAAAATCAATGCTCAAATGTGTGCAAACTGTTTTACTTTTCTCAAATTACTTTATTGCACGTTAATTATTAATGATTTTTGGAAGATGTATAGTATACAAGCTCACAAAACATACACATTATTATTTATTTATAGATATACTTTTATCAAGATTAGCAAATGAATGGTTTGGTAAAAAAGAAAAAAAAACAAAAAACTTACTTCATGTGTAATCAATAGATTATGAGATATAGTATGCTTAAATTACTAGATAAGTTCAATGAATATTCACCAACTATGCCCCTGTTATACACTCTTTTGTGTTCCAAGCTTTCATTGAGATACAATAATAATAGTGAGGGGTGTAAATTGTTGAAATTATTGCATAGGGTATAGTTTTTTAGGAGAAAATTTTTCTATCTCTTCATTGTTCAAGAAATTTTACGTATGCATTTTTGAAGCAAAATTAATTTTTTTATTAAGTTGGAAAATATTTATAATAAAAAAAACTACCATATGTAACCGGTCAATTATGGGGCAAGGGGAGCAGTAACTCTTATTTCCCCTACTCTACCTACCACTCATTTTGATTAATCAAATTTTTCTCCCGAAATAGACTACCATGGCCGCATATTTAAAAATATTTGTGCTCTGGTAAGTACACGGGAGATAAATAAATATCAAGAAATAGTATAGTATAAAAAGTATATGTAACACAAAGCACACGTGATTTTACCAGAATACTAGATATCTTATTTACTATTACTAGGTTTGTGAGAAAGTAAAGCATGCATAGTTAAATCACATTTGGATAAAAGAAGTTTTTGTACCTCGTAAAATTTCTCTCGCAGAGAGAGGCCAACTAAGAGATAGAAAAATACTGTCCTGGTGATCATGCTTGTACATACTTTGCACTTTATATCATAATGCTATTATTTTTAATCAATTGTATACTGTCATGTCTTTATTTTTCTCTAATTATAGTATGTACTGAACTAATAAATAGTATAAAGCCGTAGTATAGGAAACTAATGATTATCTTTTCCTTATTCAACCTATTCCTATGATAAATATATATTTTTTGTTAACCTTGTAATTGCAAACATGCATTGAAGCATCATTCATTAAAATTTAATTAAACGAATAAATGTTTTCTTTGCACTGATAAAAGCGTACATTCTATGTTTCAATTCTGAAAAGATAAACAACAATATTTAATAATATAAATATTTCTTATAAAATCAATCACTAGGGATATTTGCATTCTTAATCAGTCAATAAGCGTTTATTGTTGAAAACACATGAACCAATTAGTACCTATATTTCTAAACTATGAATAATGAAGCTTGGGTGCTTTAACTTCAACACTAATTTCTCGAAAATCAAAGGCACTGCCTTTGCCACCTTTCTTGATCCGATGCACCCAAATGCAGTAGGGTCGGCAGATGGCCTCATGGTTGAAGCGCTGGGCTTTGATCTGGTCATCCCGGTTTCGATTCCCAATTGTGACATCGTCCAGTTATGGATGAAAATTCTCCCATACGATACCCAAAAAATAATAAAATATATTTTGCAATATTAGGCATTTTTGTGTAGACTAGTGCTTTTCAAAGCCGGTGGTCACTTTCAAGTTTTTGGTTCGCCACCTCCCTAAGTTTTACTTCTATCGAGCCAAGGTTGGGCAAGTTGATAAATAAAAATTAAGTTTTTTTCTCACTAAAATGAGCTAACTCTTGACTAGTGTATCAATAAACGTGCGAATATCCAAAAAAAGATATAGAAATAGATATAATCTTATGACGATATTTTTTCAAAGTTGTTTTACAGATATCCTACGTACAAAACAATAAAAAAATTATTAAGAATATTGCTCATTTAATCAATAAGTATGTATCACAACTTTTCAAATCATCTGCGTTTTTTAGATATCGTCTGATTTCTATGGTGGGTTAAATAGTTTTTTTATGGGTGAAATTGATTTAGAAATTCTTATTTTTTTAAAATAACAAGATTAGAAAAAAACTATGATTAAATGTGGGATTACCATTTTTCTAATGAGCCTAATTCAACAACGAATTTTTGGGCAGAAGCTTTAATTAATTTAGTTGATATGTGTAACTAATTTTTCTACTAAATTAATTTGTTAGTTACGCTTTAGCGTTAAGAAACCTTACTATTTTATTAATGAAATGGACAAGAGCATTTACTAATTTAATTAGTAAGGGCAATTAATCTTTTCTCATTTTAAATATGAGGAAAGAGAAAGTATTAAAAATGTATTTGTAGACACTTTATCAAAAAATGAAAACAAAATTTTGAGATGATTTTATTTCCAATTAAACTTGATGGGTGAGAATTACTACTCCAAAAAAATAATTTTTACATCAAAGCAAACACATATAAAATTTTCTAATAAAAATGGATGAATGTTTACAACGTATTGTCTTCCCTTTCATATATTTAAAAATTCTATTATCTTTGTGCGCAACTATTTTACAAGTCAAATATTTTTACCGAAATTTATTGGTTCTACGTAAATCAACAAGTACATCAATCTGAAGCAAAAAACGAATTCTGGCAGAATTATTTATCAAACTAAAAATTATGGAAGTGTCTTTCAAGCAAAAATATCTTATCAGATACACAATTAGTTGAGGAATAAGGTAGTGATATTTAATTGACATAGTGACTTTAAAATAAAAGGGACTTGTGTCTCCTCTCTTCAACCTCTTGAAATTGGGAAATATATCTTTGTTTGTACAATGCATAATGTGAGTCTTTCTATGTGTGTATAAATAATTTCATTTAATCGGTGTAAAAGAATATGTGAATCTCACGATCAATACACGATTCAATATAATACGTATTTATTTTTATCAGTAAAATTTAATTAAATTTTCTTTATCCATTCTTTTCGTTATTATTTTTACTTCATCATCATCTTCTAAAATGATGACTATTGTGTTTTTCAGGAGATAAAAAAACTTCACACAGTTTGTGATGTTTGTGTTATATGCACTATTCAGTGAGCAAATACTTTTACACTTTGGATTGGAATATCAATATATGCCTATAAATATTTTACTACTTTAGTGTTTGTAAATAAAGCAATTTTTCTGGTTATATATATACTGTATAAATTAATCGATCTCTATTCTTTAATACTTAGGCTAGAGTGTGTAAACTCAAGATTTAATCTAGGCATAAATAATAATCCGTCATTCCATGTGTCTTATTTTTATAAAGCAGTACTAATAAATGAACGTACTATATCAAAATCCTTAGCTTTTATTTTTTGATGATCCCCTATTTTATGAATTTTTTGTTTAAAAATTTATGTTTCCGAAAGAAAATAACTATCCATAGTATTTATGAAATTGATTAGAATATTGTATATTAGGAGCTTGACAAGGCTCTAGGGATAACTCATATACGTTAAATTGCCAAACCAAATAACCTAATACAAAAATGCAAGAATGTTTTAATGGCATTTTCATGAGCTTAAATTTTAATACAATATAAGTCAAATTTACAACTGTGCACCTTGTATGAAAATGTCTTTGCAATTTGAATTAAATATTTTAATGTTATTAGTAAATTTAAAAAAAGCTTTATTAGTATTACATTTTTTAATTTGTAATCTATATTGATTATATTTTAGGATAACGACAACACTTTTCTTAAGAAATATTCCTTTGTCGATCAAGTTTTAACTCAACTTAAAGAACAAGTAAAAGCGTTAGAACAATCCGCCTATGATGTAAGTTCTTTAAAAAAAATGATACTATGCATGTTTTATGTGACATTGGCTTAGCTGATCTCTTCGAATGATGACATTGGCTTAATTTACCTTAAATCATTCAACTTTGATGCACAGTATATGTTGATCACTCTGAAATCAGACATATACGTTTCTCTTTATTTATGTACTGAATCATTTTTTTGTATTCTCGAAGATTACCTTTATACTGCTCGATTATATCTCTACCAACCGATAATTTTGTGAAATTAGCAGTATCATGCCAATTGTTTGTATTAAGATATTTTTTGTTCTTAATACAAAAAATCTTTATCCTTTTTTGGCTTTTGAAAGCCTATATTGTATTGATGGAGCTAATAAAAATGTTAGAAAATTATGTTTACCTCATAATTTTGATGTATAAACTAAATTTTAAAATCAATTCTTTTTTTTATTTTTAGGAAGGCTTATTGAATGATTTACCAGATTCTATTGTTTCCGAAAAGCGTAAACAGTTTCTAGATATTTTGAGTCAAGTTATGAAATTTGATGCTTCTGCAATTGACCTTCTAGAAAAAAGTGAGATTCAGGATACAGCATGCACTGCTATCAAAGATTATACGAAACCGTTAAAAGCTGAAGGAATTCAAGTTAAGCATTTGCACACCCAAATTATTGACTTGGAAAGATTTATTGACTTGCTAAAAAATCAAAATAAATGTATTAAAGAAAGATATGCTGAGCAAAAGAATTTTCAAAAAAACATAAATATGAAGACAGGTGAAATTGATGGCGTTCTTGACATTAAGAAAGAAACGCTAACTACTTCTGCAACTCAATCAACGGTTGGAACTTTTGTTAATCGCCTACTACTCTCCTTCTTGCATCTGTTTGCTTCTATCACTGCTTGTGATCATTATTCACAAAACCATATCAAGCCTAATTACGGACTTAAACTCACTCCTAAGCAACATTGGGGAGAAATTAGGGCTTATTTTCAATTAGCTATAGACAAAGTGATTCAATTAACCTCCGAGGTTCCGAATGATAAAGATCAGCATCATATCAAGGCCTCTTCTTCCTCTCATACTTCTTCTGTTTCCTCTTTAGCAATTAATGATAGTGATTATACAAGTGATGAATACAGTGACGTTGAAGAAGAAAGAAATTTCGATTCGAATAATTATGACACTGATGAATTCAACGACCACGAATTTATGAGAAAGTATTTTAAAAGAAACCGCAAATGTTCCAAGGAATTATTTGTAGCTGTTCACAAAAATTTAGCACCTTCCTTAAGAGACCTTATTCAGCACGGCTTAATTCCTCAAAACGTAAGCTTTTTTCTTGGAATTTTTTTCTTCTTTTTGAAGTTAATTCCTTTTTATTAGTTTTTTGTAGGAGATAATACTTTTTTAAATATGTTTATAAAATTGTATTTATCTGAGAAACTTGCTTTAATTTACTAACGACATAATTATTTTAGTTTTTAACTATGTAACCTGAGAATCATCATAATGACTTATCGATTGTCTGATTAACAATCAGACAGATGCAATCAAGTTTGAGGCGATTGTCTGAGGGGCGTGAGTAAGGTTGGTTAGATACCGTGCTTTGATAATTCAACGTCTTCGGTTCGATCCCGCTTCTCGCCATCTAACTTATTTTTTCTAATAATAATGGCAGATTATGAAAAATATAAACTAACTACAGTAGACCCTCATTAACTCGGACCCTAATAACTCAAATATCGGATAAATCAGACCGTGACCGAGAATTATTTTTTTACTCCATAGGTAGTTCGCGGTCTTTCTAAATTTTGACGTTATTCCAAAGCTTATTGTGGCTATAAATTCGTCCAATTTGAAATATTTTCTACCATATATATATATATAGTAGACCCTCTGTTATGTCGGACAATCGGCATAGTCGGACACCCTTCTCCCCCATGTAGTCCGACTTAACGAGGGTCTACTATAATTAAATTTGATAATCAAAATACAAGAAATAATAAAGAGCTGAAACTGGTTAAAATTATAAGAATGTGAAATTAAAAATCCAACGCAATAAACTCTTTAAGTGCATAAGTTAAGATTATTTGTTGGATTAATAAGTTACGTTGAAGATTTCTAATCTTTTCATTCGGTTAATTTCAGCTACCCATTTTCTAGTCTCCACTTCCTGCCCTCATTACATTAGAAATGTTTAACCGATAATGATAATTCCTTAAAATAAATTTTCAAATTCCTTTAAAATAAATTTTAAAAGTTTGCCCCAATAATAATTTTAAGGATATGCGCACCTGTCAAAATTTAGATCAGAAACTAATAAAGAATTTAACTTTGCAAAGGTTTATTCTTTTCCTTTAAATATGATTTCTTCTTTTTTCAGTACTTGCCATATCACAAAGTGACTTTTCCATCAAATTTCTTTTCCCCATTTCTATCCTGTATGACTTCAGATGGCGCAAATCTTAATAAGACGGACGCCTTTGAGCCTTTGAACAAACGTGCCTCATTTTCAAGTGAATTTCATGCCTGGGATTTGTTTCTCTTTTATTATTCAGTCAAAGTATGCTTCCTTCTTTTAACAGTATTTTAACAGGATAACACATTTTCAATTAATTATTTGATATTTTATCTATAAATTCATTGTCTAATTCAGAGGAACCTTTTTTTGCTTAAATGCCTTTTACAATATGTCCTTATGCCTGTAAATCGTATTTTCTTTAACAATATGCTACTAAAGATAGCATTCAACTAACTTATTTTGATATATATATATATGGATGACTTTTTTGCTTGTTTTTTCAGACAGTATTTTAAATTTAGGCTCTATTATTTTTCAGTATCAATTGACCTTCAAAATGATCATCTGTTATTTGAATTCTGCAGAATTTTTACTTGGGGTCAAGCAAACATTTTTTGAGGAAAAGTAGGAATGTTGCTAAAATCCATTACCATTACTACATGTCACGCCAACTTTAGGGCCCTCTCCAAACATGGCTTCTTAGGGAGTTTGGTTGATGCCAGTATGGTGAGCATAGTTCTTCTGTTGTTAAAGAAATTTAAGTCACACTTGGGTGTTATTGTCAGTACTTGTAAACCATTATCCACTTGAGCTGGCCTTGTGGAGATGACTGCATGTCAACAAGATCAACTTGACCAGGAGAGTTGAATTCATTGGACAAAATTGGTTTTCCAACAATACCAGTAGTCTTGCGACGTTTCCACTTCTCCTGGCACACAAGGCAGTTGACTTGAAAAGTTTAACAGCATCTGTTGTGATTTTGGCATACATATTTGGGTCAAGATATTTCAGCATTCTCACTCGACCACCATGGCCAGTTGCAATGTGGGCTTTGCTGATTATATCACAAGTGTCTTTTATGGTAGCATAGTAAATGAGGGGGGGGGGGGTCTTCTGGTGACTTTCTCTTCTTTATCATCATTTCCACATCACTACACACAAGTATTTCATATTTCTTCAGTATGTAGTAGTGATGACATGATTTGCTGGTGGAAACGTCAGTTGTCATTTCAAAATCCGCAATGGCTTTATTGTACACCTCTTTAGGGATAAGATACTTTTGACACTGTGATTTTAAATTTAAACTAGCATATCTTATCCTAAAATTTTATTCAAATTATTAGTTAACCTGAATTTTTCAAAGACTTTTGTAAAAATTCTATTCTTGACATCTTATCCTTTGTGGATTATATGAGTTTATATGGCAGCAATTTCATATCCTATGCATTCCAATCCAATAAAGAGATTTGTGGATGATCAAGCTCTGACTGTAATATATTGAAACCATGTGTGATCAAACCTGTTTTTTTTATGAAAAAATAATTTTGTATACAAGGATGTTTTATTCAAAGGGTGGTCATGAATTTAGCAAGCTTCCCGCTAAGACGTTGTCCGAAAGTTTCCATCTCAATGAAATCAATCATAAAACCTTTACGCCTAAACAAGTATTTTTTTCTTTTTATATTGTAAGTGATATATTTTAGATAACTGTTTTAACCCTTTCCCTCACAATGGGACAACAATGTCCCTAAAATCGTCCACTTAAGTTATATAAAAACTCATTGAGAGAGAAAGGAAACGATAGAAAAAAGCAAGGCCTAAAAAAGAAAGTATTTTTTCTCCCTTAACTGTAGAACATGATAAACATCAAGATAAAAATGATATTGCAAGTTGCATTTAACTTTGTTTTTTTTATTTAGGAAAAATTTAAATATATTTCTATTTAATTTAAAAAACTAAAATTTGGAGACTTTTTTTAATCTGCGCTCTTATAATAGTTTGAATTACGCAAGATTTATTTATCAAAAGTTTTTGTTTTCATTATAATAAATGATCACTATTTTACCGCTATTTTCGCAATAAACGTAGACCTAAAAATTTCCCTTGTATTAGCTATGAAGTGTTTTCGTTTGATTCTTTCGAAAAAATCGAAAATAGAACTTACAATGGCAAAAAGTTTTTAAAATTTTGCCAAACTTTTATCAACAGAAACTACTTCTTTCTCATCTTTAATTACTGATGGTGTAACTTAAAGTACAACGATGAAGTTGATGATATAACAAACTTAGCGGGCACAAGAAAAATAACATCATTTACCTAATTTTGCGTCTCCCTTTCTCCCTATTTTGTTCTTCCCTACTTTTGAAGTCCTTTATCTTTTTCAATTACCTTTTTCCCAAGTTATTTAGCGTCTATCCTTGTATTTGCCTTTAGTTTGCTCCTTATAAACATTTCTAATAACTCATCTTTTGCCATTTTATTTACATGCCCAAACCATCTCAATCTTTGATTTTCCATAAACTTATTATCTCATTGATAAAGACTTCTTATTTTCTCATTACTAACTATCTTACTTACCTAGGTAGCTTAAAGACTTAAATATCTTGCAAGATTGCTACCTTATACATCTAAAAAAATTCTAAATAACAAAATTGTATAACTCTTTTCAATTCTATTCCGTCTACCACCACTTTTTTTAATCTAATTTTGCTATCTTATAATAGAACAACATTATATACAAAATAATAAAATTATGTAGGAAGAAAAATTAGTTATCATGTTTAAAATGACCAAAGTTCACAATTGAACTTATACCTTTCTCTTAATCCCAACTTTTCATTTTAAAATTCGACTGATTTAGACTAAAATTGCTCTTTTTTCGTTGTAGTTTTGTTTACTTGTCTTATTTTTTCTTTTATTCTTAATTTTTTACTTCTATAAGTTGTAACCTTATATATAAAGTTAATAAAAAGTTGGCATGAGTAAAGTTGGTTAGATACTGGGTTTGATAACTCAAGGTAGTGGGTTCGATCCCGCATTAAGCCTACTTTCCTCATAGTTTGATACAAGCGCCGCAATTGTGCCTTTTCGATAAAAACACGCCATAAAAAAATATATTTTTTTGCTACAGAAAATTTGTCTATAAAGAGAGCTTCTGAACATTTTGGTGTTAATTATGCTAAAACGATTCTACAAAAGTACAATGATAAAGTTGATAATATAACTAAAAAACTTAGCGGGCCAAGAAAAATTTTTACAGCTCAAAGACTTCGAGGAAAACTTGACGAATGCTATCTAATGATAACCTTGGAATAAATCTTAGAAAATCGAAAGAAATTATCGAATTGAAATTGCTATCGGCGCAATACTCCAATACATGGTTATTGCGTTGAAATTTACGTTAAAGAGGCAAAAAGCAAATTTAAGCCATTAACAATGATATGATGATGAGAAAAATCTATACCGTTGATTTTCTAAACTCTGCTACAAAATCTCAAGAGCAAATCATTTTAGTTAATTAAAGTGGTTTTAATCTCGACTTAAATCGTACTCAAGAAAAATAGAAAAAACAGCAACTTTTGTTCTTTCAACAAATCGAGGAAGAAAGATTTCTCTTGTATTAGCTATGGTGTATTTTCGTGTGATTCTCTTCGAAAAAATCGAGTAGAAAGTTTTTAAAATTTAGCCAAACTTTAATCAACAGAAACTACTTCTTTCTCATCTTTAATTACTGATGGTATTAATATTCAATCACAGGCTTTGATTTACCAACTTTTTTTAGGTATATGGTGAATAACATTAATGTGTCTTCAACTGGAACCCATAAGATCAAAATCTCTTTGTGATTTTCCATTTTTGAATAAAATTTTATTGGATACAAATAATTTTTTGTGGGAAACAATAAAAATGAGGAATTATTTTCTAATTTAAGTCAAATACAAAAATTAGATTTAATTACATATTTTACTTACATAAAATTTTTCTCCAACGTACAACCAATTTTTCGTTATTTCATTCAATTTACTAATAATACAGATAAAAGTATTAACAATCTATATTTAAAACAAAAAAAATAAAAATCACTAAAGCAAATAATATTTTTCAAATGTTTCATTTTTTAAACTAAATTTTTCGACAAATATTTGAAAAAAAATAAATAAGCATTAAGAAGTTTAAAAAAATTTCAGTAAAAAACATATATTAATAAAAACAAAAAAAAGCTTAAACATTAAAAGGAGAACAAACTTAAATTGAAAAAGAATGGACCAAAATAAAAAAGAACTAACATAAAGCGAAAAAAGACGAACCTAGAGTAAAAATGCTATATATATATATATTAGTGATGGGACGATTAATCGGAATCGTATCGGAATAATCGGAATATCGGAAATTTTCTCTAGCATCGGAATCGGAGTGGAAATATTTCAACTCGCTCCGATACCAAAATGATTCCAAGTTAATACGCTACATTGATTTTCTTTACTTAGGATTTTATTGTATAAATGATTTTACTACTTAGTGTGTAGAATCACTTAATTCGACAAAATTATTTAATTATAAAAAAAAATTTAACATTTTTTTGTGTTAATTGTGCATTATTATGTTTAAGCTATTTTTTGTAAATTTTGTGTTATAATTTTATATAAAAAATTTTCGGGGGGGCGGGGGGGGGGGGGGGGGCGGCCCGCGGGGGGCGGCGGCGGCGGCGGGGGGGGGGGGGGGGGCCCCCTCCGGGGGCCGCCGGGTCTTCCTCTCGGCCCCCGCCGGCTTGCGCCGCCGGGGGGGGCCCGGGGGGGGGGGGGGGGGGGGGGGGGCGGGGGGCGGGGCGGGGGGCGGGGGGGGCGTGCCGGGGGCGGGGGGGGGGCTGGGGGTTGCGGGGCCTGGGGGCCCGGGGCGGGGGCCCGCCGGCCCCCGGGGGCCGTCTGCTTCGGGGGCCCTCGCCCCCCCCGGGGGGGGCCTCTGTGCGCCGCGGGGGGGGGTCTTCTGGTCCTTTGCCGCCCTCGCCCCCCCCCCTCTCTGTGGCGCCCGGCCCGTACCGTTAGGTTCTTTGGGGGTGGTGTGGGGGTGTGGGGGGTGTTGTGTGTGGTGGGTTGTGTGGGGGGGGGGTTGGGATGTACATTTTAAATGTTAAAACCGTATGTATCAAACTATGAGTAATTTGTCTAGTGCGGGACACAAGCCCAACGCACAACCCACTCATTAAATACATTAGTTCAAATAAATTTTATTTAAATAATAAATTAAAACGAATTGTAAAATCTCATTGTGTAAGTCGGATGTGTCGATCATTCGCTTAAATCGAAGATGATACTGGTCCCCATCGCATTTAAGAACTAATAACATTGTAGAAACTTTTCTTAACTCGAAGTGATAATGAGCGAAGCGTTGAATTCAATTTCAGTTTTGAAAAATGTTTTACTGAGATTAAATAAAGAAAAATTCAAAATGAGAAAGAACTCGAAAACTAGAGACTGAAATTACGAAATATTTAAAATATAAATTAATAGAAAAAAACTCAAGTCCGTTTGAATGGTGGAAAGCTAACAAAGAAGACTTTCCAATATTGGCATTTTTTTCAAAAAAGTATTTATGTGCTCCGCCTTCTTCAGTTGAAAGTGAAAGAGTTTTTAGTATTGGAGGAAATATTTATTCTCCTAAAAGAAATCGCTTAGAAGCAAAAAAAGGGGAAATGCTTATGTTGTTGCACTATAATTTACGAAAGCTCCAATTTAATTACGATTGATTCAAAAGATCTCTATGTAATATTAATAAAATTTTATTCTATCATTATAAGCTGAATATGCTCACTGCTCAAAATTATGACTATAGTTTTTTTAATTTTCAAAATTTATATTCAAAATTTTCAAAAGTGGATTATTTATATAATTTTGCTCTCATATTGAGGATATTTATTCGCAAAAGGTGATAGAAATTAATTGAAGTTCAAAATAATATTAAAAAGTTATTTCAAGTTGTAATATTTTAGAATCGGAATCGTATCGGGAACAGGTATATTAAGTAGAATCGTTATTAATTTTGGTATCGTCCCATCACTAATATATATATATATGTAAAGATAAAGGTACTGTGGGGTGTTTTCATTGAGAAGGCACAATTACGCCACTTGTATCAAACTATAAGAAAGTAAGCTTGATGCCGGATCGAACCCAAGACCTTGAGTTATCGAAACAAGGGTGATTACTAAATTTATTATTTCAAAAATATAAAATGAAACCTCTCATATTGATGGAACAAATATTTCTAGATAACATTAGTATTACCAAATTAAAAAAAAATAATAAAAAAACTTCTCCCTTTTTTTTAAATTTTCTAAAATTTTTAATAGTTTATTTTTAAATTTTAGAATATTATTTTATCCAATCTGTTTATGTCTTCTTCTAAAAATTCTAGCAACAGTATAAATGCAAATCGATCTATTTGAAAAAAAAATCTACCTGCCTCATCTAAGCCCAAAAGAGATCCTAGCATTCCATTTATTGAGAAAATCTCAACTCGCCAAATTCTTTGAAACTTTGCTTTTTTGTTTAACAGCCAAAAGCTCCGACAGGATCGTGTAAAAACTATGATTATGGATATAGAATCTCTTTGGAGAGAAACATTAGAATTTCCACACCTTTCTAATGCTCTCATCAGGAAAAAACTTAACCATATGATTGATTTAAATGACAAGAACAAAAAGAATCCATTGAATAATTTCACTATAGTACTTTTTCAGTTGTTTGATGTGACTAATGTAAAAGGAGAATGGAAATGCACAGAAGAGAAAGAGCTCTACCAGAAACAAATTAGAAGTGTCGGTAAGGTTGGGTATTCTACTGTTAAAGAAGCTTCTTTGAAATCAATTCATCCAAGAAAACGAACTCGTTTTTAAACTGAACCAAGTTGTTTTGATACCTTAGCCAAAAATGATATTGTCTCTGAATCAAACTCCGATTCTTTTGAGTCTGAAACAGAGCGGCTCTCTCCTTCCTGTTTTTCTTCTCCTGAAGACAACCCCAACTATAAAAGAACGGGTAATGCGACAACAAGTTTACTGCTACGCAAGAACAACATTTCAACACATAAAGCGCATGAAGTTCTTGTAACAATTTTCGAACAGGGTTATCATGTTCCAGTTCCAAGTCAGTCGGGCATATGGAAAAAAATTATCATAGAGGGCAAAGAAATGAAACTAAAAATTGCAAGGAAATGAACCCTTTTTTTCTTCAATTTGATGGTAAAAGACTATTGGAAGAAGAATACAAAGTTGTTCTTCTGAAAAATACCACAACGGAAATTAAACTCAGTGTTATAAAATGTCTTAATGGGACAGCTATGGCCATTCACAAAGAGCTAAATAAACTAATTGATGATTACAAAGCTTGGAAAAATATTCGTATGATAATCTGCGACACAACTCCCGTAAATTCTGGTTGTTTGCGAGGTATTGCGACACTCATTCAAGATGATGTCGTGAGCAAAGGCTTTCAGAAGCCACAATACATTGGCTGTCAACACCACATGCTTCATTTGCTTCTAAAACACTTCATGGATTACATCATCCCAGTAATAACAATCAAACCCGAACTTAACTATTCTTTCATTGACAAAATATCGAAGAACTACGATTCTCTTAAAAACAATTACCAGACTCTTGGAATAGATTATGTTAAAACTGGCAAGAACCCTGAATGCCGAAACAATTTTAAGTTTTTATATGAACTATGCCAATCTTATCGTTTATTACAAAACAATTTCAAATTGGCCCAGAATATACTGGAAGAAGCTTCCGAGCTTACATCAGGCAAGATGGAACTCACGTGCAATATATGCGGTTATAGCATTCTTCTTTTTGCCAGATTTGCGAAGCATCCGTACAGCATGGGACTTTATTTGTTATGAGTAGGTGGATGCTTCGTTTCGAACGCAACACTACACGAAGCCACCTTCAACGAATTGTTGAGCTCACTGCACAAGATAAGTGCAAGACGGCTATTTAAATTGCTTGAAGAAACACTGAAAGATTGAAAAGTCGGTGATTGACATTCCAAGATCTAATCAAAATACAGAACGTGCGGTTAAAGTTATCCAGGAATTATATCGGGGCATATGGAGAATTATATCTTATAAGCAGGGCGAGGAAAAATTGACCCAAAAAATTGGAAAAAATTGACTTTTACTAAGATAAAAAATTGACTTTATTGACTTTTTAAAGTTTCATTGAATTGAACAACTATGAACACTTTAGAGAAAGTATTGAAAATTATTTCAAAGAATCCATGACTTTGTAATATAACAACATATAATTTATGACATTTTCTGATTTAAAATTCGATCGTTTTCTTGCAGTTTTTCCAGTTTAGAAAAAGATGTTTCTACTTTTCAAGTTAAAACTTGACAATTTTGTAATTTGGGATAAGTACTGCGAGAGATTTGAGAGTTTTCCATATTCATGATTTTATTGATTTCATTTTATTTGAATCTATTTTCAAGATAACTTTTAACGCCACATTCGTCTTAAATGAAAAAATGTTGAAGAAACAAGTAAAGGCATCTTTGACTGAAAAAGTCTCTATTTTGACTTTTTCCGACTAAATAAATGAATCTTGAATTTTCTCTCATTATTGTTAACAAGTTTTGACACAGATTTTCTTTTTTTTTTAAATTTCTTGATATTTGGCAATAAAATCCCATCATCTTCATCATTAATTTCTTCACTGCTGGAAGATTAATGAAAATATTTTGCTGTTTGCAAACAATTTGTCAATTTCGTTACAATTGGACCTGAAGTGTTGCCAATAGGTTTGAAAAGAGAACGTCTTTTTCTATTACTAATTTTGAATTATTTAATGCCGGTAATCTACAATTTTGAAGGATAACTTAACTTTTAAGGTAAACTTTAAAAGATGTGAAAAACATGCAATGATAAAAAAAGTTTGGGAATAAAATTCCATAACTTCTGCAGCGGATATATCGTATGTAACCGCGTTTGTCAACAAAAAAATTTGTCTTACAAAAAACTTCTTCATGTTTAACCTCAGTCAGGCAAACTTTACAGTAAAACCTTTTATTAGATGAAAAAGCCAACTATTGTGGAAGTGTTCATATAAAGAAGAAATCTTGTATGTATCGCTTATAACAATTTTAGGCACATTGAATCAAAAAGTGTTAAATATAAAAATTAACTTTATTGACCTAAACTCGAAAAATTGACTTTGATTATGTTCAAAATTTGAAATTAGTTCACAATTTTTTAGACTAAACAAGTAAAATTTTTTATGTAAATTATAAAAGATATCACTCAAATTTCCACTTTTTAAAATTAATTTAAAAATTTTAATACAAAAGAGGAAAATAATAAATAAAAAAGAAGAGGCAAAGAGAAAAACTAAAAATTTTTATTAAAAAAAGATTTACGTATTCTACATATGACTTGGATAAGAGGACGGGCAGATATTATTGTTAGAGATGATAAAAAGTTTTCTTGTTGCATTTCTTTGGGTTTAAAATATTTTTAATGATTTTTATTTAAATTGTATTAATTATAAAATTGAATATTATATTAGCATCATGAATACTGGGCAGAAAAAATATTTATTTCGAATAAACAAAAAAAATTGTACATTTGTATAATTATGCGCTAGGTCTTATATTATCTAGTCCAAGCTTCTTCAACCCAAGGCCCATTTTGGGCCCCATTACTTTTCATCAGACTTGAAAAGTTAAAAGTTTTTGAATTAAGGAATTGAAATATTTTTACATCGATTACAAAAAAATTAGAGTACTGTGATTGTTCTATTATAATATATTGTATCGTTTTTCCCATAAATAAAATTTTTAGGAAATTTTAAGTTGAACAAACCTGATCTAATTCATTCAAAAAATACAAAGATTCAGGATTGTCCTTATTGGGTTAAACAAAATTGCTTTTTAATGTCTTCTATACTCTTGAATTTTGTTTTTTTATCATACTAAAATTTATAAATGATAATTGGGAGAGAAAAGATTTTTTTACACATTCAAATCTTGATAATAGTGTTTTATTAAAAAATTTAATACCATTTTTTAGAAACTTTTGCTTGCAATTGAAAGGATTGAATTAAACTACAAAATACTGCCTGAGAATAAGGATCTAAAATTCTCTTCCTTTATTAGCTTGGCGCTGAAGTAATTTTTACTTATTAAATTTATGGTTTCACACAAAAGTCCACATCTCTAGCGGGAAAAATATAAAATTCATCATGCATACTAAATGAAGAACATTTTAATTCAGTAAAATATGTTTATAAAATTTTCAGAAATTTGACATCCATTTTGCATGGTGAGTTTTTTATATTATGTTTCAATTTTGAAATAGACATTTTTAAGATTGATAAACGATTGGAAGCAATTAGGGATTAATTTTAATAATTGAAGAAGGATATTTTCAACCAACGATATTTTCTATTTTTGCAAAAATATTATCAAATTTTATTGTTTTTTTCTTGGTCTTTTAAAATTTTAATTAAGACATTAAAAATTTTGCAATTGAGAATCGAAGAAATCGTACCCTGGACCGAGCTTGTTCATCCCTGGTGTATATATAGCTTGATGATTTTCGTTTTTCCACCGTATTAATTATGCTATCAAAAAACATTTTCGCCAATGCTAATTTGAAATAAATATTTTACTTCTAAAAAGAGTTTATATGAATATATTTATATTTTCTTAAATTAGAATTAAAATTATTAAAAAGTAATACCGAAATAAAATATTTTTTACAAAATAAAAATTTTTTTTTTGTAGAAGTAACTTGAATTTCTTTGGAAATAAATGCTCACATACTTTTTGGAGAATTAGTCTTCCCTATCTCGTGTATTATTTCTCCATTTCCTACTATAACTATTTTCTGGGAAGATAGTATAATAGGAAATTTCAATATTAAATATTCACGGTTATTCTTTAGCTTTTATTAATAAACCATAGTATACTTTATATTTGCATCTTTAAGTCTTTTTCCCCATTTCTTTACTTTGCACGTATTATTATATAAACTTTGACATTTAATATCGCATTTCCATAACATCGTTGTCAAAAAAATATTATGCATTTCAAAGCATCGTTAGTTAAAGTTTAGTTACGATTTAAAGATAAAGCTAATAATTTTTGTTATTTCCTAAGCTTTTACTATTTTTCATTTGTTAAGTGAAAGAATGCTTGCAACATGGCTGAAAATGATTTTTAAAGTTTCCCTTATCAAAGCAAAGTTTTACTCCTCATGGAGTTACTTTAATAATACTGGTAAGTTTTTATCCCTCCTTATAGATATTTTATCAACTACAGTAAATCATGAAATTTTTCCAAAATACCGGAAGATATAACTCGCGAATGCATTAATTTGAAACTCCTGCAGAGAAAAATATGTATAGCATAAGAAGATAATTTTGAAAATAAGTGTACACTAACTTTATTAAATCGCAAATCGAGAAAATTTACCTTTTCCGAAAATTTCTTGATTTATGGTATTTTTTATCTTGCATATCTTCTGCTGTGTACTAGACACAGGTGGTATTAGTCAAAAATTCTGCTGTCTACTAGACACAGGTGATAATAGTCAAAAATTCTGCTGTCTACTAGACACAGGTGATATTAGTCAAAAAATTTCCTTCTGGATTCTGATTTAAATGAATTCACGAAATTTGTCGGCGTATAACACATGCAATATAACAAATATTGTATATCTCATAAAAATTATAAATGAAGCGTTCTTTTTTGCTTTCTTCAAATTCAAGATACTATGATTTAAACGAAAATTGCTTTGCTTAGAGAGATCAAAACATACAACGTGTTCTCTGTACAGGACATGTTTCGCCTCATCAGCCACGCTTTAATCATTTAACTTAGAGTCGAAGTCACCATAGCACGGATAGTATGCAGGCACACCATCATAATCGTTGTGTGTTTCTATATTACAATACGTCATCTAATCTCCATTCTTTTTAAATTAGGTTGAAAGCATTCCTTCATATTTTAAAAAATTAGGCTTGAAAAGTATTTTAAAATGATAAATATCTCCTTTTTCATGTTCTACTTTGTTCTTCTATCTATTTTCACTTCAATAGGTGATAGTTGTACAGCACAAAGTATAATTCGTATGTATTCTTCATTCTTATGCATTATATGCTGCTGTTGAATTATTCTTATTAACCCATTTAAGACCAAGCAAAGCAGACGATATCTAAAAAAACGCAGACGATTTATATTCAAAGTCATTGAAAAAAGCAGACGAAGATGAAATTACTTATGTTCCAAAATAGGAACATTGGTCGTAAATGGGTCATAATATACGGATTTAAATATTTTGAATCTCGTACATGATGTTGAGGCAGTGAAATTCCGCCCATTTGAGAAGGAGTGTTTACAGCGTATAATATTTCACTATACTACATATGACTTGGATAAGAGGACGGGCAGATATTATTGTTAGAGATGATAAAAAGTTTTCTTGTTGCATTTCTTTGGGTTTAAAATATTTTTAATGATTTTTATTTAAATTGTATTAAAATCCTGTTTTTTCCAGGATTTTCGGATGCTTTGTGCTTATTACAAAAACTTGCAAAAAGGAAGTTTAATTTGCCGATCAACGTAGTCATCAATCACATTACGAATATAAAAGACCTTTTCTAGCACAAGCTTGATGATATCTAATCGCTAAAGACAATCATTCTCTATACTGTAAAAAGTACATCCTAGAAAAAAAACAAAATATTTCTCATCATTATTCATTTTATTTCTATTGAATTCAAAATTTTATCCCAGCATCATCACTTCTACCATGATTACAATCATCCTCATGCTTTTAACTATTTATTTTTTATTCTTCTCTTTTCCATTTTTAAATGTTGCAATCGCCTACCCTTTCAACGTTATTTGGTTTATTACCTCTTATAACAAAACACTTGCACAAAGAATTCTTCACATTTTGTCAAAAACAAATATATTAATATAAATATCATCATCAAATTGAGTGTAAAAATGCAATATACGCTATATTACCACCATCTTATACATATTAAGTCAATTTTTGTGAAATACGTCCATCATAATGTGAATACACATTAGTAACACTCTCCACATTTTAGATGTTACAATTAATCACTTCCCATAACATCATGCATTACATTCCACCTTTTAACTCACTCCGTGTATACAACAAAGATTATGATTTTTAATGCTTTATTCACTATTTTCTCAAATTTACTATTAAAAATCAAACTATGACTTTTATCATATGTATAGATCACGTAAAATATAATAAAATTATTTACTAATCTAGTCAAGTCATTTCTTTTTATTCCTTATCGTATACTATTTTATGTATGTATATATATACTCTATACTAAAATTATATTAAAGGGAATTGAATGATTTTGTACATTTTTCTTGCAATATTGTTGTAATTTTTAAAAATACTTTCAAAAATTTTATTATACCTTGCAATTTTTTTCAAATAAAGAATTCAAATTACTTTTTGTTTGTTTTTCATTAGTGTGTTTTTTTGCCAAAGTTTCAAGATTTTGACAAAAAACTGCCTTCAATAGAAAAAAAGTATAGAAATGTGTCTTCCATAAATGTTAAATTAATTCTCCAAGAAATTTATTATTTTTTTAAATTTTTTATAACATCTATGTGAAGTAAAGTTCAAATTCTTGTTGGAATCGTTACTAAAATAAATCATAAAGGTGGGAAGGATTCCGCCCAGAGAAGAAACATGATCGCTTTTGATCTTTCATGGCCTTGGATACGCAGTGACTTGTGATTATTTGTTCATTTAACGAATTAAAAATTTTGTTTTGGAATCTGTGAACGAGCATTGTAACTAGGGATGTATCGATTTCAGAATTTTAATTCATACCGATATATTTTATTTTCATTCACCGATACCGATGTCCATACCTTGTCCTACCATAATTTTGTAAATAATTTTGGCAATACATCCTGAAAATATTTTACTTCACGACATATAACTTAAAAAATTTTCATTTTTAATTTGCATTTTTTAAGTTAAAAAATTGCAATTTAAAATTTATTTATATTTTATAATTATAAAAAAATCCAAAAATTCAAAAACTTAAATTGGCTTTTTCATAAAAGCTTGAAAAAAATACGAGAATAAATGTTATTTTAATTTAAATGCCTCCTGTTAAAATTCAAAAATATTAATTTTTCCCCAACTTCAGATGTAGGTCGGTTTCTTTTTCGGTGTAAAGATGTTTCTCCCAACACTAAAAAGTCTTTCAATTGAAGAAGGAGGACATGAAGGTAATTTGTTTGCCAGCTTCGATAATTCTGGAAAACTTTTATTAACTTTCCACCAATAAATGGGATGTTTTGATTCAAGGTCAAGCGAAGAAAACTTCCATTCTGACTTAAATTTTAACATTAATGATGAAGGAGATAAATGTTCATTTTTATTTGATGTATTTTTTGATGAATCATAACAATCAAAACAAATGAACACAAATTTTTTTCTTTAACCCACCCATTAAGTACCATAGAAATCAGACGATATTTAAAAAAACGCAGACGATTTATATTCAAAGTCATTGAAAAAAGCAGACGAAGATGAAATTACTTATGTTCCCAAATGGGTTATAAAAGAGGCGTCTTCATTACTTTTAGAAATTTGACAAATGCCTTGTTTATCTTCATATAAATCTTGCTCTCTTATTTTTTCTAAATTGATGTAAAATATTTTACAGACAATTGTAAATGAGAAAAAACCTGTTTTTGATTCTAATTCAGAATTTTTAAATCGTGGATCTAAAAATGTAGCTGATAGTATACATTCATTTTTCTCATATTTAGAAAACCTTTTTTCCATTGAACCAGAAAATATGTTCAATATTTCTTCTAATCGTCTTTATCTAATCGACTTCTTCTAATCGGATTTTATCTAAAGTTTTTGCTTTTTCGATAAAGTGTTTAAAGACATTCACTTGTTGAATAATTTTAGAAGCATTGGCAGTTTTTGCACTTAATCTAAAAAAATAATTTTAATTTAAGCTTTACTTTTCTGTAGATTGATTGAAGATTTTAAGTAAGTTGCAACATTTTTTAATTAAATCCCATTGATTAGCATTGAAAACAGGCAAATTTGGAACTTCTGAACAATAAATTTGCAATTGCATTTTTGTTCAAATAATCGTTCCAACATTAAATAGGTACTTTTCAGGGTGTAGATACATCTTGAATCAATTTATGTTCTGGTATTCCGTGTTTCTTTCGTAAAACTTTGACTTCCGCACAGAGTGTAGAAGAATGGTTGAAATTATTTTTCGACAACTTAAAATAATATCTTTGATATTTTTTGTTCTAATATTGAATCCTGAATAATTAGCTGAGTAATATGTATAAAGCAGCTCAAATTTCCAAAACCACTGTTTGTCATTCCTCAAACTATGTTTGCTGCATTGTCATGAACTATCATGTGAATTTTATGTACTGGAATTTCATATTCATCTATCACTTCCTCGACTATCTAACATATATTAGCTGAGGTATGAAGAGTCGAAAATGGTTTAATTTTGAGAACCAGCCATGATTGATTAAAATGTTCATAAATGATGTCAACTGTAGCCGGAAATGGAGAAATCAAAAACTTGCCAGGCTATGATATTGGAAATAAGTTTTACAAGGAAAATAAGAGGGTCATAAAATGTCAGAAATGGGTTGACATCATTTGGGAATGACTCCAATGCTTTAAAATCAATACCTGATAAACGAAGAATTAGAATTATTCGTACACATATCTCTTGTCAAACTCATGTTTGTTAGAGCATTAACTTTTTTTTCTACTTTATTTAAAACATTTGAATAAATTTCTGAAAAAACGACTCATGAGAAGTACTTTCTGAATGGCAATTCATAATTCGGTTTCAATATTTTAATAAGTCTTTTAAATCCTACATCTTCAACAATTGAAAGAGGTTATGCAGCTACTATTATTTCTTCAATAGCAATATGCACATTTTTAACTTGAAAACTGTTTATATTCAAAATTTTATTGCGTTCATATACTTCTAAAGTTTTTTGAGAACAGCTTTCTCATTGGATCTTTTTGAGTGAGAGATTTGGAACTTTGTAGTCAATTTTTATTCTTTTTTTGATGTCAAAAAAGTAGAAAGATTAGTTTTTTGAGTTTCACTTTTGAAATCTTTAACTTTCTTTTCTTCTTCTAACTTGATGCTCTTTCAAGTTAGTGGTCGTAAATGTTTTTCATTTTTCCCTTCGTATGGAATTTCTATTTCACAAATATTGGAAACAACTTTTGTTTTGTCTATTAAACTTTACTTTGAAAATTTTCCAAACAATACTCTTTTGCTTAGTAATAAAAGTAAAATTAAAATTAATTTTAAAAATATAAGTTTTGAAATTTTTTTGATAATTAGATAAATATTTGCCATTCAAATTATTTAAAATTTGGAAAATTAATTTTTCAAATTTTAAATTAGTTTTACATTTGTATTGGCCGATACAACCGATTCCGATTAATCGGTCCATCTCTAATTGCAACTACAATAACATTCAGGTAAACATAAACTAAATAGTATGGAATATCCTACGTTTCTAAAAAAATTTAATATCCTAAAAGTATAAAATATGCCGAGAATAATTTAAAAAGTTTATTCCACACGATTCTTGATTAGAAATGCTCCTTGTTGTTCTTTGCTTTCATCTTGCCACAAAGAATTGCTTTTTTGAATGCGTTACAGTACAATTCCATTGCAGATTCTGAATCATCATTGCCTGGAATCTTGTATGTTATTAATCTGGGATCAGAATTTGAATCACATACACCTAAACATAACATTAGTATAAGAAATATATATTATAGCTCTAAGCCTAGATTATATCCAATATATGTTACAATAGTGATGGCTATTTGTAATGATTTGAAAGTGAACACGAAATTTCGATATGCACATAGGGATATCAAAGGCAGGACTATTTTCTCTATGAATTCCAAGTGTAGGGATGTGAAGCCTATTTTATTAGTTACACAACTACCTGTTCACAATCATTGAGCAAAATTTAAAGATTTCAATTTAAAACATTGCATTTAATAGCGAACAGTATAATCCATAAATAGTACCAAACTTCAACAGGTTATGTATTTTGATCTAGTTAAGTCTGAAGTCTTCTAATGATTAAATTCATTCATAATAATTAGATAGTAGTTGGAAGGATGTCTCATATATTAAGATGAGGAAATAAATAAGTCTGGAGAATTGGGATGAATTCGTGGTGCGAGTCACGATCAAAACTTCAATATAATTATACTTTTGGCTGAGAAATTAAAAGTAACAAGATGATAAGAAGCAAGCGTGGAAGTTAGGAAAGTAAAAATTCAACTCCAAGTATTGGTAGTAGTGCGCCTCCGAATTTTGAGAATGAATGCGATTAAGCAATATGATTGATGTTATCACACAAGGCAAACCAATCCAAGACCTGGCTAATCCTTTTTGGGTCTGTCTCATCAGTTGGATGCACGTTGATATTCACATTTCCGTAAAGCATCACAAAGCAGTTCCATAGGGACCCAGAAAGGGTCACTGAGTGGGACCGTTTTGGCAACATATTGCATCCATATTGGGTCATTTGCGAGTTTTGCCAATAAGGCACATTTAAAAGAATGAATAATTTAGTCTTTGAAATTGTTAAAATATTTTCACTTTTTTATTGCTTTTCGGGCCTGATTTTATAGCTGTAAATGTGCATTTTTCTTAGTGGTTTAAAAAATGAAATATGACGACTCATATTTTACATTTCGTTTTACTGCATTAACCTCTGGTGTGGAAGAGGAACATAAGCTTTTTGTGTTCTGAAGTGTTAGCATCCACTTTCTGTCCGTCAAGTGAAGCTTGCATTGAAAGTGAAGCACTAGTGTTAGTAAACATAACTATTGACTATTTTAAACGTAAAGCTGAACGATTACACAAATCAAGGTTTGATAACAAAGAAATTTTTTGCAAAATTTAAGTATGGTTTGAAAAGTTTCAAAGAATATCTGCTGTTAAAAAATCCCACAACAAGAAAACCGTTGATATTACCTTGTGGCAAGGATATCATATTGAATGTGCTAAGAAGTTCTGAACTTGAAAATTTGAAGAATATCTTGCTGTCAAGTGATACCGTTAGAAGACTAATAGGAGAAATGTATGAAGACATATCAGGTGGTTTTATTGATTCGGAATTCGATTTTCAACTTTTTTGCAATTCAGCTTGATGAAACGATTGATCGCACGTACAATATGTATGTGACAAGCATCTGGTAGGCAATTTTTTGTTTTACGAAATTCTTAGCAGTAGAGCCACTGCAAGAAAAATATTTCACAAGGTGGACAATTTTTTACAACACATGTTATTAAACCAGAACATCCACTTGCAGTGTGCACTGACCCTTCTCGCAATTTCTTGTTGTTCCAGTTTTTATACTCTGATTTTTGCAAAAATCTCAAGATGTAATTGGTATCCAGTGCGCTATTTATAGTCAAGCATTAATAATGAAAACCATACCTGATGGGTTGAAAAGTGTTTTCAATGAAGTCATTAAAACAGAATATTTAATTGAAGCAAATGCATTCAACTCTTGTTTGTTTTCAGTTATGCAAAGAAGATTTGAAAACTCTTGCTGTACTCAAACGTGAGGTAGCTTTCCAAACGAAAAGTTTTGAAGCGATACTATGGAAAGAAATGCAGCAATATCTACAAAGCAAACTAGACATGCATATAGAATTTTCTGATGTCCATTTTCGTATATTCCTATCATTTTTAGTAAAAATATTTGAATCTATGAATTCCCTTAACCTTGGGCCAAGTACTCCACTGTCATAAAAAATTGCCAGCTTTTGAAATCAAGCTGGAATTATGGCATTCTTAGACAAGAAAAATTTTGCTAGTTTTTGGAGCATATTTGTTGATGAAAATAAGATTTTGATCAATAAAAATGTTCTGGAGGCCACAAAACACCATGTAGCATATCTTATTCAAGAAATATCTCCTTATTTTCCTAATCTACAAACATTTGAAAAATACTGTCAATTTATCAAACCCGCATTTACAATCTTGATTAATAATCTGGACCCAGAAGACTTCTTAATTCAAAAAGATTTGATTAATGATTGAGGAGGTGCAAAACATGTTTTTGTGAAATGTCTCATGGCAATTTTTCGATTTAAATGTGACAGTCCTATGCTGATGTTGCAAAGATGGTTCTGATTCGATTTGTCACCACATATGATTGTGAGCAAGTGTTTTCCATGCTACTTGCCATTGAAACCAAATCCCGTGGAAGTGAGTATTGCTACTGGAGTTGCATTGGCAAAACTGGGTTAGATGAAGCAGATGCATCCATCCATTTACTTATTGATTGGATTATTCTGACAATTTTTAAATAAACAATTTTGTCAATTTTTTTAGTACACTAGTTTATATATGTTGTTTTATTTTTTTAAATGAGACCCCGAGCTATTAAATAATTATAGAGAGACAGCTAAGCCAAATTTTTTTTAGAAAGTTTGTAAACCAATCATTCAAATATGATAGCGAAGGTTAAAAATGTCTGTCTTCTAAAAACTATATGGAAAGAGTTTTATCAGAAGACTCATTGGTAATACAGTCAGACCTCATTTATTCGACAAACCATGAAATGACTATCTGATCCAATATTGATTGGGAGCTAAATAATTTTTCTCAGCCTCTCATCTTACTAATTGTAAACAAGCTTGGTTCATAACAAATGAATTGGTCAGGTGGGTTGATTACTCTGCACTAAAATGCATTGTTTCTTAAAATTAAATATTTAGCAACGAAATGTTACCAAAAAAGATTAACAACACAGAAAAACAAAGAATCATATTTAATCTTCGTATTCTACCTACACATATATTCAGTTAGTAAGGCATAGACATGGGTCTATGAAATGACAGGTAGCCGTGAATTTAAACTTGACCAATAGCAATTGAATGTTTAAAATTTTTGAAGAAATATTCAACACACCTTAAATTTATATAAATTGGCTATTGCATTCCCTAAGTTGTACGCTATAAATTACATGAAAATGAAATTATTTATACTAAGTTTTAACAAAAATTTTGAGCAAAGTGTAAAAACTTTGGCAACTATTCTAGGCAATTTTTTATAAAAATGATCCCATATACTTCATTTCTGGATTTAAGACTTGATTGTTTAAATTTGCCCATTCTCCCGTCTTCAAGTACACCGGGGGGGGGGGGGGCTGATCAAGCGGAGCGTGGCGGCAAAACTAATTTTAATGGGGCCGGGACTATAAGAAAGTGTATAGAAGATTCAGACGGGCAAAGATCCCTTGCCCCCCCCCCCCCTCTTATTGACAAGGCTGGTTACAGTAATTAATAGGGATAAACCTTTTAAGCTTTAAATTATAGAGTTCTTATATAGTTATGTGCCACAAAAAATATTGAACACGCTCAAAAATGTATGGGATCTTGTTGAAATTACTGGCTACATTAATGCCTCCGATTGAATATAGCTCAAATTTGCATTATTATATCAAAGAAGTGGACGTTAATGAAAAAAAAAGATTTAATATTCAATCTAAGACTTAACCTTAAAACAAGAAAACTAATATGGAAAATCTACTCACAAGACAAACAAGTCTTAAAAAAAGGACATATAATTGAGAAAATTGGAAATTATTTGGGGAAGGGGGCGAAAGGCTTTTTCGACCCTCTTGAAATCACATTGGATGGGCCGTCAACCCCCGGATGTGCGCCCATGTTCTGTAACTCTGCTAAGAAGTATAAGCACTCACCGATTGTAGGTATGCCCATTCTTGCACACTCAATGGTGGCTTCATGGGGCAGGAGAAAAGTAAAGTGTGTGTTGAAGAAGATGACGAGGTCGGGAAGACGAACTTCCTGGCGAAATATCCTTTTAGAGCCGGTGAGCGTGCCATTGAGCCATTGCCGACAGTGAGAGTACTCACCACACTCCAAGGCCAAACTTTCCACTTTGTGGATGAAGCGAGGATACTGACAGATCATCAGAATTAAGCCTACAGAATGTAAGGGTAGTGATTAAAGATTTGCTAGCCCTAATATGATGTCAACGGCATTTCCCATTTAAGAGCTGACTAATTAGTACTAAGGTTACCAGCCTGATCGATGGAAAAACGTCTCTATATTGGACATCCTAGAATTTCGCTAACCTTTTTTAGTTGCAAACAAAAGGCAGATATAAGCTATCTTAAAAAATTGGGCCTGCTAATGTTTTAATATTGCACATAGGTTCGGGAACTCTACCCTACGGAGCCAGCAAAAGTGTTCATTAGAAAAAGACGTTCACAATAAAAAGTTTACATTACTTTACAAAAATATTGCGAATCTAACATTTCAATGGATGAACACAAAGGATTTTTAGTATTCAACACTCACAACTGAGCATAGAAGCGTTTTTATAGGGGATCATTTATTCCACATGCATTAGAATTGTGAATATTGAGGAAAGGGAGAAGTGATATGCAAGTTGACCGTCTAGAACAGGCGCCGACAACCCATGGAGACATCATAATAATTAAGTTACATCGTTGCATGTTTTTTATTATCCATTTTTTAAACTATCCCAAATTACTTGCACTTGGTTTAAGTAAAAATATCACTTAAGAAAAATAATATTCTCATTACGAAATTATAAATGCTAGCAAATGTGAAATTGTTGTTTATAATGACATTACAAACGCGAATTTTTTTAAATAAGTTGTGTTTAGCAGTACGGATCATAATATGGTAAAATTAATTAACCTCTTTCCATGCCTGGCACTCTTAATAATTGGTTCATATTTTAAGAATCATATATTATAAGTAGAGACCTTTTGAAATTTATTTCATTTTGCAGCAAATTTTATATGGAAAGAAAAATACTATTTTTTGTCTAGGAATAGGTTATGACAAAGAAAACATTGATACGGTAAGTTTATAATCTCTGTGTAGACATAAATAATATTAAAAATATAGAATGAAATATAAATAAAACTAACTTGTATATTTAATTAAAACTTGTTTGGCGAATTTAATTCCTAGAAAAACACAATATTACTTCAAAATATTTTTTGTCTCCCCCTTGTTCAATCTTAAAAAGGTTTATGGAAAATTAATAAAAACTTTATTTTTCATCAAATTCAGTTGAAATTTTATGTGTTAGCTAAGAACATCATTTTCAATAAACATGTCAAGTTTCCATATGTCTGATGACTGGTAAGTTCTCTTTTTTCATGTAAAAGTTGTCAACATTTACATATATAAAAGTTGGCAGGCAAAGTTTTAGAGAATTAAAAGTTTATTCAAAACAAAATAAGTAAAGGTGCTTACCTCCTCTGTAGGCCATGTGAGCACAAAAATTGAGTGCCTGGTGCAAGTGAGGAAGTGTTTGGTCCAAATCAAAAATGAGGTGACTTAGTCGAGCGCCAAAGATGTAGGGTCGCATGAATTCGTTTAGAGTGCCGTAATTGTGTCCCAAGTGCACATTTGCGTTGAACAAATCCTTGATTGACACCATTTCTCGTACTGAGAAGGCATCCTCTTCTTTCATTGGATTCCAAACACTTTTCAGATCTGTTTTAGGAAGTATATAAACTTTAAGAAAGGTGGAAAAGAGAGGTGAGGCAATCATCACATAGTAATCAGTGAAACCTTGTGACAAAAAACTCGCCTAGACTGGGATTCGAACCACAATCGTGAGAATATTGAATTCATTGTGATATACCAGTTGTGGACTAGGGTACGTTATGTTTCGAAATTAGGAAAAATATCGAAGTTCGGTTTCAATATTTTGTATGTTCTATTTTAGCGAACTTGTGAGTTTTTAAATAGATTTATCAAGTTTAATCCCGTTACTTTTATGATAACATATTCCAGGAAAATAAAGGTAAGGTAAAGGTACCATAGAGTGTTTTCATCGAGAAGGCACAATTGCGCCGCTTGTATCGAACTATGAGGAAAGCAGGCTTGATGCGGGATCGAACCCAAGACCTTGAGTTATCGAATCCAGCATCTAACCAACCCTACTCACGCCTTTTAAATTTTGATAAGATTTTGTGATTTATTTGTCCACCTTATTTACTAATTTATATACGAGATAAAGGTTAAAACTGTTTCAACATTTTGAAATTATGAATTTTTGTGATGTGAAATACGTTTTAACTGATAAAAGATTAATGCTAAAAGACAATATAATTGAGAGCACTCTTTTTTACGTTCCAATAATTGAATTTTGAATAAACTTTTCCAGGATTTATCTATCTAATTTAGATGAATTTGTTATTTAACATTATATACGAAATTTGACGTTTTTGAATTAATTTGAATAATTTTTGCTTAACAAACTCTATTTTTTTCAAATTAACTTCCCTAAATCGTCTCTCTTTAAATCTAAAAAATAAAAAGCATATTATTAATATATGCAATGCTTGCACTAAAGAATATAGGGAGCATTTATTCTCAACGTAAAAAACATCAAACAAATCCTTTCGATCATGTTTGATTACGTTATTACGTTTCGATTTTTTTTCAAAATTTCTATAAAACTTTCTATTTAATGAAATAAAAATTTTTAAGTTATATTTAATTTTTCTTGTTTTTAAATATCGTATTTTTATTCTCATAGGATTTTACGTTACGAAAAAAAGTGAAGTTTCGAAATACAAAATTTCCTTTCGAATCGTCACTGGATACTAGTGATTCTTTCCCGCAAACCAGGGATCCTTTCTGAAAAAAGGGTAATTTGCGTTCCGAAGAATATAAAAATTTGGCAAAATGTAATTGAAAAAAATTAAGTTTATATTCATTGATAATTTACATAAATATCATGTTAATTAAAAAAAAAGCCTTTTTTTATTCAAATAAATAATGATAGTTAAGGAATGATTGATGATGCATTTTAGCATATTGATCATCATTTGAAATAAACATCAGTTGAGGAGGAAATTTTATTGAAAAAATAATAAATAGGAGTAAACAAATTTTATATACGATTTATTTTTTAAAATGTATTGAATTTAAAATGAAATATTCTTATTGTTGATTCGTTTTAGACGAATTATTACGAAACACACGATAATAAACCACAACCATACGAATATTAAGTAATTCCATAAAAAAGTTTACATACAAGCAGTGAGTGAGTGATTAAGTCAAAACGGTCAAATTTCATAAACACTATGAATGGTTCTCATGTATTATCCTTGATGTTCAGCGAGTAAGTGATATAGAAGATTTAGTGTAATGAAGATTTAAAAATTCGAAACGACAGAGAAGGAATAAAATATTTACTGTTTACTTACGATAAATGCAAAGAAAACAAAATTGTAATAAGGATCTTGCGTTACAAGGAAATATCAAAATGTTAGAGATTTGTCAAGTAGGGATTCTTGGTTCGCCCAAATATGTGCTAACTCTGAACTATTCAGCAAATGAACCCAAATATAGAATATATAGGCCAAAAGCTCGTAAAGTATATATATATATATATGAAAAAGGATGATGTGAGTATATTTGAAAAATGGATAAGAAATTCAACCTTTCAAGGGAACAATAATTGAAAAACAGAAATGAAAAAGATTATATATAATAATAACAAAAATCCATGAAAACCTTACTAGAATTTGGATTCGTATGAAGCTCCTCATTCTTTTTTGTGTTAAGATGGATTCTGGAGTTTGGGTTGCTTGAAAACTTTTTACATTGATATATGTAATAATATGAATTATGGTGATGATGTGAAAATGTTTTCAGTAGTAAACTCCAATTAAATGTTTTCATGGCTTGAAAATAAAACTAACTTTTACTAAAAAAATATATAGAAAGCTTAGGAATAAAAATGAGAGCTTTGAACCGAGGATGCATAGAGAAGGTAAAGATGATAGATCCTGCAGCAAGTTCATGAAAAAGCGATAATCACTCCCCCCCCCCCCTCCCTCCTCTCATTTTTTCTTAAAATATTAAACAAAATTCTCGTGTGAAAGTACTAAATAATTGATTGGGAATATGGTGTGATTTATTTATTTTTCTGAAAATCATTCAAACCAATCAATCAATGCAAAATATATAAACTTCAAAATACATTTCAATTCCACCATTTTTTTGCTTAATATTGATTAATTAATTTAATAAACCAGCTTTTGGTGAATAATTCACCCAAAAATATTTGACCTGTCAGTAAATTAGCTTTAACAGGTGACTTAACGCTAAACACTTTTTCTATTTATTTTAAGATACTAAAACTAAAATAAAACATACTAAATTTGATTCTGAAGTTTTTTTGTGACTCAAGATTTAAATTGCGGTTACTGTTTAACTTTGCTTAATTCGTGGTGTCAGGTATATTTTTTAATCATTTTTGAATAATTTTCGTCACATTTAGCAAATCGACCTTTCTCTATTTCTTCATGACGGAATTTTTGTCAATCGAGGTGATGAATACTACATTTCAATGTGGTTAAAATGGTTTATATGTGGTTAATCTGAGATTACATTAACCGTTATATATTATTATCGATAAAATATTTTTCTCTCTTGGTATAATAATGATTCTATCTATGTGATCATTAGGGATGCGACCAAATTTCTATCCAAGACAACTTAAGAACATGCTTGCTAAAAGCCCCAAAAATGAAAAATTTATAATTTTTATTTCTCTTGAAATATTTTTAAAATAACCATATAGATGAGTTATTTAATGATAATAATAATCAATTCAGCAAGAATATTTTTATAAAATGACATGGTAAAAAATATTAATATGTGCTACGCTAACTAAACCTAGAACTTTTGGGGCTCCTTAGTTTGATTATTTATTGTTCATTACTTTATCTTTCCCTTCGTGTACTAACTAAAGAGGCAGCTTTGAAATAGTATAAACTATGCGTGACAATTGACAGAATATAAAGAAAAATTTATTTAATATTTCAACCACCAAGGTGGTGTCATATTCATAAAATGGAATTGAAAATGAAAAGTAAGGAGACGAAGCAAAGCGAGAAGTCGAAACAAGAAAATAAATTCTCTTTGCCTGAGGCTTTTCTTGTTTCGACTTCTCGCTTTGTCTCGTCTTTTTACTTTTCATTTTCAATTCCATTTTATGAATATGACACCACCTTGGTGGTTGAAATATTAAATAAATTTTTCTCAGCGTGTTTTAAGCTTTAAAATATATATCTAAATGGGGCCTAAAATGTTTTTTAACAATTTTGTTATCAGCTTGTAGTTTATACTTTATTTCTCCTAAACTTTATATGGTGTCTAACTTTGCTCTTCATTCTACACTGATGCTTCCTTGGTAGCTTTCTATTTTGTCTAAAAAAAAATTTCAAAGATATATTTAGCACAGAATTTAAACGATCTCAGAGCTTTTCTATTGAAGGGATTCTGTTTGTTGATTCAGAGCTTTTCTACTTGAATTTTTTAATCAATATCATGTGTTGTAGTATCAGGTGATTGAACAGATATCACTCTGGATATTTGCTAACCAATCCTCTTTCTAAATTTGTGTTCCTCATAAAAGCACTCATAACCATAATTTTCCAATTACAAAAAGTTTTACACCTTCATCATCTAAAAGAACTTTCACACCAAAGGAAAAAATAGTCAGACCTATAGTCGACCGCTACCTGTCCCTGCAAAATGAAAAAAAGATCTAAAGACTGAGACAAAAGGACTAAGCCATGTATTCTTCAAGAATTTACGTGATAAGTTCTAAGTTTAGGACAATAGTAAAATTAGCTAAAGAAATGTTTGTCTCTTACAAGATTGCAAAAGCTTGTAATCCTAGTATTATTGGTGAATCTATTAGCATGCCTCAGTAGTGGTTTCAAAAGTCATGAATCAGAGTCTAAAAGAGGGAACTAGTGTTATTCCCCTAGGCAACTCATGGGGCATTGATGAAATAGGCATGATGCTTAGGATCAATTCAGCTCGAAACTGCGAGTTAAAGAGTCCACCTTCAAAAGAATGAATCAATTTCCCCTTAAAATTCTGCCTTTTTATGGCATTGGTGAGGTTTCTTGGTGTTGCTATTATATGCACTTTCAATGGAACTAAATTTGATTTAATAAAGACGTTTGCTTTGCTTGGTGCTAAATGGGTTATATAAACTAACAACTAAATCATTTCAAGAATATTCTATTCAAAAATATGGTGGCTTGTGAAACAGAAAGCGCTCTTGTTATGACGTCAGCATATAGAGGATTTAGTGCTTATAAAGAAGCTGTTCCAGACCAGCACACAGTACACAGAAGCACGTTTTCATAAAGCACATATGAATGTTATCAAAGCTATTAATTGATAAAAAAAAATACCCATTTTCAAGTAAGTTGAATTTTATGGTGATGTTCATTTTTTATAAAAATCAGCCAAACCTGACAAAAAATAATTTAAATATGACAGCCCATGTCAAAATTAAAATTTTAATACTTTTCAAGTATGTAAAATTTAATGGTGATGTTCTTTTTTTATGAAATCAATAAAACCTGTCAAAAAATCGATTAAACCTGTTATGTCAAATATATAAACTTCAAAATGAATTTTACTTGCAGTATTTCTATGGTAATTATTTTCTTAATTTATTTAATAAACCAATTTCAGGTGTTTAATTCACTCAAAATATTTCATTTGTCAGTAAATTAGGTATCTCGATAGGACCTCCGTCGTTTTGGCTAAAAATTCGTTATCGGCTAGTAGTCTCTACGTCATTTCTTCTATATTTTACGGTATGTAATTTTACTATTCATTCTATGATGATCATTTCTAGGTAGCTCTTTTTTCATTAAAAATTTATTTTCTTCAATGTTTGTTTGAAAAAACATTTTTAATGATTTATTTTGAACAGATTTTTTACTCTCTCAAAGCATTCTGATTAAAGAATCTTTTGATGATCTTAGGTTTTTTTTTATCAGTATCGTGTATTTATTATCAGGTGATATGAAGAGATATTCAGCCTGAATATTTGTCAACCAATCGCAGTTAAAAGGTTTTTTCTGATGAATCATTCGTGATGTTCATTGTTCAATTACAAAAAGTTGTCCGCCTTCTTCAAAAGATTCTCTCTTTCACGCAAAAGGAAAAAGATGGACAAATTCAATTAAAATTAAAAAATATCTTTGACTAAATCCCCACATATTGGCATCTGTGACATTTTTGATAACTCTGCCCTATAAAAAATTTTCAGATTTCCTACCATCTTAGCTAAATGTTAATTGTAATCCTAGATGATAAGCCATAGATTTAAATATTTTTCATTTGTAAAAGAGGAACTTCTTTTTCACAGTCAAAATCATTTTTGAAGCATCTAATATTATATAATTAAACCACTTCCTAGTTCATTAGAACATGGTAGATCTTCCATTTAGTCAAGATACATATTTTTTTAATTATTTTATTTGATCACACGTTCTCTTTTCAATTAGTTTTAGGGTTGCTTCCTTCACTCATACTAATCTTCAAAAGATTTTATAATCCGTTTTGTTTTTTTTAAATAAATATTTCATACTCAAGATGATTGAAGAAAGTATTATAAGGCAAAATATACAAAAAAAGAGTATATTTTTACTATATAGCTAATATATAACGATTTTTTGAAAATTTTTTACTTAACTGATTTTCAGGCATATATTACTAATTCAATTACCACTTAGAGATATTTTTAACCGTATTAGCCAAAATGGAGTAGAGAAATAAATAAGCATAGTCGATTTGATATAAAAACAGATATTTTATTTTTTTTTTAATATTTTTGAAGACAGTATCTAGAAATAAACCGTAAATCTGATTGAAGCTTTCAGATATTTTAAATACATAAATGCCAAAGCTGAGTCCAAAAATGAAACCAGCATCTTCCATTTGGTATAAAAAGACATATTTAAATTTCAAAAATATTTCTGTAGATATTTGACGTAAATCGAACATTTGATTGACACTCTCAGGCATTTTAAAACCTCCAAATGCAAAAAATGATTTCTGAAATAAAACTAGCATGATTGATTTGGTATAAAACATATATTTCATCTAAAATTATAGGGAATATTTGTCGAGATAGTTTTCAGAGGTAAACCGCAAATTTCACTCACACTGAGAGATATTTTAAGACCTTTAAATGTGAAAACTGAGTTCAGAAATGAAACCAGCATGATCGATTTATTATAAAACATATATTTTGTGTAAAATGTAAAGGAATGTTTTTAGAGACGATTTTCATAAGTAAACCGCAAATTTGATTAATACTTATAGGTATTTTCAAATCCTAAATGTAAAAAATGAGTCCAGAAATGAAAACAGCATGACCGATTTAGAATAAAAACATATATTTTATGTAAAATTTGAAGGAATATTTTATTAGATATATTTTTGATTGACATTTTCTAAAAAGTAGCCATGATTATTGAAAAAATTAAATATATAAAGTGTTATGCGTTCAAAACTGTATATAATTATAAATTTCCAAGGTAGAATATAATATTGACCCTAAGTTATAAGGTTAACTACAGATAATGTCAAAATTTTGTTGAAAATTTTTAATTTTTGATTGATCGTTTTTGACATGAGAGGATCATTCAACTACCATGAAATTGGTATCATAAGATGCAGCTAGCGATTTTAGAAAAAAGGGATATAATTCAGCCAATTTTGTACAATTAATTTTTTACCCCCCCCCCCCCAGCACTAATAGGGTTAAAGATGAGCTTTAAACGACTCATCTTGCATACTGAAGCCAGGCGGTTGTCCAAGCGTAATTGCCTGCATCGTTTTGCTCCACTTTAGGCAGTTTTATTCTTTCTGAAACAGACCTTGGACAAACACTTGTTGAAGTGAAGTGATATTTTCTATTTGTCTAATATATTTGAAAGTTAAGTGACCTGAATAAAAAGCTACAATGAAATGACTCCGACTAGTTCTCAAGAAGAGAGGCAATTAACGAGGGAAACTAACGTTGTTCAAGTTGAAACTTGTAAGACGGGTTATATTCGTAATATTCTTTAGAAACTTCTTGAGGTTGCTTTTACTACGCATTAGTGATGTACCGATCCCAATTTATTGACCAATGCTCTTTCAATCTTATAAAATTTAATAAAAAATTATAAAATTTGATGATGTCGATGCTGATACTCAGACAATTTTTTCAATAATAAATATGTATTAACAAATTTATACACATTAAATTGAGGAGATTAAGCATTTCTTATTTCTCACTGAGCAGGTGTATATTTTCCCACATCTCCATTTTCATTCTTGTGAGGGGCATAATTTTTTACCGTAAAGGTAAAATTTTATTTTTTTAAGTTAAATTTTCATTCTGATAACGAGATGGAATATGATCACATATTTTAAGAAACATACTTCATCTTATCAATGATTTAGAAATACTAGCAACCATTATTCAAAAATTACTATTCTCAGAAATATGTATAAATGAAAAATTATAACGTAGGAGTTTGGCTATTATTGTTTAGATATAAGGGCTAACTTCAAACCACTAAACTTAACATCTTTAAGGGGAAGCCAAGCGAAAAAACGATCCAGGAGGGCATCCAAACTTTTTATTACAACTCTATGCTTATCGAATGATCTCCAAATCAGAGTAGAGAAAAACAAAAAAAGACTAAAGTGCATCAAAAAACAAACAATTCAAAATATGAAACAAGAAGTGCACAATCATTACCCAAATATATTTACCACGTTTGCCACTGCTAAAAGTTCATCCAAAAAATGCGTGTTTAATTTCAATTACATATGAAATGATATTGCGTAATCAGAGTACATGCTGAATGGAATATAAATCTAATGAGGCTACCCAAATAAATAAAAGCATTCCTTAAAGATAATAATAAAGAATTAAATCCAAATAAAATTAAAATACTTTTTTAAGCGTGCTTATATCATTTTTCTCTGCCATGATCTAATAAAAATGCCCTTAGATACCAAACATTATTATTTGCTATTTTCATCGACATGTTCAAAAAATCCAAATTACAAGGGAATATAAAATCTAATACAACCCACAAACATGATGCAAAAATTTCTGAATAAGCATTTTTTATTTCAAAATTCAAAATAACAGAAATACGTAGGAAAAAGAAAAGCATTAAAACAATATTAAGGATTATTTGGGAAAATAATATTGAATATATTTATTGTATAATGAAACATCAATTGCAAGAAACAAACAAAATACTATCCTATCAATTTCATTTAATTTCGCACTTTCCAAAAAGGATCTCGTTGATGAAAGGGCAATTTGGCATGCTTTTTCATTATCGAATCCATATACTCCTGTACTGATGCAAGGAAATGCTATGGATGAGAGATCAAAATGCTTAATCATATTTAGAGATTTGACATAGCAAGATTCAAGCATTTTAGAGTCACCGTTTTGAGGTCCAACAGTATGAAAAATATATTTCGCTGGAAGATTATAGCCAGATGTTGCTTTCACCTCCCCCACTTTACATCCGTTAAGACGTGAGCATTCAACACGCAAATCGGAGCCTGCCGCTCTATGAATAGCTCCATCAACCCCACCTCCACCTAGCAGTGTTAAATTTGCAGCATTCACTATGGCTCCAACTTTTAAATCTGTGATATCTCCTTTCCAAAGTGATACTAGATCATTAAAACTAGGATTTATTTCAAATGGAGATTTTTCTGAGCATAAAATTTTTGGCGACAGATTTTCACTCCATTTTTTTATATTGTTTAAAGAAATAATAGATTTCATGTAATTAATACAATAAATTAAATTATAAAAATAATAAGACAATAATTAAATTAAAAAATAGGTTTAAGGTTAAAATTAAATAAGAAAAGCTGCAAATTTTCATTCAAAAATAATAATTAATTGTTAGAATTGGTACCATTTAATTAAAAGAGTTGAGAAAAAATTATTTTTTTATTACTTAAAATAAAATTATTTTTAATTGTAAAAAAAGATTTTTTTAAAAATATTCAAAAATGTTTATTATTTTATAAGGTAATAAATATCCTTATTCATATTACCTATTTTTATTTTTATAACTTAAAAAAAAATTGTCATTAAGTGCCCGTTTTAGAGAAAGAAAGTTTATTTAAAGATCAACATTATTATTGTAAATTACTTTTGTAACGATAGTGCTTTGAATAGGATGGGCAAAACTGGTTACGTACGGTTGATATCTTTGAAGGCATTCTTAGTATCGTATCTATCGAATGAGAAAGAAGGAGTTATGGCTTCTTGAAAGAATTTTGAATTTCGATGAATATTTAGAATTGAATATTTGGTTTTTGCGCTTCATGACTTCTTACCTGAAATCTTGCTGATTTCAAAGCGAGAAACAAAATGAACTTTAAAAGATAGCAACAGGAATATCATGCAAAACGCACGGAAACATAACTTGGAAGTTTTGTAATTATGCAAATTCCGGTTAAATTTAAGTAATACTAAAGGCTAATTAAAGCCGCTGATTATATCACCTAGTTATATAGAAAAATATTTTTCACTTATTTGAGGGTTTGATAATTATAAGAATACTTATTGTTCAGGTTAATGCAAATTGAAACAACAAAAAAGATCAATTAAAAAAGACGATTAAAATATATATCAACAAAAAAAAGAAAGAATAAAATAACTGCATAATTAATCATATTTTTATGTGTACAAATTTTTAAATTTAAAGATATGTAGCAGACTTTAGTTTTACAATCACTATAGTTTTTTATAAAAATAGATTACACTCAGAAATACAAGGAAACAATTTAATGTACTTATTTCATATTAAGGGTAACTTATAACAAATGCTTGTTTACAAAACCTATTTTAGCTCGGGGAAGATATAGTCTATTTACTACTCCATTTTCATAATGCATAATATCAGAAGAAAAAAAAATAAATGGAAAAGTGCCGGTGGAATATATAAAAAAAATTTTTTCTAAACCAACAAGTACAACTTAAAAGTTCACATGGAAAACAAAAGGTAAAGTCTAGATTAGATTAGATTTTGTATGTATTCAGATGATTTTTTATTTTTTTTTTAAATGAAAGTAATGACATGGATACATTTTCAAAGAGATGCACATTATCATTATAAAATTGATTAACTTTTTTTATTCTCTATAAAAAATCTATAGGTAATTTTTAAAGGTTTATTAGAGTTCCTAGTATTATGTGAAACATTTTCCCTATATCATATCAGTGGCCCGAAAACATTCTGTAAACAACCGTTGAAATATTTATAGAGAAATATTCCAACCCTTTGTCTAAAAATATCTTCCACTTTCAATAATTCATTCTGAATAAAAATCTCTGAAGTGTGGTCCGTCTTATTCATCTTAAAAATTAGTCGTATAGCTCTCTTTTAAAGAATTTGAATACGTTTTTAATAATTGCTTATAAATCAAAAGTTTAATCTTCAATGGGAAAATATTTTGAGTAAAAAAATACCAATGACTCGATTTAGATCGGCCAACTGATTGATGTGTTGCCTATTTCATTTTATTATCAAATAATAAGCAAAGTATTTTTACATTTTTTTCTTCAGCAATACCTGTGGACTTTAAAAAGTTATATTTCCTATTCTTATTGGAGATTATCATGCATTTGGATTTCTTTTTGTTCAAAATCAAAATATTTTCAGAACACCAGTTGTAGAGTTGGTCTAGGTTCTTGTTCAAGCTATATGTGCCGATAACTTTACCATTTTTTTAGTTTAGATAAAGGGAGATAAGCGCAGATGTCGTCTGCAAAGAGCAGAAAATCAAAAAGGTTTGGAAGGAAGAGAAGGTTGTTGATAGCTATGCTGAAAAGTAAGGGCCCCAAATTGGATCCCTTTGGGACACTATTTTTGTGGGGTAGCCTCTTAGAAAAAGCATCATTCTCTTTAATAATTTGATACCTATTAATAAGGTATGAGTTTTAAAAAAAAACGAACTTCTACCAAACCCACATTCATTCAAATTCTTCAAGTGATTACCTCTGTCAAAAGCCTTGGACAGGTCAAAGAGAAAAATTAGTGCGTCATCCTTTTTTTCTAAAATTTTGTCTTATGAATCAAACATCTTCTTAATATAATAAAGGTTATAATTTTCTACATAGTCAATTTTTACACCCTCAATATTTAGGGGAATTCGCTTAATTTTAAGAGTGATAAAAATACATTACCTTACATTTTTGTTGAGACATCGTTAAGCTATTCTTTGCTAAAAATTTCATTTATGATTTTTATTTACAGAATGAAAACCATTGAGTTAAGTGATTTCAAAAAGAAGGGTTATTTCATCGGCATAAATATACATTTGAGCTAAATTTGTCTATATGGAAAGAAATGTCATTAAAATATATTATAAATAATAGCTATGATTGATCCTTTCGTTACACTTACATTTTTATTACAATTAATTGCTGAGTTTTTTTAATTAACCCATTTAAGACCAAGCAAAGCAGACGATATCTAAAAAAACGCAGACGATTTATATTCAAAGTCATTGAAATAAGCAGACGAAGATGAAATTACTTATGTTCCAAAATAGGAACATTGGTCGTAAATGGGTTAACTTCAACATATAATTTTTTAGTCATTAAAAATGAGTAAATTAATTTCATTGAACGGTAATCAAAACCATAAAAAATTAGTTTTTCACAAATGGTGTTAATATTTAGTGAATCAAAACGCATTTTCAAATCTAGATATGCTGCTAGACAATCAATGTTTTTATTATTATACTGAATAAGATCTTCGATAAATAATGAGTGTAATTTATCAATTGAATGTAATTTACAAAATCCAAATTTGTTTGGAAAAAGCAAATTATTTAGTTCAAAATAAGAATAAATTCTGTCGAAAAGATATTTTATGTCGGCATTGAAAATGCGAGCGATCTAGAATGCCAGATTATGAAATCCAAAAGGAAAAACTGTGATAAATATTAAAAGGTTAAGTTTGAGAAAAAAATCTTACTTTTTGAATATCATTGTAAAGAAACCTTTAGCAGTCACTACTTTTTTATAGTAAAGTTGGGATCGTAACTACTAAAAATAACTTCGTAATAGTTTATCGTTACTTTGAACAAAAAGCGGCTTGTTATTACAATTTTTTGGGACGTTATCGTTACTTTAATAAAAAGTTTAGGTAATTTTTTGGAAAACAAATATGTAACTATTTATTTCGAAAAAAACAAAAAAGAAATAAAATTTAAATACATAATGATGTTGAAATATCACATATAATTGCCCAAATGGGTTCAAATGATGGATTAAAATAACAAAAAACTATAAAATATTTTATTTAATATCAAAACAGAAAGTCACGATTTAAAAGAAATGTATAAATATTTTATTTAATATCAAAACAGAAAGTCACGATTTAAATAAAAAGAAATGTACCTAATTTTGAAACAAATATTGGAATACAACATAAATACACTAATATAATAGAAGTCTTTTTTGTTAAGTAGTTTTTAAAATAATTATTTGAGTTAGGTCTAGTAAGAGTTCTCAACCGCAGGGCCAAAATTTTATTTGAAATTCAAATCGTGTAACTAATTTACTTTGTCAGTTAGAAAAGTAAAAATTCTACTAAATGCATAGTAATAGAAGTAGGTTTTTTGACTGGAGAAAGTTTCTCTAGCATCCTCTGATGTGCATGGATGATAGTAAAGTCGAAAAACCTTTGAAATTTGGAGAGATCTTGGGTAAAAATTCTTGTGGCAACAGATATTGCAAAGAAACTTGAATAAATGCCTTAAACATAGAATTACCTTTATTTTAGAAGATATTTCATCCCAGCTAATTCTATCATTGATAAAGTATGATGCTTTTCTTTGCAAACAGATGTTTGTGTAGACATTTCTGGGACCCTTTAATTGACGATTTTACAAAGATGACATTTTAAAAAATTCCTTTTTTTACAATATTTTATCAACCACCAGTACTAGGGAAGACATATTTGATATCATTTTAAGTATTTTTTAAATATGGATTGGATTGGAAGAACTCTTTTGCTGCTTGCAATGATAGAGCTCTCTGTTGTTCGTATTAAAAATGAGAACTAAAATTTTATAGTCATCCATTATTTGTTGGGTAGAGAAAACTTTGCTTAGGATCATATGCAATCAGATCTTAATTTGATTTAAAATGATGCTATCCAAACAGTGAATTTTATTAAAACCAAACCTCTAAATTAACAAATTTTTTATAAAATGTGTAATATAATTTTTTTCTATAAAATGTTAGCTATATCGAGAATGGATTTTGGAAATAGTTCTCGAGTTAAAATCTGAAATTTAAATCTTTATGGAAAACTTCATAAACTAGCAAACTGTTTTAACGATTTTGGTTGGCTAGCAAAGCTTGCTTATTTAAGTGATATTTTTACACATCTCCAGGAACTTAATTCAAACATACAGAGTAGAAACTCCACCATGGTAGATATTGGCAAAAATTAGCTCGCTAGTTGACTAAAGGAAAAAATGCAGCTTTTCCAAAATTCAGTTCTATTTTGGAGGATCGAGACATTTGTTTGAAAACGTCCAGTGTTGAAAATTTTGCACTAAATTTAAAGATAAACTTATTTTGACTTGCCAGGCTGATAAAGCTCTTCTCCCTTTTCCAACAACATATTTCTGCAAATGAGGCTTTTTAGTCTTGTTGTAATCAAGACTAAAGCAATAAGCCAGATGGATCCTCAGCACGTAGTGTCTTTATAAAACCAAGATTTGAGAATCTTAGCCACAAAATAAAGCAGTAACTGGTTTCTATTCCGGCTTTAAATGTATTCAAATTTATTGAGCTAGTAAATATACACTAAATAATGAAAACGCATAAACACGCTGTAACTGATTAAATTTATATTTACAATTAGGGTCGCTACTTTATGTTAAGCCCAAATTTGGGGTCGCAACAGAAAAAAGGCTGGGTAACACTCGTATAGATGTTGAAAATCGAGTTATCAATTTAGTTTAAAAATAGTAAGGTGTTTCAAATTTTTGACTAAAATGTTGGTCTATGCTAGTGTTTTTGAAAATTCTATTTTTTGAAATTTGGTATCACAAAACGTTATTTCTAAATTGGGCCCGATTGCAGAAATGCCTTTCCAGGGTTTGTGCAGATAAAGATCTTAGATTTTTGTTACCTTGACTTTAAAATGTTGAATGCTTGAGTTAAATTATACATTATTAAATTTGGAAATTAAAAAAAATAAAAAGTTGATAATTATAAGTCATGAATAAATTAATATCGCGCTTTGATTTTATACCCTTTTATAACACTGGTTCTGGAAATATATGTATAACGAAATCGGCACAATCGCTAACGTAAAAAAGTTTTGTCGTTATCTTTATCGTTAATTTCAAAAAAAATTTACTTCGATATCGTTATTAACGAAAGTGATAATGATAACGAAAACTCAACGAAATGTCGTTATTTTCATAGTAAATAAATTAGCGAATATTCAATTAATTATATTATATATTAACAAAAATATGTTTAAAATGAATTAAAATTATACTATATGTTAAAAATACAACTTGACTCTTTCCCATAAATTCCTATTATTTAAAAGCTATATTATCAAATAGAGAGGTTTGGGCCCCATTACTTTTCACCACACTTCAAAAGTTAGAAGTTTTGGAATTGAAGGAAAACAACAAAAATCTCCCTAATATACTTATATTTCAATATATTTTGAGATCGATTACAAAAAATTAAAGTATTATGATTCGTCTATTTAATATATTGTATCGTTTAACCCTTAAATAAAAATTTTAAGGCGTTAAGTTCATTTTATTATAATTTTGGGCCCGCATGTAAAAAATGTTGAAGAACCCTGAAAAAGAGAAAATTAAGGAATTGTACCAGAAAGTAGAAAAGTGATGGTCAACAAATTATTGAGAAGATATTGGAATAATTTATATTTATTTTTAAAAAAGTACTTATTAAAATTCATGGGATGCAGTATTAATTGGAATAAAAACTCAGATTTATAACAATTAAATCACAATTAATGTATTTGAGAAAGAGTAATATTAAGGCCAAAACCTTCTTTTCCAATTTCGGAAACTTGGTCAACTGGACACAACTTACCCACATACATAGGATGGAAGCAGGATAGACAAAGGGCACATTTAACATGTGGCTTTCCTTTATATATGGGGGTAAATGATTTGGCACATATATTGAATGGATTGAATTGATCATAATTCAAATCTGTAATTTCATCAGTTGATCCATTCTTTTCACACGCTTTTAACACGTTTCTAACTTGATTTGCTGTATCGGAGTTAGGACCCAACTGAAGAATCCTATTAGCGAAATTGATGGCAGACTCATAATTTTTAATCTTGTAAAAGATATTCATAGCTGTGCGTAGTGTTAATATTAAATGAAGATTCTGAAGTTTACAATGTGTAAAATATGCAGCTAGCTCTGCCGCTCGCACTTGACTTGAGGTGGAATCTTTTTGAAGTTCTTTTCTTGTCAACTCCATCATCAAGCCTACAATGTATTCTCTTGTTGTGTTAACTAACTCGATGGCATCTGCAAGATCTTTACGATTTTCAACAGATAGCAAAGGAACAGAAAGCAATAGTGATCTGAATTTTTCAACAGCTTCTGGGAATTTACCTTTTGTAGTTAAATAATAGCAGTTTTGAAGATTTTTAAAAAGTGTATCCAATTTTATTGGCGATTGAGGCAAAAAAGGACCTAATTTAGCATTCTTGATAAATTTTTCATCAAGTACAGTTGGAGACATTGAAAAGCTAGGACACACGGATATACCAGGAGCAGAGAGTTTGGATGAAAGATAAGTATTCATAAAGAGTGTTTCATATGGCTTGAAACTAATCGCACCCACTTGTGAAGAAAGTAATTTAAACGCCGATTCAAAAGAACCAGCAATCACGTGATAAACAGGAATTCTAGTAGAACTAATCATTGATGTTAGAGGCGAAACACCTTTTTGGTAAGCATTTCCCTCGTATCCACTACTTTCTAAATTATTATTACTCACATTAGCACTCTCTTCATCACAAGGAATGTCTATATCATCGTTCACTTCCCATCCAGTAGATGATCGGTCATCATTTACTCCATCTTGATTATCATTGTCTGAATTATTACTCTTATCGAATAAGACTTTTTTATCTACATTGTCATCAAACTCGTTTCCAAATTCATCGTTTTCATCATTCCACCCACTTGCTTCGTTAAGCTCATCGGGTAATAAGGCGTCTTCTCTATTCAATCGCAAGGATAAGCCTGGCTTTGCAGATTCTTCTTTTGGTTCATATGGATTCAATCGGTGAGTCAGACCTCCTTCAAAAACGCTTTTAGAAATCGATAGAAGTGGCCAATTTTCTTCAAAGGGTAACATAGGAAGGAGAGGTCTTATCTTATTTCCACTTTCCTTAACAACTTGAGAATTATGATCAGGCAAGGAAAGAGTTTGTTGCAATGCATTTGATTTAATACTTTCACATTCTTCCTGCAAGCCATGGTTTTTTGCTGTTAAATAAGCTAAACTTAATTGACCACAGGTGCGCAAAACTTTGCAACTTTCTTTGTGATTGTTCAAAAGCAAGCTCGTTTTGTAATGGCTCGAAAAATCATGCTTCACTTCTGCGATCTTCATCATCTTAGATAGTTTCATTAAATCACCGGTTATGAGATACAAGAAGTTTAGCTTGTCAAAATTTTTGGTCTTTTGGTACGCTAATTCAACGATACCAAGGTTTCCTTGAAGAAGAGCTATTTCCCCAAGCTTTTCCCAACAACTCTTATCATCTATGCTCTTAGCAGCAACGAGAGCAATGTCTAGATTGCCACACTCTAACGCTAAACCAAAACGCGTCTTTTCATCTTTTACGAAATAGAGTGCTATTTCAGGATAGCCTTTACTACGCAGATAAGCAATGATACTCTGACCAACAAGTTTAGCTTGCCTAACCATTTGAATGACTTCATCATACCTCTTATTAATCAGAGCTAATTTGAAGCGATATTCAGTAGAGTGTATGGGAACAATACAAAGCTTAGCACTTCGATCCAAACAAAACATACTACTTCCACTAACTTTTACGACGTATATCTGCGCATCAAGCGTTCGAATGATTCCACAATCACCATTAGACAAAACATATTTAATATGCGTGCTAGTTGTATATATAAAGACTCCAATATCATCCCAAGCGCCGCTTTTCACCTTTGCACTCTCGTGCAAAGTCGCTAGTGTTTTCAGCTTGCTATCACAGAGAATTAAATTGTGACGAGTAATCAAGGCTACCATAGACATGTCATTTCGCCATACTGCAAACTTGATCTTCGAAGTTTTCAGCGTAGAAATCACTCTTTTCTGCTGCAAGTCATATAAAGTAATACTGTCAGGTTCTTTTAAAATAACATTTCCAACGCCAGCGTAAAACATGTCTTCTGTTAAAGATGATACGCTAATCTTCTTTAGAGTTTCATTTTTTGAATCTTTTAAAAGTAAATTTCGACTTTTATCTAAAACAGCCATTCGATTTCTACCTACCCATAATGCAGATAAGCCATATGATCGTTTACCGTTATCTGAAGTCGATTTAAGAGTACTATCAGATGAAGCTTCTGAAGAAAATATATCTTCAGGTAAATTATATAAATCATAAACGCTATTTTCGAAAACAGAGGAGCGTCTTGAAATAATTATGCAATTCTCAGCTGGATTATAAGAGAGAGATCTTTCTTTAGATCCAGATCGAATGTTGATAACGGCCATAAACTTATTACTTCTCAAGCACAAGCAAATCAACTGCTTTTGTTTTACAAAAAATAAATAATGCTCGAATATCGTAAATGCCGGTCGTTCTTTTTCCAATTTAAAAACAACAAGTCCATTATCGTGTCCAGCAGCAAATAAACCTAGATTTGGATGCGCTGTGAGCGTCCAAAATCTATCTTGAATGTCCCGTCTAAATGTTTGTAGTGCAATTCTTTTATTAAGATCCCAAAGTTTTATTGATTTATCTTCACTATTAGAAACGATCAAATCCTGGGATGGATGAAAGAGTACACATGAAACGTTGTTGTAATGTCCTCGAAGAGAGTCCACTTCCCAAGCTTTGCTGTCATTCATTCTCCAAATTTTTACTTGTCTATCATCAGAAGCAGAAGCCAAAACAGGCATGCTTGGATGAAAGCACACCCAATTAACACCTCGATCATGACCTTCCAAAATATGTCGAACAATTGCGTCACCTAACAAAAATAAGTCCGCACTAGATGGCAAAGTCTTTCCTCCAATAGTAATCAATCCAAGATTTGAAGCATCAGGTAAAGCTTTTTTCTTACGAAGCCCAGAAATGTCCCACACTCGAATTGTTTGATCTAAAGACGCTGAAGCTACTAGATCTTGAGATGGATGAAATTGAGCGCACATCACGTAATGATTGTGTCCAGTCATCACACATATACACGTTCTAGACTGCCAGTTCCATATGCGAACGGTTTGATCATCGGAAGCAGAAAGAATCCAGGGATGCTCGTGGTGGAAAAAGGTGGTTCTGATATAATCTAAGTGACCAAGAAGAGTAAAAACGCACTTTTTCTGTTTGTAATTCCACACCTTAAAAATATAAATCAAAGTAGTGAGCTAAGGTAAAAATTTGTTGTTCTTCGCGCAAAAAATTGAAGCTGAAGCTCAGAATTATTTCCAGGAATGTTGACTCTAGTTCGAATGGGCTACTTTTAAGAAACTCAAGCTTTAATCAAAAACATTTGAATTTGAATTTTTAGAGTCAAGTAGGACCAATTGACAGTAGGTATTCTGTAGCCACACTCTGATTAGTGCTTAAGATAAGAGCATCCCTAATTGGAAGCTTACTTATGGAGCTAGCAGTAGCAGACGGGTGGTTGCCTTGTTAGTTGACTGATAATAAATTACACTTACTTATCTATCATGGCTGTTGCTGCGAAAGTATAACAAAATTTTCCCACCTCAATCCTTTGAGCCTTTTTGGAGGGAAAAGTGTTCACTAAGTTAAAAATAAATTTCTTGATTAACAGATTTCCCTTATGATAAAATAGCACAATTTGAGTGTCGATAACAGCAACAGGAAAGGAGTATGAAAACAGAAGCCTAAGTTAAAGACAACTAAAGTTGAAACTCAAGATTTATATCAGAGTAATATATAGAACTATAATTGTGCGTTCTATTGTTATTTATCCTTTTTTCAAAAAGCAACATTAGTAACATATATTGAATTTTTTGTTTTATATATTAAACAATCATTCAGAGAAATGGAAAAAAGGTACAAACATATTTAATAGACTTATGTTGCTATGAGGTTAAGTCGCTATATCATTTTAGATTAACATATATAAGTGACGATTTTCCCTTTTAAATAGTAACTCAATACCAAATTTTGAATATTGGTAGTCCTATACAAATAATTTCAAATGTATACCCACATGATTTATTTTCTTTAACAGCTCCTACATTTTCTAGCATATTTTTAGAATAATGTGAAAAAAATATGCTATTCCCTACAATTATAAGTTTGAGTTTGTGTCAAGATTTCATTATTTTTGTTTCTCAAGACTTCAATGGTTTTTAGAATTCATGATTTTCGAGAAAAGAGACTTGAAAATTGAGAAACTTATTTTTTTTATTTCATTCCATCAAAAAAATCTGTAAAATTTTTAGCATGATTCAAACTTCTAAACTATATTAGAATCTTTGTAACTGTTACAAAATACATTGTTATCCATACACCCCACATCTTGTGGATGTGAGAGAAATGTCTCAATTGTATCTAATTTTTTATCTCAAAGATTGACTTTAAAAAAATTAATTTTACATTTTACGTATCTATATTTTAATTTTCCTTTTGAGCTTTTATTGTATCTTGAGAATATTACTCTATCAAGAATTACTAACTAGTACGTCCCAATGGCAATTTTTGAGGAACGGTAATAAATTTTATCAGTGTAGAACGCAAATCACATAGAACATTTGAATCAAAGGAGAGTTATATACCACAATTTTTCGATAATTTATTTTCGAGCTATAAAATTCGCAAAATTAAAGTACTTTAATTAATGGGTGCTATTCTTGCCGAAATAAACAACGACTTCCAATTGAATAAAAGATCATCTGAACAGTGATGAAAATTTATTCTAAATGTGGATGCGACACGGCGAATAAAAATAAGAGAATGCAAAAATCGTTACCTTTATTTTATAATCATCTCCACCAGAAACGAAGAGAGGCTGTTCCTTGTGAAAGCAAATGCCGCGAACAGGACCTTCATGCTCTTCATACTTATCAAGGAGAGAACACATTCTGTAATTCCAACACTTAATCACTCCACTATGAAGAGACGTGAGAAGCCAGGGACGAAGAGTGTGAAAGGAGATTCCCTTCACTCGGGCTGATTTGTGTTCAAACTTGATTAGCATCGATGCAAATGACTAAGACAGAACAGCAAGTTTATTAATAAAATCACCGTGAATACCCCCACATATTATACATACCAAACAAATATGTCCTTTAACCCCTCCCCTTTTTAACTAAGATTTCTATTGTACAAAATTGGTTAAATTATAGCCTTCAAAATTCGGTTAATAGAGCCCTCAAACTTTTTGACTTTTCCTAAAATCGTTAGATGCATCTTTTGATACGATTTTCACGATAGTTGAATGACCCCCTCGTGTCAAAAACTGTAAATCAAATCAAATATACATTTTTTTCAACAAAATTTTTATATTATAATGTCTATAACTTATAACTAAGTGTTTATATTAAATACACTCTTGAAAATTTATAATCATATATATATATTGGAACACATGAGCCTTATGTATGCATATTGCTTATAATAAACACGGCAATTTTGTAGCAAATTAAAATTTTGATTTATGCTAAAATTGTTTACGAAAACATTCATTCAAATTTTAAATAAAATAAATTTTTTTAAACCAAATTGAATGCTGATTTCTTTTCTCGACTCAATTTTCTCCAACAATATTATTCAAATGTTAATTTTTTTATAGTAAATCAACAACATTTTAATCGATTTTTTATTTTACATTTTAACAAATTTTTATTTATTTTTTACAGTAAAACAACCACAATTAATTTTTTTATAGTAAATCAACAAAGCTAACTTCATTCAACTCTATTTTCCTAATTAGGGTGTGAAAAATTGTGAAAGTGTCTTAAAATTATATGTATGAATATTAATCAAATTAAAAAAAATACACATTTTTATAGTAAATCAAGCTTTTGAATTTAAATTCAGTAGTCATTTTTTGCAATTTGATTTTCAAAATGTCTCAAAGTGTGAATCAATTTTGAGGTATATTTCTGAAACTCCAAGAATATTAATTAAATTTTAAACGAAGTATATTTTTTATACCAAATTGATCATGCAAATTTCATTTCTCAATTTAGTTTTAGCAACTATGATTTGGAAATATCTAAACGTATTTGCAGTTTACGTCTGTAAAATTATCGCTAAAAACGTTTATACAAATTTTAAATAAAATATCTTTTTTTTTTAAATAAGTCGAACAAGCATATTTTATTTCTCGACTCATTTTTTTGCAATTGGAGTGTGAAAATGCCAATAATATTTGTTGTTGACGACAAAAATTATTTCCTAGAATTAGACTATTGAGATATTCAAAAAACATCTTAACTGTGAAGAAAAAGCTCCTACATTGTGAATCAAGGATATTTAAACTTTAATCGTATTAGTCAATATTTCAATCATCAAATTCACTAAAAAAGTAATGTGAAAATTTTCAAAGAGTAAGAGTTACCATAACTATGTCAGGTACCATTGTGTAAAGATATATCTCTCAAAAAACCTTTTTATAAATGTGAATCAAATTTGACCAATTTTTTCTTTCCTTATTAAAGATAGTCTTTTAGATGATAAAGGTGGAAAATTATTGTAATTAAAAAAAGAGGATTATGAATGGATTCATCAAGAGAAGGAATTTTGAAAAAGGATTTGTTAGTAAATATTCAGAGTGATATTTGTTTATAACCACATGATAATACAGCATATTATATTGATTAAAAAAGACAGAATCAACAAATGGGGTTCTCCTCAATAAAAAAGTTATAAAAACCTTAAATTATGAGCTAAATAAATCTCTGAAATAAAATCTCTGAATAAAATGAACTTCTGATGAAAGTAAAGCTACCAAGGTAGTATCAGTTTAGAATTAAGAGGAAAATTAGATACCAAATAAAGCATAGGAAATGAAGTACAAACTACAAGCTGAGAGCGTTTGTAAGCAATAGAATAGTGGTCGATTGAAATTAATAGTTCAAAGCTTCTTTAATTAGTAAACTAAGGGAATGATAAAATAAAGAACAAGAAGGGCAAAACGTTCTAGGTTTAGTTAGAGTAGCACACAGTAATATTTTTTACGATGTCATTTTACAACAATTTTATAAAAATTTTATTGCTAAATTATCATTAAATATATTAATACTAGCCGGTCCCGTGGTCGTTTCTCGCTTCGCTCGAAACATAGGATTCTTGGTAGTGTGCAAACTACTACTGTTTCGAGCGAAGCGAGAAACGACTACGGGACCGGCTAGTATATAAATAATTTCAACCAATAAGAATGCTTCCAGCGACAGACAGACGCTAGTTTATTATATATTATAATATAAAACCAATCTATAGGATTTATTATTGAAAAATTTGTTCCGAAATAAAATATATAAATTTAAATTTTATGACCTTTTATCAAACATGATCTCAGGTTATTTTGAGCAGAAATTTTGTCGCATCCTTATTTATAAGATGGATAAACTCATTATTATATCAAGAAAGAAAATTATTTTATCGATTGGGCTTAAATATATGTCAATGTAGTGTCGAAATAACTAAATATATAAACAATTTAACCACATTGAAATTTAGTATTCATTACCTGTGTATATATTGATAAAAAATACTGTAATGATGACATAGAAAAAGGTCGATTTGCAAAATGGGACGAAAATTATTCAAAAATGAAAAAAAATAACTCACCACAAATTAATGAAAGTTAAACAGTAATTTAAATCATGAGTGACAAAAATATTTAGAGAATCAAATTGAGCATGTTCGATTTGCTGTATATGGATACGTTTATTTTAACAATAGAACGCCCAGCAGGGTCATTTTGACCCATCAATTTTTTTCATAATTGATTTTTTTTTCAATTTGATCAAACTAATGACTTGATAATTTTTAACTTTGTTTATTTTAAAAAAATAAATAATTCTATGCCATTAGTATGAAAAAAATTTTGTTTTTATAATAATTTTTAGTGAATATTACTAGAACGCCCATGCGGTCAAATTGACCTTTTTTTATGTACATATTATTTTTTTTTAATTGATAGGTTTGCTGTGAGCAAAAAGTGTGAGTACAATATTGTGACATTATTAATTACTGTAATTTTTTATCTTTGATTGATAATACACATGCAGCAATTTTACATACATATATTTTTGCTTTTTTAGATTTTGCGCAAAAATTGATTTTTGTTACTTTATTTTGTTGAATTTTTGATGGAAACAAAAAAACTTTATAACTACACAAACATGCCTTCAGATGAATCAAGTGGTGGTGAGATTTCTGACTCCGATTCTTCCTTTCAAGTTCAAAAAAGTTTATCTTCATCGTGTTCTTCAAGTTCTACAGAAAACAATGAAGATTCTATTCTTAAGTTTGGCATTAGGTCACCTGTAAAAGTTTGTTTACTGGCAGGTAAAATATTTTGAGTGAATTAATCATCAAAAGTTGGATTATTAAATAAATTAGGACAATATTAACCAAAAAAATGTGGAATTTATAATAAATTTTCAAGTTTATATATTTGGAATTGATTGACGGGTTTGATTGATTTTCATGAAAAATAAATGACACCATCAGATTCACAATCAATTATTTAGTGGGTTCAAGCGAGATTTTGTAAAAATATTCAATAGTTTAAGAAAAAGGAGGGGCTAAAATGGCCCCTCCCCCGCCCACTGAAGAAATCAAAATAACCCTCACAAATAGGGTTAAAGCAAAATGCATGCAATAAACTACATCCACATTCCATTTATATGGAACTTGCAAATGTGATTTCAAGTTTGATTTCCTTCCCTCTCCCAATAATTTTCAATTTTCTCATTTCTATACCGTTTTTATAGTATTTAAGACTTGTTTGGCTTGTGAGTACACTTTCCATATTATTTTTCCTGTTTTAAGGTTAAGTTTGCCTTAAAATTTTCGCGCATGGTTAAAGGAATTCATAGATTTAAGTATTTTCACTAAAAATGAAAGGAATATACGAAAACGGACATCAGAAAATTTTACATTTTTGCAGAAATTACTGGATTTCCTTGCATAGTATCGCTTTAAAGCATTATTGATGCTGTCCTTTTTTAAGAAAAAATTCACATAACTTTCAGTAATAAAGTCCTGCTGACAAAAAGAATTTTTATTTTTCTTTTTTAAATTTGGAATCATTTGAAGTTAAAAAACATTTTAGATTAAAAATAACGGTGATAAAATTTACTAGCGAAAACTTATGATTACAAGTTAGGTTCATTTCAACAAAAAATTGATATACAGTGAAACTTCGAATATCCGAACCTTGAGTATCAGAATTTTTACGTATCCGAATAACTGACATGCCGACCTAAAGAAAGTTTTCACGCATCAGAGCAATTTCTTTGTCTCCAAGCATGTTTGGATATTTCAATTTATACTTATTTGATTTCATAATCCGAAATATGAAATTTTCCCTCACCGCAGCAGAGCTGCCTGTGATGATAATGTATGGCAAGACCATCCTTAATTTATATACGGATTCTGTTTCCAAAATTTCAATATATATAAACAAATTACAATATCATTTTCTGTTCTCGCTTTTTATCTAGTTACATATAAATAAACGGTATAAAAAAACGAAGAAAAAATATATTCATCTATAATTGTTAATAAAATATTCTAATTACCAAGGTAAAAAATTATGTATTCCTACAAACTCAACTCCAACAACATAAACCCATATACTTGAACACACACGAAGCTATTTGAACAAACTAATTCACACTACTATAACCGCTCACACATATACGCTCAAATTTCATCAACCTAACAAAAGTTCTTCAACAGTAACACCTTTTCCAAATTAATAAAGAGTTCTTTTAACTTTAATTTAACTTTAATCAATAAAATTTTATTCTTTATAATTCCTTATATTTTACCTAATTTAATATTTTTTTTAATAACTATTATTGAACATATATGGCTTATCTTAGGTGTAATACCATTAGAGTATAACAATATAACCATTAAAATATAATTTTGATAATGTATAGAAATATAATAATAAATACGTCATTAAACAATAGTATTTGTGCTTAACTTAAAGGTAATTAGACATAATTATAGCCAAATATCAAAATTATAAAACATCTGAATCTAATTAGGTTCGAAAAATTTTTACGAATCATAGATATATATTTATAGCAATCTACGTTATTATCTAGAAAAATATATCAAAAATAAAAAAATTGAAAAACTTGAAGTATACGTTTTAAAATTATAACTGAAAAAGGAGAAAAAATAAATAAAAAAAGTTGTTTGAATTTTAAAAATATATTTTTATTTTTCATACAAATTTAGCAATTAATACTCCTTTAATTTGGGCGGCATGTGGAACTCAAATTAAATGACATCGGGATAGGATTGTCAGATGTCAATGAGTATTATGATGCTCTGTGCTCAAGGTGCAAATGAGTATTATGATAAAATGATAAAAAAATTACTAAAATAATTTATATAAGCTTTCCTTTATTGAAAAGAACCTATCCATCTCATAAAGTGAATACGTGGTATACGATTGAACTTAAAAGTATTAAGAAAGTCAAAGATATGCTGTTTCATAAATTCTTGAAAAACAGAACCCTTGAAACTTGGAATTTTTACAAGTCAATTAGAAGTAAGTATAATAAAAAAGTAACGTTTTTAAAAAATGAGTTTTACCGTACAAAGTTTTCAAATTAACGGAATAATGTAAAGGATTCATGGAAAGTTATAAAGAATTTACTTGGGCGTAAACGTAATATGTTAATCCCATTGAAGCCAAACGATTTTAATAATTTTTTCTCTTCTTTTTCCTATCAATCTAATTGTCATCATTTTCCCAGCTTTAATATCTCCCCAGTTATGAATTCTTTCTTTTTTGATGAAATTTCTGTTGATGATATTGTAATTACAGCTACTTCTTTTAATTCATCTTCTTCTGCTGGTTGGGACAATATTTCTAATAAAATCAGTATGATTCTTATAAGTTTCTTATCTAAAAATATTTGTTTACTTTTTAACAAAATTTTTCTTGAAAGTTGTAATCCAATCAGTTATTAGGTAATAAATGCTATCCAAGTAATTATAGACCCATTAGCATCCTTCCTTTTATAGGTAAAATCTTCAGGAAAATTATTTTTAACCGGGTATCTCTAAAAAGTGGGCACACGTGGGCACAAGTAAAATAAACTAAAAATTTATATAATTTTTATTTTATATACTTCCTTATTCAACAAAATACATATTACAGTTGTCTTAGTTTAAATTTTAGAATTAAAAATTTTGGTAGATAAAAAATATATTTTTAACTCTTTTTTTCTTACCTACTCTTTTCGTCATTTTAATTAATTTTTACTCAACTGTTTATGATATTATTTAATTGGTTTTTTTTTCCCTTAATTTTGCGATAATTTTAACTTTTATAAAATGGCTTCAAATTGTTTCTAGAAGAATTTCAGGACAATTTTGATTATTTATCTTTAATATTATATTTCATAACAAATATATCAATTTGTATACAAACATAATAATCTTCCATTCACACTACCTCTAGGAAAACTAACATGTCCAACAAAAGGGCACGCTCGGAATCCGATCAACTGAACAAAACGACCGAAACTTTAAACAATTTATTCAATGATTTTATTGCTAAAACCTCTCTTTCCCCAAGTGACCAAATTATATTCAATGATCTCAAATACAATATAGCTCTACATTACATAAAAACCTTTGAAAATCCTATAGTAGAAACAACAGCACCAGAATCTTATGCTAACGCTAGTAATAAATCCTTACCTGTATCGTCCTCCCAACAGAAAACAATACTAGCCCCAAATTCTACACCCAATATGAAAACTACCAACACCCCCTTGATCAAAAAGCATTTGGAACCCAACCTTACTCTAAAAATCTCGCCTCCCAACAATATCATATCTCAGAAAGAAAAAGCTATTCACCGCCAACATGTTATTAAAGGCCTTGAAACCAAAAATAACTCCCTCTCTATTACTAAAACCAGATCCTCACATACAGGAACCATCTACTTTCAATTCAAAAATTCACAACAAAAAGCAGCAGCTAAATCCTCTCTCTTAAAAACGGCGTCAGCGTTTGTGATTTACCCACTCCAATACCCAAATTTATTCTAAGAGGTATACCTAAAGAAATTAATATTAATAATCTGACAGACACATTAGAAGAACAAAACGAAAACTTCAAAAGTATAGGAAAATTAGTGAATCCTACCCAACTAGGCAAGGAAGGAACCTTCTCCTACACGGTACTAATTGAGCCAAGCAATCCTGAATTATTTAAATATCTCCGCAATCAACCAAAAATTTTTCTAGGATATAATCTGTTAACCCTAAATCTTTTTAAACCCAGAACTAAACAATGCGAAAATTGCCTTAAATACGGCCACTTGAAACAAAAATGTAATGCTTCATCCCCAAACTGCGCACACTGCGGCAACCGAGGACATTCACTAACATCTTGCACACACTCAAACGACTCAACCAAGATCACCTGCATCAATTGTAAATTACCACATATTGCAACATCCAAAACATGCAGTTTTTATATCAATCACAGTAACTCAATTCTAGCGCAACACATTAAAACTATAGATAATTACACATGTTAAATTTTCTGCACATCAACTTAAATCATTCTAAAACGGCATGGGATAACCTTATTAATATAATTCTCTCCCAACAATACGATGTAATATCCATCAATGAACCCTACACACGCATACCTCACCTACTTGACCAATACAAACTCATACACCTACCCCCTTTAAACGATTACTCCGCTTGCATCATAATAAAAACTTCCATTCTCAATACACCATTATACCAATTCTCCAACTCTAACTACATCTTCACTCTTATCCACTCAACTACTACGCCACTAATCTTCTGTTCTCTTTACTCACAACCCTCTTCTTTACATCCTATTCCTTATCGTTTTGATAATACACTAACCCAAATAAAAAACTACATCAACAAAAGTTTTTACCTCATTATTTCTACAGACCTAAATGCACGTTCATACTTATGGGATATAAAACAAAATTTTCGTGGTTTGCAAACCCTCAATTTCCTTTCTGCCCATAACCTCACTATAGCTGATTCTAGCACATCACCAACTTTTCAAAGAAAACACCTAGACAAAATATATCAATCCCACATCGACATCACCATTATCTCAAATGAATCACTTAAAATTATAAAAAATTGGAAGATTTGTGATACACCCTCAGCTTCAGACCACTCTTTTATATCTTTCCAAGCCAATCTTAATGCACTTAAAAAGATCAAACACAAACACCCCATTGGCAAACACATTTTCTGGTCAGCCTTCCTAAAATCCCTACAATCAAAACTTTACAATACGGAAATGGAAACCAATACAACATCAGAACTAGAAAAATCAGCATTATTCCTTAACGAAACAATTTCAACTTCTATTATCTCTTCCACTCCTAACAACCCATTTCCGAAACGCAAAAACGCCTATTTCTGGAACCCCTACTTGAACAACCTAAAACACCAAATCAAACGCTCATCAAAACTTATAAGAAGAATAAACACCCAGGATAACATTCAACATTACTTCCTACTAAAAAACCTGTACAAAAAAGAAATCAATAAAGCTAAAAAACAAGCCTGGAAAAAATTCACCACTCAAACTCCCTCCAACCCCTGGAGCACTATTCATAAAATCACTAATAAAAAATCCTCATCTCCATTGCCTCCCCATATACTCCCAGCAAACAACAATGAAGCATCACACTTGAACCCCTCCTTTCTCACCTCACTTTTTCCATCTGATTCACTAATAACCGACAACATTCACAATTCCATCATAAGACTTAAAACTCAAGCATACTTACGCAACACCAACACCTTTGATTTTCCACGAATCACTATCACAGAACTCAACAATGCCGTAAACTCCTTCAAACCCAAACTAGCTTGCAGTTACGACCACATATCCATGAAACACGTTCGCAAAGCATACCATATTATTTATCCCCACATACTTCAATTATTCAACAGTTGCTTAAGACTAAGCTATTTTCCAAATATCTGGAAAATTAGCAAATTAATCTTAATTCCCAAACCAAATCGAGATCTCAATAACATAAAAAACTGGCGCCCCATATCTCTTTTACCGACAATAGGCAAAATCTTAGAGAAAATTCTGAGGAAGAGACTGTTACATTATAGCTTAAAAAATGGTCTCATTCACGCTAATCAATTTGCTTATCTTCCCAACAAAAGCTCAGAACTAGCACTTTCTCGCCTCACGCTCTTCCTCGAGTCCGCACTAAAGAATCATAAAATAGCCTCAACTTTATTCCTAGATATTGAAAATGCTTTTAACACTGCCTGGAACCCAGCTATTATTAATAATCTCATAGATAACACCTACCCCACATACATGATAAAATTCATACACAATTACCTCAACCATCGCATTCTAATTCTAACTGAAAACAACAACTCATATATTCGCGAGCTCTCTCTCTCTACTCCTCAAGGAGGCAACTTATCTGACCTACTTTGGTTAATACTCATCAATCCACTTCTTGCCTTTATCAACAACAAGTCTGACTTTTCTCAGGGATTCTCCGATGATCTTCTTTTCTCCTTTTCTAGTTCTGAGCAAAACGAAAATCTTAAACAATCTGCTTCTTTACTAAAACAAATTCAATTCAAAGCCCAACAATTCAAAATTTCCTTTAACCCTAATAAATCCCACTTAATCCACTTTACACGCAAAAGAATCAAACCTTTACCCTTACAACTGAACACAACAGACAAATTAGATCCTCAAAACCAAGTAAAATATCTCGGACTCACCTTTCAACCCAATCTAAAATTCTCAACTCATTTCAAAAGCATCTCACAAAAACTAATCAAAACCCTTTTCTCTCTTAAAAACGGAATTTCTTACAAATGGGGACTTTCCCCAAAAATCACAAAATTCATTCATAAAAGTCTAATTTTCCCTGTCCTCAAATATGGAGTTCTCTCATGGGGCTCAGAGTTGAGACACCAGTCATCCATCACTCATCTCAGCAAAATTCATCGCCTGTGTCTTCTTTCTATCACCAATGCCTATCACACTACACCAACTACAAAACTTGAATTATTCACTAACACGCTACCGCTACACCTCAATCTAAAGAAAACGCTTCTTAAAAATTACCTTATAACTTTCTGCTCTACACCCCCACCACATCCTTTCACCAGCCTATACACAACTCAAACATCCCAATCCCTGCAGTACTACAATTCCTTATTAATTCAGTTTGCTCCTAACAAAACATCTTATCAAGTACTACCATTAAACCACCCAATCGAGCTCATCCACCCTTCTTCGTCTCCTCCTTACATCACAAACATCTGTCACCACAGATATCTTGCCCTAAACTCTATAGCTCACCAACGCACAACAAACAATACCTGTTCACTTTCAATTTTCACTGACGGTTCTAAATCACAACACCGCTCTTCAGCTGCATGCGCTTTCTTCCTACAAAACACAAAAAACCCTTTTCTTATCCAACACACAAACCTAGATCCAGAAATCACTGCACACGAAACTGAAATTCACGCAGTACTACTATCCTGCAACATACTCCTTAATAACCTAACTTCCTTTTCTACCTCCTTCAAATACATAACTTTTTTCACAGACTCGCAAAATTTAATAAAAAACCTAAAACTCGAAAATAAAATCTCACACTCAACTTATAGTTTAGCACGCAAACTTATTCACCTATCCAATCACTTTGCAGTAAAAATCGTCTGGTGCCCAGCTCATTCCAGCTGTTTTGAAAATTACCTCGTTGACTATATCGCAAAATCAAATATCTCCGATTCTCAGATCCTACCCCTATTTTCTCTACCCATCTCCACTTTTACAAATACTATAACCAACTCTACACTACTGCAGTGGCAACAATCTATCGACTCAACCATCACATCACCTCTGACATCTATGCCATTATCACAACTCATTTTAAAGAAACACTTTCACTCACTCCCTCGGAACATCATTCGCTGGCTCTCATCCCATTGCCCTTGTAATGCATACTTCTTCAAATTCAAACTTCACTCAAACCCTTTCTGTCGTTACAGCTGTTCGTACATTGAAACACCTACACATATCCTCCTTTATTGTCCAATTTTTGATTCTCACCGACACCAACTCCTTGATAAAAGTCGCTTCTTTTTTAAAGATATTCCATCCTCTTTACATGATCTTCTACAACATCCACTACTCATCAAACATCTCTCCCTTCTCATAACCACAATCGAACCTATACTCTCTGCAACCCAAACACTCATTCCTCCCTCAAATATCTAATAACAATAAGCCACTATCACCACTAATCCATGCATTCCACAAAACAATCTAATGTCTACACCCATAAAAATCTTCCAAATTTTCTTTTTCTATTTCAGAAAGACCCACAAAACTAAACTTACACTTTGAAGACCAAATTCCAGCAGACTTGCAAGCATATCAGCTCCAGCTGGAAAGTGCTTAGAAATCTCCATACCTACCTACCTACCTACTCTTTTCGTTTTAATCCAAAAAGGGGTTTAAATTTGAAATTTAAATATAGTCACCAATAACTTTAAAATGCTTTATGGATTTAAAAATTCTTCTCTTGTGTTTTATGTTTGGTTAGAATTTTCTTCCCTATAGACTAAAAGAATCAAGTATTTCTTTAATAAAAAAAGTTAATGAATTTTATAATGATAATGTGCATCTCTTTGAAAATGTATCCATGTCATTACTTTCATTTAAAAAAAAATAATAAAAAATTATCTTCTGAGTACATAAAATTTAATCTAGACTTTACCTTTTGTTTTCCATCTGAACTTTTAAGTTGTAGTTGTTGGTTTGCAAAAAAAAAATTTTTATGTATCCAACTCGAAAAATCTAATTCACGGCCATATTTGGCTATTGATTTTTTCTATAATGATAATTTTGAAAAAGATGATATAGTTCTTCATGTGTATATATATTCAGTGGCGGATGAAGGAATTTTAAGTGGGGGGGGGGGGGGGGGGGGGGGGGAGGAGAGTATGAAGAAAATATATATATACAAAATGACAAGTTAAAAAGTATTTTTTTAAAGGTGAAGTAAGCGAAAAACGTATGATTGAAATTTAAAAGTTCAAATTAAATTTTAATACAGGTTTTATTTAAAAAAAATCAAATAATAAAAACATTTCTTCTATTTGTATCACAAGTAGAGGGATGTATCCCCTCATCCCCCTCTAGATCCGCCCCTGTATATATTATAAATATTAACATATATACACATTGTTTGCTCCACTTTATTACCTTTGTGAACTCTCTTTTTTTTATAATAAAATTCTCTATCTCTCTATTTTATATTTATATTGTTGTTTTATTTTATGTTTGGTGAGACAATAACCTGTCTGCTTGGCTCCACCATGTTCTTATATTATTATAAATAACATGAATATTATTATTGTTTTCTTTGTTATGCGAAATAAATTCTTCTTCTTCTTCTTCTTCTTCTTCTTCTACAAAGCTTCAAAATTTAAAAATTCAAAGGAAATATTTTTGTTTTAAATACAAATTTAAATGTTTAATATTTTGTTTTAAATGTTTTTTCATGTGATTATTGGACACTTTAATGTTATTTTTTAATTTAAATTTATGTTATTTGTGAACCATATTTTTTTGTTGCAATGAATTTTTTCTCCCTCGCTTTATAATATAATGTTATTTTTTCTATGAAGTTTTGTGTTACGACTATAACTAGATCTCAGCACGAAGCCCTTAATGATAATTTTTTTAATGATAGTATATTTGCATACGATACTATTGTTTTGGAATCAGGAATATCAGTTCATTCCAATTTTTTTCATTAATCATGAAGTAGCGAAAGAGGTTATACTTTAAATTTTAACGTTATTGATAATTATTATGAAACAAATTTTTTTGAATCCTTTTCAATAGAAATATTACTATCCTGTAACAACAGTATAATAATACATAATATATATCGTCCACCATCTCTAAGTCCAAACTTATCTTTCTTTATTGATGAGTTCTCTAACTTTTTAATCACTAAGGTATCTTCTACATATAATAACATTTTAATAGGAGTTTTCAATATTGATCTCCTAAAAGTTGATGTTTCTGAGAATGTTTCTGATTTCTTAAATGTTTTGCAATCTAATTTCTTAAAACCTGCCATAACAGGAATAACACGAGATATATCAGGAACTTTAATAGACAATATTTTTATACCAATAAACGTATCTATTTATAAATCTTTTATCTTCTCTACATCATTATCGGATCATAATATTATTTTATTATCTTTGAACATAAAGGAATCATGCTCATCTTTTCGTTTTTCGAAATCATTTAATGAAAATAAATTCGTTGAAAAAATAACTAGATTTGATTGGTTTAACTTTACTAACCTAATCTTGATCTGCCTGAAGAATTGGCCAATTCGATTAATTTTAAAATTGCAAAAATAGTAAATGAGTGCACTAAAATTATGATATTAAATAAAAATTCAAAATATAATCATAAATAAAATTATTGGATAACATTTGATTTACTCAATCTGATTAAAATAAGAGATATCTGTCATGCAAAGTTAAAAAATGTAATACAAATCCCAAACTCAAAAAGGAATTTATTAAATATAGAAACGAGGTTAAAACTAAAATCAAACATTTGAAAAAATTATTATTCTAAAATCTTTAGCGGTATAGGTTCACCCAAGGACACTTGGAATAAAATTAATAAAATAATTAAACCATGTAAAAATGAAAAATATGCGATTAAAATAAATGATAAAATAGAAACTAACTTAGAAACAATTACGAATATGTTTAATGATCAGTTTACATCAATCACAGACACAGCTAATGATGACAATATAAATGATAACGTATCTAATTATCTTGAAAAAGTTAATCATCGATTTACTCTAAGTAAAATAAATGAAATCGACATTATTACTGCAATGAATGAAATCAAATCAAAAAATTCATGTGATATCAGCAATATTTCAATATATAAATTGAGTTTGATATTAAACTATATAATCAAATATCTAGTTATTGCGTTCAATTCATGTATCGAGTTCAGTGTATATCCTACTTCATTTAAACTTGCAAAGTTGATTCCCGTTTTCAAAAAAGGAAATAAATTTTCAATCAATAATTATAGGCCTATAAATATTTCAATACGCTATCAAAACTTTTCGAAAAAATTATATATAACCAGATTCATTCATATATAAACAAATTAAATTTATTATACAAATATCATTTTGGGTTTAGATCTAAATATAGTACAGAACATCTACATATATTTTTTTTAGAAAAAATCCAATATTATTTAGATAACTCAGATAGTGTTATAGCTATATTTCTCGATTTAAGTAAAGCGTTCGATACGATTTCACATTCAAAACTTTTAATAAAATTGGATCATTTTGGCTTTTCTCAGTCTACTATATCTTTTTTTGAATCATATCTTTCATATAGACAACAACTTGTTACTATAGACAATATAAATTCCTCGATAAAACATACTTCTTCTGGAGTACCTCAGGGTTTCATTTTGGAGCCAATACTGTTTTGCTTATATATAAATGATATTTACACTTCAAATTCGATATTTGATTATTACTTGTTTGCTGATGACATAACACTATTATTACCACTTTCTAGATTTAGTACCCTTTCTAATATTTCTGAGGATATTTCTTCAAACTTAAATTCAATAGACAAATGGTGCACTGCAAATTCTCTGAAGATAAATCATGATAAATCAAAAGCAATGGTATTTTCTAACAACAATATTACTTGTCGCAAATTATATGCCAGTAGGTTTGGTCTTGAGATAGTTGATAAGTTTAATCTTTTAGGTTTAATGGTGAACAATAAGTGTTCATGGTCAGATCATGTAAATTACTTGTCTTCTAAAGTAAGCAGTGTACTTGGTTTGTTTAAAAGATTTAAAAATGATTTCAATATAAACATTAAATTAAATTTATATAATTCTTTGGTGTTACCTCATTTTATTTTTAAATTAAAAATAAAAATTGCGGTCATGCTAATATTTCTAAGCTTGAAATTTTACAAAAGAAAGTTTTAAGAACAGTATTTAATTTAAAGTACAGAGAGCACACCACACCATCGTTTGTTAATAATAATTTATTGAAATTAAAGGATATATATCATGTTCAGATATCAAAATTTATATACAAATACAATCATAATATGCTTCCTATAATTTTCAATGATTGGATTCCCTCAATATATCAAAATCCACATCACTCGCTGCGGTTTCCAACTAAATTTGTAACCCCATATTTTAGGCTTCCAACTTCTAAAAGGTATTTAAAATATAGAGTAATATGCTTTTGGAATGAATTTTTATATAACTCGGAACTCATTTGTACTTCGTCTTATAATTTTAAATATAAAATAAAAGAATACTTTATAAGTAAATATGAAATGAATTGTATAATTGAGGATTGTTTCTTATGTTCAACCTAGTAACACTAACTCCTATTTATAGTATATATACCCTCATCTTGAGTATTCTGAATAATTTTCTCCATAATTATACATAAATATTTATCAAACCCTGTCTTCATATATGATTCGTAGCATTTGTATAATCTTTCCTTCTTTGTGATGTTTTTTTCTTTCTTTTTTTACTATTTAGTTATTTATTCGCCATTCTTTTATATGATGTAATTATTTATTTTATGATTATTATATAAACTATCTTCAAATACATTTTTTACATATATTGGTAACTTTTCTATATTTGTTCTGGATAAAATGAATTCTATTAGGATACTCATACCAGCGGCTTGAAATGGCCTTTTGAGTTTCCTCGCATTTTAACGTGAAATTTGTAATACATCTTTTCTTCATAAATATTTTATAATGATGAAATGACATGAATATTATTATTGTTTTCTTTGTTATGCGAAATAAATTCTTCTTCTTCTTCTTTTTTTCTTCTTATATATATTTTTCCCCTTTTTTCAAATAAAATGAAATATTTGAAATATATTTTTTAACTTCTTTAGCCACAAATCTCTTTAACTCTTTCACACAATTTCTTTCTCCACCCCTCAAACAACATGGATTTACAATATTGGCTGCGTCAATCTCATCAACCCCCTTCTGGATATTCTAGTCTACTAAATCAAGTTATCCTGATGCTACTCTTATAATCTCCTTTACGCATGTACAAGCTCATTCTAAAACTAGTCTTATACACTTCATTCTCAAGCACTCCTTAAAAATATTCATGCAAATATATCATTATTGTGATTCTCAGTCAAACATCCCTAAACATTTTTATCGACTGCATTACAAAGCAATCCCTTTCAAAACATATATAACACATTTATTATCTCTACCTTTCATTGCTTTTATTAATAATAAATTAAGTTATATTAAATCAAATTACTTAAGAAAATAATCAGTTTTTGGAAACATGTATCTTAACCTTTTTACTTTTAATTTGTTAATCAATCTTTATATAAGTTAAAATAGATTTTGATTGTTATTTAACAACAAACATGTGTACAATAAATTTCTTCTTATGTGTGAAGCATTGTACCAGAAAATAAGAAGTGGCTATTATTATGTAGATAATATATTTTACATTTATTTAAAGCTTTAAAGAGTTTTAGTTTTCTTTAGAGTTTTTAAATCATATATCTTCAGCTGCTCAGAATTAGTATATATAAGACATTATTCGAAGTCCCATCCAATTGAACAAGGAGTTCCACATAGATCTATCCTTGCACTACTTCTTTTCTCAATTTTATGTCACTAAAGTATGCGCATCCTATAACTATTTTCTATATGGGGATTACATAACATTGATAATCCCTTATTTATCTTTTGAAAGTTTAGGTTAACTCAAATTTTTATAGGCTTAATCATATCCCTTCAAATTTTGTGACTTTTCCTAAAATCGCTAGCTGCATCTTTTGATACCATTTTCATGGTAGTTGAATGACACTTTCATGTCCAAAACTTAGAGTCTATATTATATACTACTTTGAAAAAAGGCATATTGTGTGTACTTGTCCCCATATTAGTCAAAGATTTTTTTAATGATATGAACATCTACCTGTTTTTCAATATCGCTCACTCATCTAAAAAAAGATAAAATATTTAAAGTAAATTCTGTTAAGTTTTAGAAAAGAAGAAGAAGAATTTATTTCGCATAACAAAAAAAAAAAATAATATATTTCTCTCTTTTTCATTATTTAAAATATTTTTGGAGAAAAAAGATATTTCAAATTTCTCTTTTAAAAACGGGAGAAAACAAAAAAACCCCTCCCCCCCCGTGGGTTTGATTTTATTAATTAAATTTTTTTTTCCAAAAAATATATAAGAAATTTATAAAATTTTTTAATAAATGATTTTTAAATAAGTTTATATTATATTCATAAAATACATCATTACAACAAAGAAAAGAAGGGAAAAATAACTAAATAGTAAAAAAAGGAAGAAAAAAAACATCACAAAGAAGGAAAGATCACAGAAAAACTAAATGTTAAAAAATTAGAAAAATTTAAGAAGCTTTTAATAAATTATATATCATGTCAAATATAATTTGTGATTTTTTTCAAATGACATTCTTACTTTTTTATTTATGTAATAAAATTTATAATTTGACTTTAGAACAAATTTTCCTTTTGATAATCATTTTTGTGAAATATGTTCAAAAATAATATATAGGAATTACTTGAAATGTTCAAAATGCAAGAAAGTTTATCATTTTTATTGCCAAGAACTTTCAATGATTGAAGGTTGTAATTTTTGGAACTCGTTTAGAAAGTTTTGATTGCTCGTTAAAAAGATTACAATTTTTTGATTCTCTGAACAATATTGAAAGGATGCAATTACTTGTTAAAGAAAATATCTTTTTGCGTAAAGAAGTTTCTCCTTTGTGTATTAAATATACATCGAAACTAGTTGATTTAAAGATTATTTAGTACCTTTCGTTACAAAAGACGTCAACTGCTTATTCAACGCTCTAATGTATACCCTTACATGTATAAAAAATAAATTTTTGTAATTTATTCATGGCAAAATAATGTTAAAAATATGAAAACATATGTAATTATTGATTCTAAAAGACAGCTGTCGTATTCTCTGAAGACTTTTAGCAAAATTTAAATAGATTTCGGCCCCACCAATAAGAAATTTCTGGATCCGCCACTATATAAAAGATAAAACTTTTATACCTAATCATTTTGTACCATTAATTAGAAAGGAATGCTTATATTCGAATCATTATAAAAAAAATTTTTGCAATGAAAATACAAATGTCTTCGATTTTTCCCCAGAAAAAGACCAAAGATTATTGAGTGTGAAAAGACTGATAATAACATTGGGGTAACATCAAATCCAAATTATGATAAAAATTATATTCAAGGTTTTATGTCTTCACCTAGAATAATTAAAAATCTGAAAATTACTATCAAAATGTTCCAAAAAATATCACAAAAAAAGATTTTTGTACTGGAAAAACTATATAACAACAAACTATTTTTCCATGACTCATGTGGAAGCTGGTAAAGCATCTCATCAAAAGTGCACTATTTTTTGAAAAAAGATGATTCAATAGAATTTATTAGAAAAGCGAGTAATGGATCTTTTTATAAAATTCTGAAAGGTAAAAATAAAACATTATTGTTAGATATATTTACATAAGTATTATTCGGTTTTGAAACGTTATCCTTCATATAAAAGGAGAATCTCATGGATCGAAAAACATCCAAAATTGAATGGTTCAAATCTTAATTTTTGTGTATACGAATATATTGGCGAATTTCCAATAGAAAAAATTTCATCCCATGGGAATAGTAAGATTCCTAGTTGCGAATATATAAGAACTGAACATAGTACTTTTGAATACATAAAATTTTGCTATCAAAAAAAATACCTCCTAAAAAGATATATAGTGAATCTTTGAAAAATGAAGATTATATGTTACGGAATTCATCTATTATATATAATACAAAATATTCAATGAATAAAAATTCATCCTTAAATGAAGAAAAAACTTTTGCGATGAAATACATGAACTGTTATCTCTATCTTTAAAAGGTCATTTATATATAAATCGAGTGTCTCAAGTTGGGAATAAATATCCCACAATTATTTGTTACACAGAAAAGCAAATGTTATATATATATATATGAAATCAAAAGGTAAGACCGTTTTGAGAAATAATAATCGGTTTAACGGCTATTATCCCTACAAGCTAGAGTCTAGCCGGAGATCGAAATTATGGATGAAACAATTTATTCAGCTTTTTTCGCCATTCTTCTGTTTTGCTCTTGCCCAAACTTGCGTTTTGAGAAATCACGCCGAAAGTAAGTAGGTTTGCTAAAACTGTTACTTTTCATTTTAGGAGAAAAAATAAAAATATTCATAGAGATATGTAATGTCTGTAAGAAGATTGAATGTATCAACATTGAGGAGATTAATATTGAAATAGCCTATTACGAACATTCTAGAATTGGAAATGTGTTGAGATATTTTTTATAAGGGATTGCGTATATTCAGTAATAGATCAGGAAGGAACTCTATAGAGTGCAAAAATATGAATAGGTATTTTATTAAAGGAGAATTTGGCAAATCAGTAGTCGTCAAAAAGGGTAGATTCTGGATCAGCGAAAATCTAGTAATATAAATGATACTTATGATTTATCAGGAAATATGGACAGATATCACTCTGTATATTTGCTAACGAATGGTTCTTTTAAAGTCGTCTTCCTCATGAAATCATCTGTGATGCTCTTTGTTCAATTACAAAAAGCTATCCAAAAAATGTTATGGTAACTGTGTACAGTGTACAAACTTAAAAATTACTTCCAGATTTCCCATCCATGTTAGAGAATTTTCGTCACCTTTACTAAAAATCAAGCTTTCATATTAGTGTTGGGACGATTAATCGTAATCAGAATCATGAATTGTGTTTTTTCAAGTATTGTCATCAGAATAATATAGGGATAATTTAGCCCGTTTATGGTTCTTAGAAAAGGTTAAATTTTGCCTAAGGGAACATACATATATTATATAAGGCGACATCTTATAATGCATAACATATTCGTGAACCTCTTCTAATGATCTCTCTTTTATATGATAAGTTTTTAGAAAATTTTCAGGAATACAACACTAATCCAATCGACAGGTTTATTACACCATAATCGAAATTTGTAAGGCCGATTTAGTATTCAAAAATTATTGTAAACTGAAAGAATTTTAAAGAGAATTGATTCACGATTTTCAAAAGGGTCTATAGTATAGAGGGTAGGTTATAATTATTTGAAGATAAATGGGAAATTTTATTGAAGTACTTAGGATTTTCATTTTGATGAATTGATTTTTAATATTTATTTAGTATTATAAACTAAAATAGAAATTAATTTAACTACAAAACCCGTCTATATTGATTCTAAACAAGAACATGATATAATTTCCATTTTTAAAGAAAATTTCATTTTCAGGCATAAATGATAAGGTTGATTGAGACATATAAACCTCCTAAAATCAGGATGGCGCTTTTAGTATAAAATAATATGTATTTATAATTTGAAAAATATTTTTGGGACAATTTTTGGCATCCGCTGCAACTTGATTGGCCTTTTCAGACATTTTCCCAACCTAATTACGAAAGCTGAGTCCAAAAATGAAACCACACGGTCGATTTAGTATAAAAATATATTTTACTTAAATATTTGAATGAATGTTATTGGAGACATTTTATCATTAATCAAAATTTTGATTGCTATTTGCTCAAATTAACCATAGTTATATGCGCTTAAAATTGTATAATTTTCAAGAGTGTATCTAATACGGATACTAAGTTTTGATTGATAGTTTATAACATGGAAGAATGATTCAACTACCATGAAAATGGGTTAAAAAGATGCAGCTAGAGATATTAGGTAATATCAGGCAAATTGAAGAGATAAAAGGGAGCCAACTTTATCCAATAAATGTTTGTCGAATATTTTGCTTTTGAGTCCGCCAAAATTAAAGTCTTAAAGTCTTTAAAGTCTTTCCAAAATTTTATAAAATCCAATAACAATCCAGGCTACACTCCTGATGATAAAAGATTTGAGTGTTCAAAAGTTTAGCGAAAATGAAATCATGGATTTGAAGACACTTTATTAAATCAAAAATGAAAATAAATAAAACAATCAAATATTTAATGCCTTAAAATCACATTTATGCGTTTATACTTGGATTGAATTCGATAAATTTATTGAAGTTTCTTTGTGCGATTATATCTAAAAAAGAGAAAGCATTGATTAAAATACAAATGAGCATAAAGAATTATTTGCAATATGTAAAAAGGCTTACCGATAAATTTTGAGCAATTGGAAAATGCCAGTAGCGGCAACAAATAAATTAACACTAAAAAGATTGTAATTCTTGGGAACGATGACAAGAGAATACCGCGACCAAATTAAACCTTAACAAATAGAGAAAAAATATTTTAAATTATTATTATTGACGATTACTTACTTCAGCTTAATACCACTACATATATGACCCGTCTAAATAGAGGATTTAGCAGAAACTTGTGCTGAGCTAACATTAGGAATGAGTATTTAAACTTATTCAAATTTCGTAGGAATTTGGATATGACACATAAAATTCGATATTGACACCTCAAGGGAAACAGAAAATGTATAGAAATACAGTTATTTTAGAATTTTTTACTAAAATATTTTCTATCCTTATGCGAAAATTAGGAGTAAAAAAGTAAATAGTATTGGATGTAGGATGAGAACGTTTCTTTTTGAAGTACCAGACAAGCAAACTACAAATCAAGAAAAAGCATGCCTACTTCAAGACAAACGTTATTATCAGGCGCGTTGCTAGGAGGGAGAGGGAGGCACAGGGTTATCAAGCCTTTTAAAAGACACTAGGAAAAGAATTAAAAACATCCAAAATGATCTCACGAAAAAGTAATCTTCAAGAGCTCCAGAGAAGCTATGCTTTTGCAAAAGTATACGCATGAACTTCAAATTATTTTTTAGACTCCCCATTTCCCGTTGTGAATAAAATAAACAAGTACACGAATTTACGCAGATATATTTGAAAAAACATTTCGTGTTTTAATAAAAGTGACCATGATGGGGGTTTAAGGAATGGAGTCTTGTAAAAAAAATTAGGGAATTTTATTACCAGTGCAGGCAAGAGCGGCAGATTGGCGAACACTCATATTTTCGGCAGGTCTATTTATATCACCTATCCCAGCTAACACCAAACACTGAAAAAGAAATTTGTAAACATTATGATAAAATGAAGGAGAAGAAACTTTTTTTACCCATTTTGTCAGAGGAGCCCAAAAAAATATCGTCTTCAGGCCTATTATGAATAATTAAAGTATAAAATAATAAATGCAATATCTTATATAATTTAAAACTTAATAAAATTAATCTTAATAATTTTAAAAATTATATAATAATCTACCATAAAATCTACTACCATAAAATCAGAAAAAATATAAGTAAACGAAAAATAAAATTATTACATCAAATGAAATAAGTTTTGAAGCGAATCTAGCTTTACATATATGCAAAGAAGGTGTTGGTGAAACCGCATGAATAAAAGTAAATAAATGAAAGTAGGAAATAAAGTTTTATTTAAATAAAAGATAAACAATAAATTACTCTGGACTTTTTTAGATCACGTCGATGCATGAGAAATTTAGAGAATATAAGTAAATTTCCTTTGGATCGTCGTAACGTTGTTAAAATCTGAAGTAGACCAGAGTGGTCGAAAATTAATTTTTTATTTTAATTAATGTTTTGTTTGCTACTTTTATTTACACATAGACCAGTAATGGACTTTGGTAGAATTAGTTTTTACTTTAAGTCTTTTTCGAACACAAAAAATATTTAAGGGCATGTGCTCTCCAAAAACTTCAAATTTAGTTATACAGGAGTATTACGAATTCCAAGAAAGATCCACTCTGCAATTAATTAACATATTTTAAATTAGTTCATAAATTTCTAGCTCCTCTCAGACAATTTCAGAATAGAAATATCTCGGTATAAACATTTTTAAACTGCATGGCCGTTAGATGCACAGAAAGTGGATATTACATATTTATTTTATTACTCTTCTTTGCTGAGACAAAAATGAGAACAATGTCTTCATCGCCGAATGAAGAAATTTATATTGTATTATTTACATTTAGTGTAGATAATGAAATAAAAAAATTTAATATATCATTTATGCTAGCACACTTTTTCAATTCTGAAAAAAGAGTACGTAAATTGAAAATTTTTACCTTTTCAACATTTTGGTTTATACTTTGATACTTGCACAGAATCGATAAAACAATCTCATTATCTTCTACTTCTTTTTGTACACCGACTTTTAAACTTGGTTGGAGTAACTTTTGGTTTTGGAAACAAGGTTTATCCTTAGCAGAAAATTAATTAGATAAATCATCTTCGTATTTTCTTTTATCTTTTTATTCTCTTTCGCAACAGCATTTTTAAACAGAACAAAGTCTATATTAGATTTGATCTTCAATTCAAAGTTAAAAGGATACTATTGATTTCTACATCAAAGTTTAAAGAAGATTGAAATATTGTTTTTAAATAATAAAAGTAGACTAAAAATTCTTTTATTTTATCAATAACTAGGTAGATTTGGTAAATACCTTACATCTATTAGAAAATTTATATTAGAATCAACCGCAATAAAAACAGAAACAAAAGAATTCAAATAGGTCTCTTATTATTAGACAAATGGTATAATTGTATAATGGATATTAGATATTGAATTAAATTTTTTTTAAAAAATATCTAAAAAAAAATTTTTTTATAAAATTTTGAGAATTATCTTCTTTCAAAAATATAATGATAAAAATTGACATTAAGGTCAAGAAAAATTTAGTCATTAATCTATGGAATTAAATGTCCACTATTTGTTTTGTAGATAATTTTACCTCATTATCACGATATTTCAAGTATATGGAAATATTTGGATAAGAGATATGAAAAATCATCAATGGGGTAAATTAAATGACTTCTGAGACAGAGCCCGCGCTACCTATTAAATTTTGGGGCACAAGCCCCCCCCCCTCCCTCCCAACTATTTCTCTAGCCCCCAGCTAATTTTCAAGCTCCCCTAAAAATTTGTTCATTACCCTAAAAAAATATGACAAACATCTAGCATTCATGATAATTTCTTTCATGAAAATATAATCTGTATAGATATGGCTTGACAAATACATCATCCCCAATCCCCTAAAATTTTTGCTTAGCGCGGGCACTGTTTTGAGAATACCCCTCTTTCCAACAGAGTTACTTGCCCAACAAAAATCCTTTTGGGTGACACCATCTTTCAAAATCGGGCTACTCATCTATCACAAACTATATTCAATGATTTTTTTATTTAAAATATATTAGAAAATAAAACAAAATTGCAATTTCCATTCAAACGAAGTTTTTGGGCGCAGGTGATTAAACCTCAAGGTATTCATTCTAACGGGGCCGTATCAAGGGATCGTGGCGCCCCAGAGCTAAGGTCCTGAATGAAGCCCCTTACCCCTTGCTCTTTCTTTTCTTACTTATCCCCACCCCATTCTGGCTTAAAAAGTGATTTTAAAAAAAAATGCTTTCATTTTTATTAAGCCACATTATTCAGATATATACTTGAGTCGAAGACAGTCTCCATTAGATGTTCATTTTTCGTATTTTAGCAGCAGCAAAATTATCGATGACTTAGTCAAAATCAGCACAATCGAGAACTTTTTTCTCAATGCTCATAAGAGATTTAATTTGTGTTTTTTCTCAATGCTTGCTCCATAGTACATAGAGTACTTTTAGAAAATTATTAGAGTTGGGGGAAGGGCGAAGGATTTCTTCTAAAATCTAGCTAGAGTTTGTACACAATCAAGCAGCTCTTTTTGAAAATGGTATAAAACTTATTGAAAGTGACAAAATTTCGGTAAAGGAAGTGGCAAATGAAGTTAATAATTTAAAATTTCAGTGCCATGAGCGGTTAGAAAATAATTTTTTCCCGTTAATTATTCGTAATAGTATAAGCCAGCTAGAAAAATAAGGTGCAAAAGCCATTTTATGTATGAAATATAATTTAACCAGTTCATATGAAAATTTTCATGATTTTTTAAACAGCGACAGCAATCTACTATAAAGAATTCACTCAAATGAGAAATATGCCAAAGAATAAATAATACTATACATAAATGTATTAAATTTATAAATTGTACTTATGTTTGAAAAAATATATTACAATATTATTTTTGCGTTCTATTAAATTTTTTGTTGCTACATATAGACCAAATTTTTAATCAAGAACCCCATTTGAATGGTGTTTCGCTTTACCGATGTTAAAATCTGGTCATCTTACGCTTGTATCGAACTATTAGAAAGTAGGCTTGATTCGGGATCGAACCAACCTTGAATTATCAAAACCCAGTACCTAACCAACCTTACTCACGCCTAGAAAAAAAACAATATCAAAAAACACGTATCAAGAATAAATTAATGAATTTTATTTTTAATTGCCTTTACTAACATATATAAAAAAATTTGATTTAAACAAAGATTGTTTAAAAGAAGTAAATTATATAAATAATTGTTCTAAAATAGGAACGTTGTCATTTATAAGATTAAATGATATTTTTTTAGGAAAATGTTTAATCTTTTAAAATTTAAGTAAAGAAATAAGCCTATATTTCTAAACCTTTTTATGCCAATATAACATCAACATCTTATAAAATTAAAATTGTCTGCATAAATTTATATAAAACTCACTCAAAAGATGATCAAGGGATTAGTTTTCAAAAATGTAACCTTTGAGTCAAAGGGTGGAGGTTTTTTAGATATAATGTGTGAATTTAACATATATATTGTGAAAAAAAATTAAACAACCTGCTGGATGATTCCAAAGTGGCAAGAGTCTTTTGGGGACTATGCTATCCATTTTTGATAAGATATCAAATCCTCCCATTTAAATTTTAGATTGTTAGAAAATAAAAAAATATTAGGAAAATAAAAAGACCAACAGTTTGTTTGTTTATTTGTTGTAGTTGACGCAGCTTGTAGACCTGAAGGTTCGAAAGCTGGCAATTATGCTTAAAAGTGTTGAAACAGAATGGGTAACGTCGTTGTCACGTTAAAAGGGTAAAATGTGTAAAGAATTTAAGAAAAGGAAAGATAGAGGTAGAAACATAAGAATGTAAAGAAGGGACATGCTTAGGTGTGAAGCAAAATTGATAAACTAAGGTGGATTATACGTCAAAATTAGTTATATTAACTTAAGTAATGATGCAAATCGAGTTTTCAAATGGGGTCTATGACAAATTTCTGGTAGTGAAGTTAAAGGGAAATCGCCATTTTTGATGAGAGAGACATTGAATTGGTCTGTTAAAATAGAAGTTGTTGAACAAAGAAACAAGAGGTGTTCGGGAGTTTCAAATTCGTTGCAAAAGCGGCATATAGCATATTCGGATTTACCTATTAGGAGCAGAAACTTTTTGCATCTGCAATTACCAGAAAGCCATCTTAATACTACTGGATGACTTTGTGTTTTTTCAACTTATGCTTAAAGGTTATCAAATCGATAAAAGGATACTTACAAGTTTTGCTCATTTGCCTCTCTTGAACCCAGAACTTTTCAACTTTTAATCGAATATAGTTTTTCAAGTGTTTAGTCGATAAGAGATGGGTACTGCCTGGTTTATTTAGAGCAAAATTTGCAAGCTTATCTACAAATTCATTACCGAAAATTCCACTATGACTTGGGCACCAAATTAATCGGATGGAAAAGTAATCAATTAGTTCTAAATAGAGATGGAAGATTTCAGCAATGGAAAAGTTCAGAGATTTATGCTTTATTGATTTGATTTGTGACAGTGAATCTGAGAGAATATATATAATTTAGTAATTGCGAAAACACCTTTTATTACTAGATAAATACTGTAACGCCGTTATCAAAGCGGCGGATTCTGCGGAAAAAGAAGAAGCATAAGCACCTATACTAAATGAATGAGAGTATAATGGTTTGTTTAGATCGTCTAAAAATACTGCGAAAAAAGATGCTGCGTTGGACGAAGCGTTATCATAAGAACCGTCTGTGAATATGAGTGGAAAGTTCGATGAGCAAGAGATATTTTGGCATAATTTTAGCGCTTGGGCTTTAGAAGAACAGATAGTGATTTTTGATTGGAAATTTACAATGGAAAGATTATATGATCGTGGAGGAGGCTGAATTTTAAAGCAGTGGGAGAAATAACGTCCAAAGTATTTTTGGAACAGGTGTTGAAAGAGGTCGTAATTGGAGTAGTGGATATTGGGAGAGAAGCTTAATCCAAAAGATTCATAATGTTGATTTTTAGAGATGAACGAGATTTTCTTAGAAAGAATAAGCTTTTCAAGGTATAAATCAATTGGTACTAAAGAGGAAGCCACAAGAATAAGAGTTTTGGGGGTAGATATTTGACATTTTAGAGCTTTTCTTAATATAGAGTAAAATAGTACACTGAACATGTTCAGATATTTTTTATGCTTGAAAATCATACCCCAGGATGTGATACCGTAAGTGAAAGAAGGAAGAATTACATTAAAGAGAAGTTTCCTATAAAAGATGAAATAATTTGGCCATTGAAAACCCACAATACTTTTTACTCTATAAAAAAAAGAGTAGCACTTAGAATGCTTCAATTCAAAATTTAAGCTCCAATTCAACTTAGGTGTTAAGTGAATTCCCAGATACTTAACAGAATTGCAGGGGGGAAACTTGAATCATTGAACAGCAAATCTGGGCATTTGGATTTCTTCTTACTAAAGTTCATGAGGGCACACTTCTTTAAGTTAAGTTTCAAATTTAGCAAGTCAGCAAAATGTTTGTTTTAGTTAAGAGAATGTCCAGTTTAACTAGATTATTGGTGGGGTTATTGCCACGAACTCCAATTACAAGGTCATCGGAAAAATCTTGGTAAAAACAAGCTGAGTTACTCCAAAATTCTAATAATGGATCAATCAAAATTATGAAGAGAATATCTGAGAGACATCCTCCCTGAGGCGTTGAGCAGTTCAATTACTTAAAAACGTTGGTGTAACCTCTAAGGAAAATAACACGTTCTGACAAATACAATTTGATGAACTCGATCAAATATAGTGGAAACTTCATCCTAAATTGAAAACGTTGAGTAAATCTTTTATTTAACAAAATACCAGTAATAATATTTCGGTCACTATGACCTTCTTCAGATATATATGACATAAAATGAAAGCGTGGAGTGTCTTGCTTGCTGAGTGTTGAGAGGGATTATTGGTGCTGATCGTAAAAAGTTTACTTTGTTAATCACATATATAGTATGTATATTTACAGTGTTATAATGAAGATATCTTGATAAATTGGTGTGAATGATATTAACTTTAGGTTCATGACACATATAGTATATATATTTACAGTGTTATAATTAAGATGTCTTGATAAATTTGTGTGAATGTTCAAGAAAATATGTATGAGCAATTTACTCACCTTTTACGAGATGCAGCTATCACAATAGTCCTATTCTTACTAGGTATTTTGTTAAATAAAAGATTTACTCAACATTTTCAATTTATTTTCTTTACAACTTTTATTTATTTATGAAGACTGAGCGCCATTTTATCTTCATCCTAAACATATTTCTGATGATACATTGGTGAAACGCTGAATTGAAGGCACCTTTAAAATCTATAAAAAAAAAAAAGGTTGTAAAACATACACGATCTTTGAAAAAGGCATAAATATTAGAAACAAGTCTGTTGACTGTAATCTCTGAGGATCTATGATAAACATATGCAAATTGATTTTCATTGATACAATGAGATTGGTCGATATGATTCAGCATACGAAACCTGATTGTTTTCTCACATGACTTTCCTAAACAAGGCAAAAGAGTTATGGGCCTAAAATTTTCAATATCGTTAATAGCGCGCTTATTTTTAGGGATCAGTACAACTTCTCCCTTCTTAAAAATTTTCGGAAAGCACTTAAATGACACAATCGAATTAAATAATCTCAAGATGTAAGGTTCAACGAAGGGCATTAAGCGTTTGATAGTTTTGAAAGTGATTTTATCAAAGCCTGGGCTTGATTTCGGAGGTATATTTTTCAAACAAAAATTCAGTTCTTCAGAACTTATTGGAATAAAAGTAGAGTCCCCTTGAACAGTGCAAAGGAGAGAACAATCGGAATTATATGAAAAAATGTGATTCAAAATATAGATTGGGTCTATATCAATATTTAAACTTAGCCCTTTGTGAGTAAGAAATGGGGTAGATCTATTGTTTGGCCTCGAGAAATTCAGTCCATTTCAATTTCTTATACTCAATAATTTTCTTGCGATAGAATTTATTAATATTTAAATAAGCAACGAGATTGTCGTCATTCTTCAAATGTTTGAATTTTTTTGAAAAACGCGAACTTTTTTCCTCAGAGCGTGCAAGTGATATAAATAAGGGATATAATTATTTTATTATTATATATAAATAAGGGATATTATTATAAATAAGTGATATAAGGGATAGTGATAGTGATATAGTGAAGTGGAAATGAATACTATTATTATTTGAAAAGATATCAGAAAAATAGTGATTTTTGAAAGATAGTTTATAATAAAGCATGCATAAAAGATATGTGTTAATTTCGTATATATTGAAGAAGGTAATTAAGTTTTTTTCATTATTGTAATTGGTGAATTTTATACACTTTGTTTGTACTCGTAGTAGTTTATCTATATATGTGAAATTACTTGATATTGCAATATATTAATTGAGGGTAAACGTAAGAATAGTATAGAGTAGTCCTGGTTTTAGAAGTTAGAAAATACCGTAATCTAAAGAAAGTTCCATAAAGACATGAAATTTTAGTAATCAAGTTTTTTATGTGGTAGGTCCATGAGAGATTCGAAGAAAGTGTAAGTCCGAGATAGGTATAATGTTCGACACGCTCTAATTTATAATTATTAATAGTTATTTTATGAGAATCATTTCTATTAAATTTGGAAAAACAACATATATACATTTACTCAATTTCAAGTTTAAGAGATTGTTTTCACACCAAGTATGGACTAATCCAAGTACATTATTGATCTGATTATCATACTTCAAATTACTAAATAGGTAAAAATGTAAACAAATATCATCTGTATAAAAATGGGAGAACAGTGGTCCAAAAGATATATAGGTAAGTCATTAATATATAATAAAAACAGGAAAGGACCTAGTATGGAGCCTTGGGGAACTCCAGTTTTAATGGGCCTGGATGCGAACTTAAAATTATCTTTGTATATGTAAAAACTCCGAGATTCAAGATAGCTTTTAAACCAGAGGAAATTTTTTGATCTGAAACCCATCCTGTAAAGTTTGTGAAGGAGAATTTTATGGTTAATAGTATCAAAGGCTTTAGAAAGGTCGAGAAAAACGCAAAGCAAAGATCTCGGAAAATAGAATGAATTACAGATTCTATTAAGAAGTGTTAAAATGGCGGTTTCAGTAGATTTACAGTTAAGGAAGGCAAATTGATGGTTGCAGATTAGTTTATATTTATTGACAAATTCTGTAAGTCTTGTGAGGACCATCCGTTCGAGGATTTTGGAAAAATTAGAGAGAATAGATATGGGTCGATAATGAGTATGGTTTGTTTGATTTTAATATTGGAATGACTTGCGCATGTTTTAAATGAGCCGGAAAAATGCCAGAGAGATAGCTTAGATTGAAGAGGTGAAGAAGGGGAGGGATGAGCAAAGGAAGTACGTTTATGATCAAACGAAGACTGATTTCGTCGTCGCCCTTAGTTTTGAGATTTTTTAGAGACTTGATCGCAATTATTATATCATTGGTATCAAAAGTATCTAAATAAAACAAAACTGGTTAAAAGGGATAATTTTATCACAAAAATTAAAACATTGAGAATTGGCTACGCTTTCCGGAAATGAAAAGACTTGAACAAACTCATCGTGGGTGAAAGGAGCGGCTGCAGATTGTTTTGGTTTGAAGAGGTTATTTAAAGTCTTCCAATTATTTTTAGTGTCAGTGAGCTTTTTGAAGTAATATTTGCTCTTAGCAAGTCTAATTTGTGACTTATAATATGATAAGAAGGATCTATAAGTATTTAAATTATATGTATTAGGAGATTGCTTGTTCTGATATTCTTTCGGCAAGAAGATTACCTTTAAAACATGGATTGATATTTATAACGTTATTATATGCAACTAAAGGAGAACTCAATTCAAAATTATTTTTAAAAATCTGATAGAAGTTATCAAATGCAGAATTAACATCAATGCTTACAAAAACATTCGTAAAATCAGCATTCTGTAATTTTTCATAAAAAACTTTATAGTTGAAGTTAGAAAAATTTCTTCGATAAGAAATGTGCTTGGTGGAAAGAGTTTTCTCAAAAAAGTTTTCTATTGAGACTAAGCTACCATAGTGGTCAGATATGTCTGCTATTACATTAGTGGTCGAGAGAGGACAGTTGAAGTTGATAAATACATTATCTATAAGTGATCCCGAAGAATGACTCATTTTTGTGATAATCGCTGCAAAACCAAGTTGTAAAAAGATACTAAAGAGCTCTTCACAAAATTTATCCTCATTGATTTTCAAAAAATTTATATTGAAGTCTCCACATATAATGGATTTTGAATTAAGAAGATACCTAGGTAATTCTTCTAACCACAGGAGAAAGCTTCTCAAATCTGAGGAAGGGGGACGATAGAAAACACTTATGTAAAAGTGAGAATTTGAAATAAGTAATTTTAAAACCAGAAAGTCGAAAATATTATCACCATGGGCGAATGCTTCGGAAAAGGCCAGTTTGAAAAACGACTTAAAAAAGATTCCCACTCCACCTCCTCTTTTTTTTTCTAGTGAAAAATTTATATTTAAACCCGGGTACATCAAACAACAGCTCATTTGAAGGGTGCCATATTTCAGTTAAAACTATTAAGTCAAGGCATGATAGGTAAGGAGATAAAAAAAAGTATTAATTGATCGAAATTACAACTTAGACTACGAATATTTATATAAAAAAAACTGAGAGTTTCAGGACAATTAGAAGAAAATACAATTTCATCAGGGAAGAGAAATGAGGTTTTGGGATACGGTAAATGACATGATTTTAGTATTTTTAGTTGGTATAGATCATCTATATTTCTCTGAAATTTCAAGTTATTTCTTTTAATCATAAGCTTATGTAATAATTAAGTGCCTCTTGGTTTAAACTATTAAGTTTATCTTGGCTGCGTGGTTATGATCAAGTTTTTTATCGGCGCAATTGCGACAGAAATATTTACTTGCATCAGTGAATTCACAGTCACTAGATTTATGAGATTCACCACAAAACCTACATTTGTGAACCAGAGCATTACAATCGTCTGCTAGATGTCCATGTTTCTGGCATTTGTAACAAGACTTCACATAGGTTGATAATGTTTCAATATTGTATGCTATGCATTCCATGAAAATATATTTATTTGTATACACTTTTCTGATAAATTTTGGAGAAAATTTTATCCCAATATTGCAAGCATTTTTTGATTTAGTCCTTATCTGAAATAAATTTATGATATCATTCAGCTCAATATTAAATCTTTTAAAATAACGTCTTGTATATTGCCATTCAGTTGAATTAAAGATTCAAGATTTTTAAAAAGCAGTTTTTCATTGTTAACTCTCTTCAGTACCGCGGTTTGGCAAGGAGATGGGTTCAAATGAAGCGTAACTTCGATATAAGCGGGGTATGAGAAACTACATTCATCCAAAATATTCCATGACTCGACTAGTGGAAACATTTCATCATTACAAATAGTAAGATCAATATGTGATTGAAGTGTCACATCTGTTCTTAAACTACTGAAGGTAGGATTTCTATCTGGGTCCACAATGTGCAGATTATGTTCGACTAACTTCTTATACAAAAGGTTACCTTGATAGTTACTTTTGAAATCCCAAAAAACGTGCCGTGCATTCGTGTCTCTCACTATCAATATTCGTTCGCCAGCAATGATCGAGAATATTGAGTTAAAAAAGAAATCTACACAATCACTAGAAATGGGTGGAAAATAAGCTGACACACAATAAAAATTAAGATTATGAATTGAGCATAAGGCTGTAGTAATGTAGTCTTTAGAAAGGTCTGTGACAAGCCTAATATCAATATGTTTTTTAAATAAGATGGATGAAAGGCAGGGAGGGTGGCTATGAATTACAGAATAGTGTGGATTAGGAATGAACGGAAAATAATTCTTAAAAAGATATGGCTCATTGATCAAAACCAAGTCGTAATCTTCATGTTCAAAAAAATAAGCAAACTATTATATGCAATAAGTGATTTCCGTAAATTAATGTGTAAAATTTTGAAAACCATTATGAGGTATTAATATATAAGTTTAAAGCATTTAAATGAAAATTCTCTTGTTCTTTTTGTTTTTTAAGAAAGGTTGGGCACAATTTATTGTCAAAAATGTGAGCACCTCTACAATTAACACATATAGTGGCAAGTGAAGCACAATTACTAGTAATGTGTCCTATTTTATTACACTTCAAACATTTGGGGTTCATGAAGTGGCAATGAGAAGAAGAATGACCCAAGTTACCACAATTCTTACATATAAAAACTTTCCTAATATACAATTCAATTGGCAATGAATTATAGCCGCAAAAAAATATCGGTACAGTTTGAAAGATAATTGGCTACTTCAGGAGTATTAGGCTCAATCAAGGCTAAATTAAAATACTTATTCTTTGTCTCAATTTTTTTGATGAGATTAACACCGCCTAATGTTGTTACATAGTAGTTGCAAAAGTTAATAAAGTCGATAAGGTCCTTATTTTAAAAAATTTTTGACACACTCTTTATTAAGAATCTGGCTTTAAAATTTTTTGCATGAACAACTTCAAAATTATTTTTCAAAATAGTGGTTGCCAATGGCTTATCTTTTTCATTTTCTAAATTTATATAAGCTTTGCCGTTTTTATTAATTTTAAGATTTCTAATTTGTAATTTGTTTTCATTGGTGTTTATAGTGCTAATAATGTCTTTTTTCATCTCTGAAATTTTAATCATATCAGGTTTCACAATATTAGTTTTCACAATAACACATTTATTAGGACTATAGAAGTCAGCAGTCAACTTAGGAGGAGCTTTTGCTGCCTCAGAATAAGAAATCATGGACTTTTTTGATGAGCTTGATTTATCTAATTGTAATTCAGCGAATTTATTAATCAGTAAATCTTTGATATCTGAAAAAATATTTTTGACTAAAAAGGAGTTGGAATTGTCTCTATTACAATTAGATAAATATTTCTCTTCAATTAACTTCAAATTATTTACAAGATCACAATGAGAAGAGTCGAAATTCCTTTTAGTGGCCTTGCACTTCGATGAAGTTGATATTCCATTATTCAAAGTAAAAATAAAAGATTAATTTACCAGTTAAAAAGGCATGCAAAGAGCCAAGTAAAACAAAAACAAAGGAAATATGAAGAAAATTAGGAAAAGAAAAAGTAAAAGGCTTATGATTTTAAGTAATTAGGAAGTCAAAAGTTGAAAAGGTGAAAACGACATTATAAAACTTGGATGACCCACATAATATTGAAGGACCAACAGTTAATTTGTCTTTATATATATTATTTTTAATAGAACGACCAAAGATGACGTTTTTTGAATATGTAATTCTCTATCCTACCATTTCTCTAAGAAAAAATAGTTCGACATTTGGAAAGCATTTAATGTTGACCATCAGTTACTTTTATACAAACTATTTAGATTTGATATCAGAATTCCAGTTTTGAATTGGTTAAGAAGTTTTCTGCAAAATAGACCCTTCTATGGAAGTCGCAAAAAACAATATGGGAGTTGGAGTTCCTTAAGGCTTAATTCTAGGACTTCCCTCTTTCTGGTTTGCATCAATGATCTTTACTCAAGCATAATTAAACCGGTCTCCCTTATATTATATGCTAGTGACGCTATCTTTTTTATCAGTGATAATACTGAAACCGCTATCGGTTAACTCTTACCTAAATTCACGAATCTTTTACAAATTAGACAAATTCAATTATCTCTTTTTGTTCATAAATGTATAAATCTAAAACATGAAATTAATTTTAATTATTGTTTAAATCGCCAGTTTCATCATCACAACTTACGCAATAAACACAATTTAAGAAATATAAGATACAAATTTGCCAAAAGTAATAAATTTTTTATTAAAAAGTCCATAAAAACCTGGAATAGCCTTCCCATTTGTATTAGGCTTCTGAAAAACACTTGTAATTTCAAACGTAAATGTAAAAATTTTTTTATTTCAACTCGTTAGTGTCTTTGAGTATATTTATTACCCATACTATATTTTATATCTTTGAGATTTTGGTACTCGTGCTCTTTTGTATTTTTTTTTTAGGTAATTCCTTTTCATATTCCCCTCCAACCACAATGCATCTCTACATCCAGCATCAATTTTTCGCCAGTTCATCGCTTCTCTATCAGCAATAATTGATATTTGCTTTCTTCTCTCTTTTTTTTACGTATGTATATATATATATATTTTGAAAATTATATGCTTTGTGAACATGTTTGAAAATTGTTTTTCTCCTATATTGATTTTAAAATGATACGTTTTGGAGTTTTTTTATCCTATTATATAACTGTTCCTCACTTCTTTTTTTGCCTTTATAATTATTATCTGGATTTTTTCTCCTATTTTTTATATCATTTTTAAGTCCTGTTGTTAATATGAATTTAGTATAGTGTTCCTATTTTTTTATAGGTGTGACAATAACCTATTTGGTTTGATCCACCATGCTGTGTTATTATTCTTATTCTTCCCTCTTTTTTTTTATTATTAAATAAAATAAAAATAAATTCTTTTATAGAAATTATAAAAAATGTTTTTTAATGGTATTCTTCAAAAAAAAATAATAGCTGATTTTTCTAACCTTCTGGATAACTTCCTCTTACAAGTGAAAAACATAATAAATTTGTTGGATTGATTCTGAATAAAAATCTTCAAAAAAACTGTGATTAACCATCTCAATCATAATGCGAGCATATAGCCTTACGCCTGAAAGTGCTTTGATCCAGCCAACCAACTGATATAAGCAATTATTTGAATTTAAGTACTGAAGGAGGGGCTGGTTAAATATTAATTAAGCCTATAAGATAAAATACTAGGAGATTTGAAATCTAACCCTTTAAAGTTTTACAATAATACAGAATACCATACTACATTGTTTGTTCTTTTTTGTTTTTAAAAAACATTTTTGCCTTCTATTTAATCCGTTTTTTATATGGATTCTTGTTTTTTGTATAATTATTTGAATTTTTTGTTTATCTAATTCAAATTTCATATTAAAATATATTTATTGCTAAGATCAGCTTTAATTATACAATAAATAGTTATAACTTTAAAAAGAAAGAAATGATTTCTTTTCAAAATACACATGGGTTTTAGAAAACAAAGTTTGAAAAACAGATAGCTTTATGTTTGTGTTACTTATACATAATACATAAAAATTTTAAATTAAAATAAAGTTTTACCACTATTTTCTAGCTATTTTAAATAGTTTTATAGTTTAAATAGTTTTTAAGGAGGGGTGCAAGTATTTGGTTTAATGACGACTTCGTGTCAGAGTGTGAACGTAAGAATAACCAGAGGAAAGACATAAAAATACGTCAAAAAAATCTATCTTATTCATTTTATTCATTCAATTTTAGATCCTTTTTCTGAGTTTATTTTTTTGTCAAAAACCGTACCTATTTAAAAATTTACCTAACATTTACTTGTCCTGTTGAAAAAATAAAAGCAGCTAATATTAAGAATTTTTTATTAGTTTAAGATTTATATTACCCAAATGATATATTACCAATCTTTACTAGACGATTCAGATTATATATTCATATTTTTATGTCCTGTTGCATTGCCAACTTTTTCTACTTCAACATTTAATATGGTAAATGAAATACTTTTTGTGATAACCAGGGCGAGGAAAAATTGACCCAAAAAATTGGAAAAAATTGACTTTTACTCAGAGAAAAAATTGACTTTTTAAAGTTTCATTGAATTGAACAACTATGAACACTTTAGAGAAAGTATTAAAAATTATTTCAAAGAATCCATGACTTTGTAATACAACAACATATAATTAATGACATTTTCTGATTTAAAATTCGATCATTTTCTAGCAGTTTTTTCAGTTTAGAAAAAGATCTTTCTACTTCTAAAGTTAAAATTTGACAATTTTGTAATTTGGGATAAGTACTGCGAGAGATTTGAGAGTTTTCCATATTCATGATTTTATTGATTTCATTTTATTTGAATCTATTTTCAAGATAACTTTTAACGCCACATTCGTCTTAACTGAAATAATGTTGAAACAAAAAGGCATCTTCGACTGAAAAAGTCTCAATGTTGACTTTTTCCGACTAAATCAATGAATCGTGAATCTTTTCTAATTATTGTTAGCAAGTTTTGACACAGATTTTCTTAACAATTTCTTGATATTTGGCAATAAAATTCCATCATCTTTATCATTAATTTCTTTACTGCTGGAAGATTTTAATGAAAATATTTTGCTGCTTGCAACCAATTTGTCAATTTTGTTACAATTGGAACTGAAGTGTTGCCGATAGGTTTGAAAAGAGAACGTCTTTTTCTATTACTAATTTTGAATGATTTAATGCAGGTAATCTACAAGTTTGCGGGATAACTTAACTTTTAATGTAAACTTGTGTAAAAGATATGAAAACATGCAATGATAAAAAAGTTTGGGAATAAAATTCCATAACTTCTGCAGCGGATATATCGTATGTAGCCGCGTTTGTCAACAAAAAAAATTTGTCTTACAAAAAACTTCTTCATGTTTAACCTCAGTCAGGCAAACTTTACAGTAAAACCTTTTATTAGATGAAAAAAAGCCCAACTATTGTGGAAGTGTTGATATAAAGAAGAAATCTTGTATGTATCGCTTATAACAGTTTTAGGCACATTGAATCAAAAAGTGTTAAATATAAAAATTGACTTTATTGACCTAAACTCGAAAAATTGACTTTGATTGACTTGAAAATTTGAAATTAGTTCAAAAAATTTTAGACTAAACAAGTAAAGATCTTCTTCAAAGACTTTTGCTAAAAGGAAATAAAAGTTGACTTTATTGACCTTTACTCGCCCTGGTGATAACATTTACTAAATCTTAAAAGGGGTTTTCTTTAACATCATTTTATGAACTTTTTTCTAAAATTTAATAGTGCCTGCTTTTCTTTCCATTGAACTGTATCAAATTTTTCTTACTGAAAATATTTTTGTTTAAACATCCTCGGTTGAGTGTTTTCTTCTCAAGGCACTGCACTATTTGTGTGGAACTATGAGCAAAGAAGACTCGCTCCTGAATCGAATGGGGTATCGAAGCACCTTACTCCCGACACCATAAATGCCGAAAATAAGTCTAATAATTAATTTTCCTCAAGATTAGAAAAACCTAAAAGGGTTTTCTCTTTATAATATTTAAAATAATGGCTCAAAGAATCTCTGTGGCTAAAAGTAAAACAAAGTAGGTAAAATAAAATAAAAATCCCTAAATTTAGCAACTTTTTCTCTAAATTTACAACACTGATCCTATCGCTGGAATAATGAAACTTTCATTCGTATTATTATTGAAATTAATTGGAAACTGAGAGTGCAAGTTTATTGTCGGCTTGGCGTCTTTAGCAACACCCATTTACTTGGCATCTGCTTCACTTTGAGATATGACTCTCAAACTTCATTGATTCTTGTCATTTGCTAGTGTTATCAAGTGGTCGAAGACATAGCATAATGTCTCTATGGTAAAATCACCAATGAGGTGAGCTCTAAAGGTACCAGAGCTCCGTTAGCCTCACACTGCTGAGTGCAGTATGAAGGTCTATCACTGCACCAGCTTTGAGGAGGAGTTGCGTTTATATAGTGGAATGTTGGGTAATAATATAATGGTGGTAGTGTGTTCAATGGAAAAAAATAATAAATTTTGATAATATAAATAAAGTTTGCCCCTCCTAAATATGTATGGATTTCGCCTCTGTCGTAAACACACATATATATATATACTTTGAATAAGATAGTAAAATTTTATGAAAATTTAAAAATATTTTTTATTGTAATCAACGTTTTTTATTTTCAGGATTGTATGAGCTGCTGTGATAACATATCTAATGCAGCAATGATGTAGTTTTAAATTCGCTACCCATGCGCTTTCTCAATTGTTCACTAGAGAACTCATTCTTGTTAAACTAAATTTCGCTTCACAAGTTTTATTAAACCCAAAAGTATACGAAAATTTATCATGGAAATGTTGGAGCCAACAGAGAAGAAAAAACATGATAATAAATAGTAAAATAATTAAATAACCATTACTCATAAAAATAAAGAAAATCACCATACCCGTGTCTAATAACAGGGGACCTTCATTTACTAATACAATTTTTTAATGCGGAAACAGACAATAAGGAGATCAAAACATGGAAGCCATGAAGAATTAACTTTTTGTAATGATGAATTTGTACATTGTTGATAATTAGGACAAGACTCTCAATCCGTTTTGACTAGTGGTTCTTGCATGTGGCTCTCAACCTCTTGTTTTGTGTCCTGCATAACAAAGTTGCAGAAAAATAAGTTAGCAATATCATACCAAAACTATCAGGATTTTGCAAAATTATTGTTCTATTAATTGTACCGTACATATTTTGGAAAATAGTTTGGTATCTATGATCTGCTCTTAAATTTTGTTTTCCCATGATGTGTCTATGGCATTGGCAGATTTAAACGGTGCAAACGCACATCCGCTATTTTTGAGTATACCAAAAATAGCGTTTTTGTTTTGTTGCGGCCCTCTACTACTTTCGTCGTTCTTAATTTTGCCTTTTGTTAAAAAGTGTTGAGAACCACTGTTCTAGTCAAACATTTAAAATTTTTCTATTTTATTCTTTTTAAGCAATGAATATACATTTTTTTATTTAAAATTATAAATATACTTTCATATACATTTTTTTGATTCATAATTATTCAAAAACATTTTATAATGGATCATTTTAATAAAAATGTTAAGCATTTTTTGCAAGTACAAATATTAATTGCATGCAAGGTTTTTTTATGGCTTTTATGTGAAAATTTCCTTGGAGGCGGTCCATAGCTTTCATCAGCTTTTTAACCCTATATAAGGCAGGATAAATTTTGGAATCATATGTATAGTCTATCTTGGGATATGGAAGTGAAACTTGGATATTGAAAAAAGAGCAGTAGAAAAAGATTGAAGCTTTTGAAATGTGGTGTTACAGAAGAATTCTCAGAATAACTTGGACAGCCCACGTGATGAACCTTGAAGTACTGAAAAGAATGAAAATGATGGACACATGTCTTTTGAAATGCATTGAAAAAAGAAAAAGCATTTATCGGGCACATACTGAGAGGTAGTGGCGGAGAAGAGTTGAAAGAAATCACGAACACTTTTGGATCGACAAAAGGGAAAGGAAGTGGAAGAAAAAGAATAAATTGGTTTGACGAATGACAGAAGGAAATTACGAAGAACTGAAGAGACTTGCAAATGATAGAGAAAAATACAGAAAGAAATGTCAAGAATATATTGAAGAAAGGCTTCATGCCAATCTTCGAAAACGAAGAGGCTAAATAGAAGGAGAAAAAGGCAGGATAAAATGATGTGATTAACTGGCAGAGGGTAGGGGGATTCTACCCGATATAAAATTACTCAAAACTAAAAAAAACGATGATATTTTAATACTTGTTTAACTACATGTCATCTATATTTCAAATGATCTGAATGTGGCGCTAAGCTTTTTTTCAAACCTCAAGCTAAACATTATTATTCATAAATCAAAACTGACACATGCTTTCAATTGATATTTTATTATTATATGCATTGTTTTTAAGTATATGCCAGCCTTAAAATGCGCTTTAAACTATTGTTCACTTCATATTTATTTATATATTTTATTTCTTTTTAAATTATTTTATTTATCCATTTTTATTATGTATTATAAACATATATATATATGCCAAATAGACAAAATATATAAACAATATTTTAAACGCATTTTCATTTTTGAAAAAAAGATATAATGCAAACGTATGCATATATAAATTATGAGTTTAAAAAAAAAGAATTTTTATAATTATAAACATTTTCAAGTGTTCATATCAAAGCAGTTTAAACACCGACAAACTGAATCTTCATTACAACAAGGTTCGCCACATTTTTGACACTGTTGTTTTACTTTCTTCAAATTATCCCTTTTTCTTTTTATGATTTATTCCAGAAATTTTACTGAGGCATGATTTGCAACGTCTCGCAGTACCAACGTTGATGAAATTTTGTGTTCTTTGCTTTGGAATAGTTCTTTGTGTTTTTCCAATAAAACAATAAATTTTTTTTTTAGACTAGAAGACAAACCACTCAGAGATTTTTCTGCTATATAAGGAATCACTATTGCCTTCACAAGATCGATTCCGAACATTAAGAAATCAATTTTTCGTGGATTAAGATTATTTTTCAAGGAAAAAACTGTTCCTGAGGAAGTATCAAGAATATAACTCCAGGCTTTAGAAGTCCATTTTCTATTTTTTCTAACTACAGTACTATATCCAATTCTTTGGTCTATAATATCTGTTGCGCCTTTAGTGTAGTCGTATAATTTGAATATTGCAGGCTTTTTTTTTATCATCTTTTGTTACTCCGAAAAGTGATGGATAGGATGAAGCAAATAGCACTACTTTGTCACGTTTAGATTTTTTTTAACATTATAGCAATGAAGACCCAAAAACTTTGAGTTTGTTGTCTCCCAAATTGCTTTGTATGAAGTTTTTTCGTTTGTAATAATATTTTTAATTTCATCTGGTATGCCTCTTTTACTTGGCATTATTGTTCTAACACACGTAATTCGTTTTTTTAACAACCTCAAAATTATAGGAATTTAAGTGTAAAATCTATCCAAAGTAAGATTTCTTCCTCCTAAGCTTCCTGTCATTGCTTGATTTAATATAGTAAGGGCTTGTTTCATTTTCAGGTTTCCAGAATAAACTAAAGACTGGTATGTGAAAGGATACTCAACGGAATTGATTGAGCGGAAAAGAAGACCATGTTTGTTGTGCTTGGAAGGATTATAAATTTTGATCTTTATAACCGTCTTTGATGGGTATAAAGTTTCGTCAAGAATAAGAAAAACAAAAGGATTCATTCACTTTGAACAATTGTGTTTGAATATTTCAAAAATACTTCGAAAGGCCCCAAGCTGATCAGACGTCCACCTTTGAGGCCTAGACAAAATGTCATCAAAACAAAGATGTCTATTCAAAAAGTAATATCTCTTACAACTCATTGTAGAAGCAAACAAAGGACATCTAAATTCTGACCACAAAAAAGATGCTCTTAAAAAGTTTTGCCGGAGCAAAGCCCGAAGATAAGTTATGCCAATATAAGCTTTTATTTCTTCAACGTTCGTTAACTTTATATGAGGATATTTTGCATCCTGTAAAAAAAATCAGTATTTCTTTTTTTAATATAAACATTAGTTTTTTCAACTACTTCGAATATGATTTCTTTACTTATGAACAAATGAAAACACTCTGGAGGATTGCTTGCTGTAACATTACTTTTAATACCAACGTGATTTCTTATGTTTTCTCTACTTTGCCTCCCTATATTTGATGGCTTTCTTGTCGAGTGAAATTTAAATCTTGAAATTCTTTTTCTTTTGGAGTAGCTTTCAAAACGGAGTTAAACATCTGAAAGACATTTTCATCTAAAATATCAAAGTTTTCTCCATTGAGAGCCTCTTCAATGCAGCATTCTTCTTTTAGATGTGTTTTGGACAAAATGTCTTACTTTTCTGTCATTGCCACCATCATCTGAAGAAACAGAATGACTTGAAAAATCTTTAGTGGAAGAAAAATTCAGAGATTTTGATTCTTCGCTTTCACTAGATCTTTGAGAGATAGTTGCAATAGCTTCATGATCTTATGTATAATTCAAATCGAAAATAATTTGTAAAGCTTCTGAGATTTCAAAAATACTCTGCTGAGAAGCGCTTTTTCTGATTTCTTCGGAATTTTTAACTTTTTTTTGTTTTGTAAAAAATTCCTCTTTTTAAAGACATGGTATAAATGTTTATTTAAAATCTCTAAAAGAATATAATGAATTATTAGAAAACAAAATAATTAGCAAAACTAACAAAAAATTTTCAAAATATAAACTAGAATTATTTGGGGCTATAAAAGAAAAATAAAATTTGAAAATATTTTTTATATAAAAAAAACAAAACTATAATATTTGAGAAAATAAAAAATTTTTTTTTACGTAATCTATTTTTGTTTTGTGAGTTTCAAAATGATAGATATTTTAGTATGTCAATTTCTACTGTTATGGTATATATGTTATGTTTAGTTTTGATCCTTACTGATACATACATACGGCATACACAATCATACTTTTTTTATATGAAACAAGATAATGCTGAAAAAATTTTAAAACCACAATATACAGTTATAGGCAGCGTAGAGAAATCAAATGTGTTCCTGTGTTTTAGATATAGATCACTCAAATTTTTTTTATATAAACATCGCAAGGTGTCTAGTAGTCTCTTTTTTTCAGACTACATTCACTCAAATAAAACTCTCCAACCTTCAGTTATTTGTTTTCAGTTGTTTTCTCTATCAATCAAATATCCTTTCATCAATTCCTGTAATGTGCCTGATAGACTACTTCATTTTCAAATGAAAGCCTATTCGCCCCCAATAATTTTGGATTTTTAAACTAGTGTATATACAATATGCAAATTTAATTAAAATATTTTCGCTGGAAGTATAGTATTTAAATTTGACCAATTTTGTAAAAAAATATAAAGTAGTCTTATAAATTTAGGTATGCGCTGAATAAACTCTATTTTAAAGGATTGCTTGAATATTTGGTCTCCCGTGGTATTACCAGACCAATAATTTTGAAAATTGCAAAAAAAAATCGATGAGATAAAAAGCAAACAAGATGTTAATAAGAATAACTTGAATAGCTCTAAAATCATCTTCATAAGTCGGGACTTTTTGATTGATTAATACTATCCTATACTTTTAGAATTTGTATAAATATTTAAGAAAAGTCAAAGTTTTATCATAATATCTAAAGTAGTTTTTCCAAAACAGCGCACTGAAATGCGGGCAGATTCCGCTTCCTGCCTCAGATAGGACTAAAGGGGTCCATGGCTGAATAAAGGTTAAGAATCCCTGTTCTTGATTTTTTCCTGTTCTTGATCTCTCCGGCCCCTCCACTAACGAAACCATATAAAGGGTCCTGTAAAATTACAATCTCACAACTTTAAATAATTGAGATGCTTTTCTAATTGTAATAAAATGTTTATATTTTTATTTTATTGAATTATTATATAAATTCTACATGTTTGGAGAAAATCCTCCATTTTTTGGTTGCCGATAATGGTAAAAAAAAATTAGTCGAATAATTAAACGCATATTTTTTAATTTATCCAGTTTTTATTTAGCTGTGAATCTAACTTGGCTTTGTATTCGTGTCCAACGTGTTTTAAAAAATACTGCTCACTTGCATGCTACAACTGTAAAAAGCACAATAAATGCTCTCAAAGATTTTTCAAGAAATGCGTTTTATCAGAATTTAAGGCGAATAAAAGTGGGTAATCTATCAAATATCTTTCCCTCGATGATTTTAGCATTTTTAAATTGACATTTTTAGAGCTTTTTCGCAACAGATAAATAAATTACTGCTTCAAGATGAAAACCAACATCCTACTTCAGATTTAATAAATGTTGATGGTGAGTCGAATTTATAACTATTTTGAATTGCTTCACTCTTATCATATGTGTTTGGGCTACTTTCATAATAAATAAAAGGCTTTTTTTTTTACAAAAGATACACCCATAGAACTCTTGAAAATACTCCACGGTACCTTTACCTGTGTAAAAATGTATTCAGTTTCACGCTGTCTTAGATGCACTATATTTTATCTGCGTTGTGTTATATAACAAATTTGAAAACTTTCTATGTATATATAAAAAGATGTTAGTGTTAAGTCCATTTTTATTATCATAATGTTCTTCTGTTCACTGTTGTCCGGTTTTTACCACTAAATATGCTTATATTGTAGTGAGAATCATTTAAAAATCTTACTATAGTAATTTTTAACTCTCTGGTGACACTAGTGTTCCAAAAATGAAATGACTGTATGGAAAAAGGAAGCAGACAATTAGTGTTCAAAATTCTGGTAGTTAAAGGGTTAAAAATTAACTAAACCAAAGACTTGCATTGTATATTGAACCCGCGTTGCCAGAGTGCCCTGTTTATGGTAAAATTACTACTTTTTTTCCAAGTGTATGTTAGTAATTTTTAATATTTTCCTAAAGTTTGAGACACATAACTTAATTTTTAGCCAACAAATTATTTGATCTATTTGCCTTAAAATATATATTCATTATTTAAAATTTGATACAATATGATTTAGAGATATCTTGTATTTATATTAACTATTGCAAATATCTAGTATAAACAGATACGAAAATAAGCCATTTTATATCCTTTCTTCTCACGTTCAAAATCTTTTGAAAGCTCAATTGGGAAAATGCTTTTCCAGCCTCAATTGCAAAATGGCCGTCTGACAATTTAAAATTATAAAATTTAAAGGAATTGAAAAAAAAATTTCCTTGAAGATTTAGTTATTTTAAATGTCAAACTAATCCATTACTAAACTTTTTTGCTTCGTAACCCCGTTTAAAATGTAAATATTTTTTCTGATTACATAGCGCATTTTAGATTTTTTTAAGTGAGATATTGCTTAGGGATGTCGTTTTATAACAGCCAATATCCTTTACTTTTGCTCAGAAGTTTCTGGGAAAAAGCTGTATTAAACTTTCTAGATTCAATTTTTGGATTTAAACTTTAAAGCAAGAAAATTTAACAGCTAAAATTGATTGAATACATAAAAAAGATTAGAGTGGGAAAATAATTTAGCCGTGGATTGAAAATCTCTATTTAATTTGATTAGTAAATTATACATAACCTTTTTATTTAAATTCATCCTCTTATAAATATCATAAAACTAAGTAAAAAAGAAAAAAAAGCAAAAGATTATTATTTTAAACTTTGGGTTTTTCTCTTAAAAATGTCAAATTTCAAACTCATATTCATCCAACCTTCTTTAAGTTCTATCCCTTTTATGTTGTATTTACTTGTGTAAATATTTAATCTCTTTAGATGAGGAATTGTTATCACTCGAAGACCGACTTCAAAATGTTGACCTAGGTTAGCTTATAATTTTTATTTTGGCATCTCTACATTTACTTAACTAAATTCTTCATTTATTTTATTTAGATTTGAGCGAGTATGATGAAATAATTTCAAATTTAACATCCGATGAGAGAAAAGATTTTGAAAGTTATTTAAATGATCCTGATAAATTATGTGAAATCATGCCACATTGGACCCCCTGGTGGCAAAAAGAGGTAATGCTTGGAAACTCTTAAGTTAAGTTAGGAATTGTATGTGACGTTCGAATCCATCCTCGTGGATATGATTCTCCCATCTGGAAGGCTGAGTCTAGCTAAAATTGGGCCACGAGAGCACTACCTAACCGTAAAAATCGTTGAATTCTTCATAGGAAGAAAATCAGCATAAAAAGCCGGTGCCATTTTAAAATGTGATATTTTAAAAGTAATTATGATAAAATAGATGTGTTTTGTCTTTTTCCATTGTGCATTAAACCTTACATTTCGCTTTGCAGATGTTTAATCCTTTTTCTTGGATAAAATGATTCAAGCCCCATAAAATTAAACTGATTAGATTTATCATTAAAAGATCCATAAAATTAGTTCAATAGGTGAATGAGAAAGAATAGGTATTTAATAAAAATGTAGCCATCTCATTTTGCTTACTTTTTTAAAATATAATAAAATTAATAATTTATTTATAGCTAATATAAAATAAACATGGTCCAATTAAGACGAATTAAAAGTGAAAATGGTTTTTTCTTTTTCAGAAAACGTTGGTTCAAGAAGTCAGAAATTGTAAAGAGCCTAACTCTAACTTACGTGTTTGGTCTAAAATATCATCAGTGTCTCTTCCGATAAAGGTAGTGCATTTAATATTAACTCTGACAAGGACTATATATGTTAAATTAAGTTCTGTGAATTTGTATTTGTTTTCATTTGGTTAAAAAAGCAAATGAAATGTTAATTACACTAAGCATTATGTATTTTCAATATATGATTTATTGTTTTGAAAGGCTGAAATCTCATCTAACTAATTATATTAACTCATCAATACATGTTTATATGTGAGTGCAGTTACGCGATTCAAAGAAAGAAATGATCATTCTCTCCGTGGGATTCGAGCTGCCTTCTTGTTATTGTTAGTTTTGGGCTTTCATGATAATAATTTTTAATCGTTTCACAGAGTGTTACGTTCGTGATGGTGATCCAATCAGGCCCTACTCTCATAATTGCGGGGCCCAATTAGATAACTGATAGCGAGGACCCTACTCTACAAAAGTAAACATGTCTATTTATACTTGTCCAGTATGCTCGTCTTTAACAAAGAAATAAAATAATTAAAAAAAGTTTGATATATATTATGGAATTTAGGTTTTTTTAGAAAAAGAATTTTACTTGCAAATTCTTTCAAAATACTTTTATGATCAAAAATTTTACCTCTAAGAATACAGAAAAGGCTCCAAATGGTAAATCTTTACGTGGGGCGCCTTAAGAAACGCTGAGCTCAATTTGATAAAACGGCTCAAATATGCTTAAAACCAGCCATGGATCAAGTACAAGAGAAATAATGAATTGAAATATTAATGCGTACACATACATATTGTACCTTGTATGCCCTCAATACGAATAACTATATTTAATACTTACTCTACAAATAAATTAAACAAAGAATTCTATTCAATTGATATCTGAAAAAAGTCAACTGAGCCCCGAAACCTGACAGGAACTAGGCGCTAGTTGGAATCCCACTGAGAGAACCTCAAAAATTCTCAAAGTGCGGAACTGATGTCTTCAATAACTGAAACCGCTCTTTCACAGAGTGGTGGCTTAGTGATGATTATATCGTCAAGATAAATGATTAATTAACTCACATACATACCAATTTCTTCAATGAAATCGAATTTCACCAATTTTTAATAGAGTGCTTTATTTTTGCCTTATTTAAATCATGCACTGAATCCCTTATTTTTCGTATTAGGACAAACTTTCTCCATACCTCGCCTTTAATCTCTCCAATATTTTATTATCCTATCTCTACATTTCGCAACTTCACAACGGCACACATGCAGAGTTTTCAGTGCTCGCTTATCAGGTAATTCATTATTTCTGTATGCTTTCAGAAAGTGTCCATTCGATCACTCATATGTGTGATGCATTTAACCCTCCCACGACCATCCAGGGCAATTTTTTTCCTAGAAATTAGCTCTTTTTATCAAAAAGAACCAAATGATTATTTTAAAATGTGATATACCAATAACCTGTTACTAATGATATGAAATTTTTTTAATATTTTTTTATATATTTCAATTTTAACAAAATTTCTTAATCCAAAAAACTTACCTAAGCTATTCTTCAAGTTAAACTATAGAAAATGAGCTTCTATATTTTTTTAAAAGCAAAATATTTATATTCTAAACCAAATTATTTTCAAAATAATAGAATATTTATTTCATAAAGCACTGAAACAAGTGTCACATACATTCTTTTTATGTTCATTGCATACGTTATTATGACACTTGGAACCGGCTTGAAAAATCCTTCTGACTTTAGTTGGAAAACAAATTGTACAATTACCTCTACTAATTTGAGATGTACTAGAGCACTCCTTCTGGTATCCATAAATTTGAAGACAAGTTCTCACTTCACTCGGAATACTCGCACTTTGTGCACGAACTTTCTGAAAGAAGAAAACAAAGTTCTTTAATGCATTCTTTCCTACCACTTTCCCTGGTAGTGTATTGAGTGCTATTCCATAACACTATAACAGAAGTGTTTAGAGCAGCCATGTCAAGATTTTTATTTATTCAATGCATGCAGTTGTGCTATCAAAATGAAAGATAAGTTATTATGAATATCATGTTCGACACAAGAATTTCACAGCATATATTTCATTTTATAACTCCTCCCAAAAGATAAAATAGAAAATAAAAGCAAATTTTTGCAGCAGAGTAACGAATAAAAAAGTTCAAGATCAAGGTTGAAATGCATTCTAAATACCTAATTGATATTGGAAAGGGCCGTCAAATCTTTTATCAATTGTGTTTTTTTCAAATACATATGAAGTTTTAGAGAAATAAAAAGTAAATTAAGCTTATCAACTTATTTTTGCTGTAATAATAATATTACAAAAAGTATCTATGGCCGCCAAGGCCGTGAATAGCTTTTCTAGGTAGTAGAAATTGAGTAGCCATGAGAGGGAAGAAAACATTTATTCATAAGTAATGCTATCTACTAAAATATATTCATAAAAATTTAAAATCCCATGGAAATTTTTAAAACCTAAAATCTTATAGAATATATCCCATTTAAAACACTAACCATTATTTGAAACTAGTGTACCCAATTGTATGTGAATAATGCTAAGAACTTGAAATTCAAAAGGCCTTTTTTATGAAGATATTTGTTTTTTAACTTCAAAATATGACATAGTTATGTCTCAAATTGCTGCCGAATACGGAGATAATAAGCTTGCGAACCATATGTGCTCACCTACTTCAAGTTGAAATATTTATTCTTACTATCATTTTTGATTAAAAAATATGTGATCTATTGGTAGATGCGAATATTGATACCTTCTGTAATATTTTTATTACATATTCGCAGTTTATTAAAATTTAGATACATAAATATGATTATTATCATTCCTTATTATCTTTTTAAATGAATTATGCAATGAATATAAAAAAAATGTGTATTATGTAATTATTTGCGGCTCGTTTTTTTGTCTGTATATTTTGGATTATACTTTACAATGTTTTTTTTGCAATTTTTAGGATTTTTGTGAAGTTTGTTCAGTTTTGAAACAACAAGCAGTTTTTTCTTCTCTTTCTTCTGCAGTTTTCGATGTTTTTGATAAAATTATAAATGTGAGTTAGTTTTATTCCTTTGAATTTTAATTTTCTTCATTACGATTAGCCTATCACATTCAATATAGTATTTATTTGATTTTTCTATTATAAAATAATCTTTTTAGAGGCCCAACTTTTGTAAAATCCGCTTATCTTGAAAAGTATTTTTTTTCATCAATTCAACATCCACCCCCTTAGAAACTGTTACAATCAACACAAAATTCCATGATATAATTCTCATTAAATTTCCCATCCTTTACTGTAACTCTATTTTTAGCTTTGTATTTCATTTATGGGGATAATTTCTAATTCATATGAATCAAACTTTTGCACTATCAAGTCTTCTTTTGTAGCGTTAAACACTAAATTAAGTTCCCGAGGACATGAAAGATTACAAAGACATTTACAAGCCACATAAATTTCTATGCCATTTATGACTTGTTAACTACGTTTTGTAGGTATTGAAATGTGAAAAGCAAAAACTAAAATTGCTGCCTCTGCTAGAAGATCTTCAGGTTCTCTTTTCCTTCCACATTCATACGCAAAGTTTCATCCTTTTGGCGTTATCGGATGCGAGAAATATCTGCGTCAATGCTTCAATTCCTCTGCGCCAAAAGTGTGACCTATATGGTATCGTTTAAAAAACAATTGAATATCACGTGTGGTGCAGCCTATGATATCGAATAACATATTGACCAATGTCCTGATAAATAAGATATTCTTAATAATAATATATCCAAGCCTTTTCCAAAAGGATGCCAATTAATTTTTGCATTTTATAAACTCTCTTTTTTATCTATTCTACTTGCTGCTTTTTTTCAAATACAGTACACGAAAAATTCTCTTCTGTACTGTAGTATTGAGTTTTTTTTATTGAAACAAAGAGCGAATAACAACAGGATTTAAGTTAATACAGTAAAAATAAAGGTATACACAATTTAATGATAGCAATACCTTCCTCAAAAGAACAAAGAGAAAAGACTGTTTACTTATTGTGATTACTGAACGGTTTTTTCATGAAATCGCTGGACCGGATCACTTGCACTTCAGTGTTTAGCCTTGATTAATCAACACTTCAAAAGAAGTTTAAGTGTAGGGAACTTTATTCATATTAATTAAGCATGTACGTTCTGCGCAACATAAATATATTATTACCAAAGAATGCAAATACGTTTAAAACACGCAGAGAAAAAATTTATTTAATATTTCAACCAACAAGTTGGCGATATTTACAAAATAGAATTGAAAATGAAAAGTAAAAAGGCGAGAGAAGTCGGAACAAAAAAAACTTCAGACAAAAAATGAAGAAACGACGATTCAGAAGTGCTATGCCTGTCACTCGCAACGTTATATATATAGAAGCGCTTCTCCTTTTTTATGTCAATATTTTTTAATTTTTGTTACTAACCCAACTAAACACTCGATTCTTTTTTCATCGATAGCGACCAATTATTTTATTTCGAAATAGAGTCATGTGAGCAAGCTGATCTCTATAGTGAAGAAATCAAAAACGTGTCGAGTCTTTTGAGCGAGATTAAGAAAGTAAGAAAAAAATTGGAATTCTTTCTTCGCTGGACACAACTACACTTGAAGAGCGACGAAGCGAAAAGGATCTCCAAACAATTGAAGCACATCGCAAGTAAAACATCCTAATTTATTTCCAGTGGTCGGCAATCAAACTTACAGTTTGTATTCCCTCAGGAGCCAAAGTTTGTTCCAATGCAAATACCGAAAGAAACGTTTAGCTTTAACGAACATATTTTGATAAACGTTTTTTCATCATACCACAGCTCTTAATTAACCATATTTACCTTGTAAAAGTATTTCAGCAATTTAACGACAGCTCTACTTAAAAAATGTTAATATCTTGATTGTTTATGCCAGGGGTGGGCTAACTTTTCAGTGTAAGGGCCGCATTTAGAAAATCCGATTTTTCGAAGGGTCGCATCTAAAAAAGCACATTTTTAAGAACGTTAAAAGAAAAAGAGTTATATATAGAATTAATAGAAGAAATTAATTTTTATTAAAATTGATCTTTAAATGCAAAAACGTCACCTAAAACACATTTATTTCACAAAAAAATAAGTAACTGAGTAATTTTTCTGTTACAGAAATAATAAATAATTCCAATGAGAATGATGCAGCACTTCAAGATTCAAATACTTGGGTGGGATAAATGTGGAGAAGTGTTGGGAAAATTCAAAATGAACATTCTCAATGATGAAAATGTGTATGTACTTTGGGGCCGTAGATTATGCCTTTTTTACCCACCCCTGGTTTATGCATTGCGTAGGATTTATTTTTTACACTATCTGGAGTATAAGACAAGATTGATGAAGTTAAACGTTTACGATAATAGAATATTTTTTATTTTCATTCCTTATATACTCAACTAATTTTTTGAACTTTCTTATACGTTTACGCTCATTACTTGAATAACTTGCTTCGTTTTGTATTTTACTTTTTTATTCTTTGCTTTCTTTAGAAGATGAGAAAATGAACTTGGAAATGTTTAGCCAGCAAGAAAGATACGTGCGAAAAAACATGGATCATTTAAAGCCTAAACAGAAAGAAACTAGCAAAATCATAGAATTTTCTTGATGGTAGTGTCAAAGAAACAGATGATGAAATACAATTTTGTTATGAATTTATAATAAAATAATAGAAACAAAATTGTATGTATGTAAGTATAATTAATTTCAGAATGACTGACTTTTCAGTTTCAATTCATAAAAATTAACATTCATTGTGTTTGCTATATAAAATATTCTCAAACTACTGTTGTACTCTTTTAATATACATTTATTGAAATGAACACAAGTACATGAATAAAAACATTTTTACTCAATAAAGTAAACTATTAAAAAATTTTAATATGGAAGCAACATTTGATCATACTTTTTTTTGCATTTCTGTTACAATATATTTTGTAATAATAGAATTTAATGTTAATTAATTATTTTAACTGGGGATTTTTTTAGGATGAAGAGGAGTTGCATCAAAACACGCCTTAGGGAAAAGTCATTTTGTGGAAATTGTTTTTAATAAAAAAAATTGGGATGAAAGATTTATCTTCAGCTGATTATTGTTGTAGTTCCCTGTGCTCTGTTATCTCAGAAACCCCGTCATCAGCCGAACTAAGACATGTATTAGTATATGGCTTGGAAACGGTACTAATGAAGAAAAGGAATGATTAGAAGTGACAGAAATGAAAATGTTAAGATGGATGAGTGGAATTACAAGAAAAGATAAAATCAGGAACGCTATTATACGAAGAACGTCTAAAATGAAAAACATAACGAAAGAAGTACAAAAGGAGCGTCTAAAATCGTTTCGTCATATCATGAGAAGAGAAAAGAAGTGAATCGAAAGGCATATGATGGATCTAAAAGTCGATGACAAGAAAAAGAGAAGAAGACCAACGATGAGATGGATCGATTATGTCATAGCAAACAGCAAAGAAAAGAATTTAAATCTTAATATAGCTAATGACAGACTCAGATGGAGGAGGCTCTTCAAAAAATAGCGATCCCGTATAAAAATGTAAAAAAAGCTGAGATGTTTTTGTATAGAATCTATAAAATTATAGTTTTTGTATTCTTTTAATATGCTAGACAATCTCATTGAAAAACAATGAATTAAAATCCTATGTATTTATAAAATTTGAAATTTATCCATAGAAAATTTATAAATCAGTGTCTAAATTAAATACACTCTTAAAAATTTATATAGATTTTATATCTTGATTGAAAATCGCCAATCATATGATTTACTATGAAATTCTCTCTAAAAATATTTTTTTTAATACTAAATCGATCATGCTAGTTTCATTTCTGTACTCATTTTGGCCATTACGATGTAAAAATGTGTTGAAAGTGTAAATGAAAATAGCGATGTATGTCTGAAAATCAGTTTTTTTTTATAAAAAATCATTTGCAAAATTTATTAGGATAATCGTTATATATTGTAGTTCAAATATAATTTTTTTAATATATTTTGCCCTTATGGTTGAATCTAACCACAAATTAGCTCATTAGGGCTGCCCACGAACGCCAGTTTAAGAACTCTTGCTTTAAATGAAGCTAACGTTTCAAGATAAGAATGCAGCATTTTGAGAACTTAGTTATTCTTTTTGGTTAATTGATTTATTTTGGTAAGTTTTACAAACTAAAGGATAATTTGTAGCCAGTGTAACATTTAATTTTGTTAAGTAACTTATAAATTAATACTTCTTTTACCTAGGTATTAATTATGTCGTTGTGAGCATAACTGAGGATATTTGCGCGGCAATCAATTACACTTTAGAGAAGGGAAAAGTTTGAAAATATTTTTATTGAGTTAGAAGTATAATAAATATGCCAAACGAGGTTTGTTAAAACAGATATTCTGTGTGCAAAAAACACTAGAAAGGAATGCGCTGTGCGTGATTTCGTAATATAAATTCGTAACAGCGGAATAAAAGCAAACGTAGACAAACACCATTAATAAAAGGGAGTTGTTAGCGGCCGAGTTAAAACGATCCCAATTCGTAGCATGGCGAAATAGAAAATGTTGGGGTGCGAACGGAAACGAAAGAGTGCGTTTTCTTAGTTGTTATGCTGTAGCAGAGATCGGCTGGAACAAGGTTGTGGCGACTGAAAAGTCCTTCAAGTGCATTGAGTTTGAATCTCCAAGCATTGGCAGGCCTTTCTTTTTCCATACCTATAAAAAGATTTTAATCGCTAAAGATTAATTAACATGGCTTTATTCTTTCTTAATATCATCGTATTTCTTTCTATAATAATAACTCCTCCTTATTTTGTATTTATTTTCAACAAGCTAGTCGTCTAGCTAAGGGATCGCAAATCTGCAGCTCTTTTGCTTCCTGGTAGTATTAATTATTATTATCAAGATTCAAATACTTGGGTGGGATAAATGTGGAGAAGTGTTGGGAAAATTCAAAATGAACATTCTCAATCATGATAATTCCTTTTTGCTTTGCAACACACTTTTAAAGTAAGCAACGAAACTTTTTCATTATTTATTACATGTGATATCAAAAAACATCAGATTTCGCTTCCAAGTGAAAAAATTTCATAAAAAAACATGATATAATTTTTTTGGGAGTAAAGAGAAATTATAGAGAAACCTATTGCAAAAAATTCTCAAATGAATTTTAAAAATAAGAATATACAAATTTTCAAATCTAGATACATTAATTATTATTATCAATTAAAAACACACTAAAATAAAGGTATCCCAAACCTTCCTAATTCTATGTTTACTATTTCAACCTGTAAACTGCAGCAAACTTTTTTAAGTTAACTAATATAAAAAACCTTCATATTTCACTGTTCACAGGTAAAATCAAAGGTAAAAATATATTGAAAGTTTAAAAGGCTTTTTTACAACTCCAAACTACATTTAATTTTTGAAAGTGAGCGTTTAATAGACTCTTTTGATGATAAAGATTTGCCAGCCTTGATCTAGCATTAAATAGTACCTAAATAACTGACCACTTAACCAGCTAATCATCACTTTTCAAAAAGTAATCCTTCATACGTCGGAGGTTTTTACTTTCAGGATGAAATTAATTGCTTTGAAGTTTATAATATCTTTATCCTTTAGTCTCTAAACTATAGTTCTGCCTTTATTTTACACATCTCCATCAAATTCATTTCAATAAGGTAAATAATGGTTCCAGTAAATTTTAAATGTAAAAATTTTTCGATACCTATCTACATACCCTCGTACTAAATTTAATTTTTAGGGGCCTCACTCACTGGCGTTTAAAAAAGTGATCGGGGTTGACTCCTTAGTTAACAGCTAGGCCATAGTGAAACTTTCTTTGTAACTCAATTTTATTTAATTTTTTTCTATTGATAAATTTTTTGCCTAATTAAAATGTCAAATCTTCACCTTCTATTACAATGAAAATACATTAGAGTAATTCTTTAAAATATTCATATTTTTGAGAATTAGAGTATATGGCACTAGTGGCGGATACTGTTCAAGCATTTATAAATTGTAATATTTTTTGGATATAAGTAAAGTGCTGAAGGGTCATTTGTTTGAAATGAAAAGAGTAAAGTTTCAAACAAATTTTCGATTCCACGAATCTTTATCAAGTTGAAGTTAAGAATAGGACTATTGTGCTGCTGCTTCTCGTCAATGGCGAGTAAATCGCGTATATGTTACATTTATTCAAAAGTTTATTTATTTTGTATCTATATTCACATAAACCTACATATAGCTTAGATAAAGCCGCCTAGATCTTAACAATTAAGTAAAACTGAATTTAAGCTCTCTTCGACATCAAGTGAGGCAAACCAATGTATATTCTTTCAATTCTTCATCCTTAAAGGCGAGGGTTGCAAATAATAATTGCACTTCTTACGCACCAGAAGAAAATCTATGTAAGATATATAGTGTATTAGAATGAAAGTGAGTGTAGCAATTTGAATCACGTTATCATAGAGAACAGGCTAACCCCCAAAAACCGATTTAAACATTTTTTGATCTTGGTGCTCTTTATAAGTGTACTACTCATCTTTACATGGGAACTTATAGCAAGACGAAGAGCTAGTAAATGTATCGTGAGAGACTTACCACAGCCAAGGATTCAGCCAAGTCAATCATCATGTCTTTTGTGTGGAAGGGAGAAGGTGCGAGACGAAGTCTTTCCTCCCCTTTAGCAACCGTTGGATAATTTATGGACTGGATGTAGTGGCCGTAGTGCTCGATCAAGTCATCACAAATTTGCATTGCATACACCGGGTTGCCTACCTACAGAGCATCAAATGAAAAATGAAATAGTCTCCCCATCGTATGCGTAAAGAAAAGTAAGAAAATAATTTGGCAGTTTCGCGACATATTGGGACTACAAGTTGCAGATTATCTGCTTAATGTAAATTTTATTCGTATAACATCCCAATTTTTAGTGGATACGAGGGTTGCCGAGTCAGAATCGGAGATTTTGAACGGATAGTCTTTTATCAGAGCTTGGATATTTTGCCTGTGGCACCACAACTATCATGTGAACTGATTCATTTGGTTACCGTCTTTGCAACTAGAAAACTATGAGTGTCAAGAAATGTATTTTTTTTAATTTTTATGACACTAATAAACAGCAGACAAGGGACTTAGATCAACCAAACTCCAACTTAACATATTTTAGAAATCATTCATTTGAATGTAGCTTTGTTTCAACATGAATCCTAACGTTTTTCTATTGCGTTTTAGAATTCTCTTCTATATAATCGAGGATATATTTTAGTTCGAAGTGTAAGTAAGCATATAATAAGGGTAGCGGTAAATTCTTGAGTCCAGGAAGAAAGCTCAAAGCAAGCAAATCTTTAAATGTGTGGATGAATAATTAAAGCGTATTTATTATGTTGTGCATACACTTGTATTAGAGTCTGTGTAAAAGCAGTAATTTCAAGCCTTCGATAGAAAAGGACTGCATCATTTTTAGCCGAGTTCTTTGGCGCAAACATATAAACGGCTGCAGGAGAGTTTTAGAGAGTCATTTAAGATACGTACATTTACAATCCGTTGTGAAAGACAACTTTAGAAGAAACAAAATAAATCGATCACTAAATTTCAATAACAGCAGTGATACGCAATTAGTATATCAATTCCTGTCGAGGTAGTATCGAGTCGAGTAGCGAACACTTGTATAATTGAGACATAAAAGTATAGATCTTAATTTTTTAAATCAAACTGTGAGGAGGAAAGATAGCAAAAAGCATAGCACATCAAAACTTAATAAATTATTTTCAAGAAAATGAGAATCTGGCATGAATGGTAATTGTACCATAACAAATAGCAATGAAAACAAAAAAAAGAAAAAGTTTTTTTCTGATTCAAAACAATTTATTAAATTTGCTGCATTAAAATAAGAATTTATGTTTTTATTACAAAGGTGGAAGGAGTCCAAAGCAAAAGAGTATCCAAGTTAAAATGAAATAACCAAATCAACTTTGCGTTTTTACATTGTTGTTTTTACGCCTTCAAACATCAATAGTTTAAAAAAATTTTCCTATAATTTAAGTTATTAAAAAAAGACTGTATTTAAAAAATATAATAATACTTTTGCATTCTAAGGGTCAGTGAGAGGGTTAATATATTCTTTTATCACTTTAGTAACTTTATTAATGTTTTTAAAATAAGATACAAAACTTGACGGCACTAAAAATGCTCATACACAAACCTATACATTTTTTTTGGCATTAAAAATTTTATTTTTGCGACATCGCATATATATATATCATGAAAGATGAATTAGAAGAAATATCAGATCAATCGATTGGCAGGTGAATCTTTGAAAAAACTAGCCCATCATGAAGTCCATTCCACTATAGGAACATGCAGACAAGACGTATAAAAATGATGCAAAGAGAACTTACAAAAATGGGTATGATGTGAGATGGCGAGGATAAGAGTGGAATGCCGAGTTCGTTCAACAAATGCTTCAAAAAAGACACGTTTTCTTTGTGACGCCTTCTCAATTCACGCCCTTCTTCACTGCTCAGAACCTAAAGACAAAAGATCATTAACAGCGCGCGAGGACAGGTTCAAACTTTACTTTTGCTTCGCGAGTCAGAGCAATAAACATAGACTCCTGTAAATTTGGCTATTCCGACCCCCACTTCATTTCTAATACTACTTGTTTTACAATATTATCATTTTCATCTTGCCTTTTGAAAACTATGCTATACTTTACGTTCGGTGCAACCAGACTTCATAACAATTTTTATAGTGATTTGTTTCTATGTATAATTTTTTTTGAAAGTTTAAAAATTTAAAAGATTAAACTCAATTGATTAAAGACATAGTGGTAGAAAATGATACTCAAAACAAAAACTGCAATTTTATCATTAAAAAACACACATACTGTGTTTCTACAACGATTACTGTTTATACACATGATAATACTTCTATCTACATAAAACAATAATTAGGTTCATACAAAATAATTGAATCAAAACAGTAACCATCAATGGTATTAATCAGGGCTACTCAACTATTATAAACAAAGGTCCAGTTAAACAAGTTCCAATGTATGCATAGGCCCAAAAAATTTTTATTACATGAAATAAAGAAAATAAAACAACCATCTCAGAAAAGAATAATAAAATTTTAATTGCATTAACAAATCAATGTTCATTTTAATAATAAATAATGATTGAAATTCTTAATAATAATGTTCGCCTGGGGTCCAACTACAACACTCATAAGGTCCGAATTTGGACTGCAGGCCGCCAATTGAGTACCTCTGGTGTATATGGTTGAGCACTCTGAACATCATTCACAGTTCTGGGGTTCAAATCCCAGTCGCACACTAGACGTAGTGTATTTCTACAGTTTATTATAAAACTCCAGGACTCATAAATTCCATGACCGGACGTTTCGTCCTAAACACCTTGTCAAGCAGACATATCGTAGCTGGAAGCTTCGTCGAATCAATATTTAGTCGAAAGAGGGTTAAACAGCCTGGAGCAGGGATTCTTAACCTCCTTAAATATTCTTACCTTATGAATGGGGTTTCAAGAGGTCCTGAGGATCAGATTAAATAACCATTTTTTCAATTAAAATATTTCATAAATATTCAAAAACATTTTATAATGGATTATTTTAATAAAAACTTTAAGTATTTTTTGCAAGTACAAATATTAATTGCATGCAAGGTTTTTTATGACTTTTATGTGAAAATTTTCTTGAAGGGGGGGGGGACTACAGCTTTCATCGGCCTTTTAACCCGTTAAAGACCAGAATAATCAGACGATATCTAATGTAAAGCAGAAGATTTATATTAAAGAGCTTTGATAAACGCAGACGATTTTATTTTTGTAAAGTCGACTATAGTCGACATGGGCGTTAACGGGTTAAAGGGGTCCATGACTGAATAAAGGCTAAGAACCACTGGCCTAGAGCTATAGGCTTTTTATATTGGTGAAGAGCTAACGAGGTAAATTGTATTTTGCTGGTAGGTTACATTTTCAAATTGGTAAACCTTACTGTTTCATTAGTGGGACTTTGGAGAAGAACCTTTAGTAATTTAGTTAGTATGTGCTACTAATTATTTATACTGATTTAACCCATTAACGACCAGAATAATCAGACGATATCTAATGTAAAGCAGATGATTTGTATTAAGGAGCATTGATAAACGCAGACGATTTAATTTGGGTAAAGTGGACATATGTCGACTGTGGTCGATAATAACCGGTTAATTAGTTAGTTACGTTTAAGCCTTTGAGAACCAGAATTTTGAAGAATAATCGTCTGATTTTTTTCAATGGAATTTTGTATGTTGTAAGCAGACGATTATTATTTCTTGGTACACCGGTGTCACACTAATCCTCAAAGAGTTAAGCGTTGAGAATCATTCATAAGAGCGTTCGGTGATTTGGCTAGTTAGTGGAACTAATATTTTTTCTCACAATGAAAAAATGTAGTAGCTGCTACTATATATATATATATATAAAGCGGGATCTTTATATAGTTTCGGTATGATTTAAAGTTTTATATCTATTTCAATTAAACAATGATTCTCAAATAAAAATCCCTAATCATTTTATTTATTGCGTTTTATTTTCATATATTAAAGTTTCTTTTACAAAAATCAGAAGTATAAACTCTCTTTCTCTTCACGATTATAATTTCAATGTATATAAGAGGAGAGGGAAATTGTTTTTTCCTTTCAAAAATACATATACACTGCAAAACAATCGTTCACGACGAAACAACCCTTCGACAATAATGCTGTTGGACCAAATATCCATTCAAAGAAGTGTTCGGACACGAAACTTACGTCAACGAAACATATGGGCACCAAAAATTCAGACTAAGAAGATAAACATGAAAAAATGTCATACTTTGAGAGATTGTAAAGAAGCCGCAAGAGTGGCAGGGGGTAAAGCGGTAGTGAATATGAAACCGGATGCGTAACTTCGAATCATGTCAATTATTTGAGCATTTGAAACGATGTATCCACCCATTGTTCCTATCGCTTTGCCCATCGTTCCTGAAATAATGTCCATTTTGTCTAGGACAAATTCATCTTCTCCAACACCTGCTCCACGCCGCCCATACAAACCAACCGCGTGAACCTCATCGATAAACGTGAGTGCACCATACGCATGAGCTATATCACATAATATGGATAATGGACATATCGAGCCTAAATTGTAAAAGAATCTATTGTAATATTTTTCTTAAGAATTATTCTGAGGAATGTGTCCATTAAGCGGTTAACGAACAGAGTTGACTTTATAAAAATATGATTGTCCGCGTTTATAAATACATTTTAATATAAATCATCTGATTATTCTCGTCGTTAACGGGTTAATAAGGAAAGATCAAATTAAGGAAGGTACTCCTCGAAACGTTTTTATCGAGAAGGAACACTTTTCAACGACTCTATCGTTTTATGAAAAAAGTTCAATGCTATTTGAGTATCTACGAGTAAGATTCTACGAAATCTTACTTACGACCCGCAACGAAGAAAATAATATTTTTATTATTAAACGTATGTTAGAAAGACTGTATAAAGATTGGATTCCGAACATATAAATCATTCTTGTTTCAACAAATGAACAAGTGTGTTGATTTTATTTTGATTTTTAAAAAGAGATAATTAACCTGTCATGGAGTGAACGGTTTCAAATACAACAATTTTAGGAACATTGGGATTCGCTTGTTTCAACTTTCTTTCCAGATCTACTGGGTCATCGTGATTGTAACGGATTTTTTTAGCGCCACAATCAACAATTCCACGAATCATGGACGCGTGATTTGCATCATCAGAGAAATAGTGTAAATCTATAAAATTTAAAAGTGAATTGTTGATATATTTATATATGAATTTAGATACAAAATTATGTTTCATTATTTAATCCAAGATAGATTACCTATCCAAGGATGAAATTTTAGTTGAAACCCCCTTTAAGACTAGATGGATCACAAGTGTCGCATAAAATAAAAACCATCTCTTTAGGTTATATAAACACTCATTGATCAGCAAACGATATTCACTTTCGAAAACCTGGCGTTTAAAAAACTTCATTTTCATTATCAGTGAGTTGAAATTTTTTTTCATTATGCCAGCGTTTTTAAATCAGACAGATTTTTGTTAATTTAGTGCAAAAAAACTAAATTTTATGATTAAAGTTTGTTAGCTTTTGAAAGTTCAAATCAATTTTTTAAAGTAGCAAAGCACATGGTAAATATATTAGTATGCTTACTTAGATAATTAAAATAAATCAAACAAAAACAAAATACTTTATCCAGATTAACATAACTAATATTTAATATTTTTTGAAAAAAGTATCCATTTATAAAAAAAACTTTGCAGTTTCTATCTAAATTCTGGACAATTTTAAAATGAAAGAGAAACGGATCCATATTATATATGGATCCACAAAAAAAATATATATAACTACATTTGTTTTTTTGGCAAAGAAAGAATAGAATTATGCATTTATGCACATCTTGTTGTTGACGCCTGTATAATCTTATGATTTTAATATCTGTGCTTCAAAGAAAATCGCACTGAATCCCAACACGGTCCGTGACCCTCGCAATTTGATGACCTCTTTGAAAACCTAATGTTTCATAATACTATATTTGGAGTTGGTTTAAGATGAATACCTTCGTAGTGAACTTTATTATTAGCAGTAACTATACTCACACACCTTTCGCAGCAAAGAGATTCGGTTAGCAAGCAGAGCTGCAGAAAAATGTCAGCTGCGAAGAGAATTATAGAATGGAGACGGCAAAAATTATAATTTTCTCTTTTACCCTATGGAAATACGGAATTAAGACAAAAATAGTATAGTTTGTCTTCTTATTTTCCGTTCAGTGTAAATTCATAGACAAATAATTTTTTACTATTTTTACATATTTTCACTATAATATATAATATATAACTACTACTTTTTACCTGGTTTTGATCGTTTTTATTATTTTCTGTTATTTTATAAATCTTTTTTTTTATAAAAAAAATTTAGGCTTGAAAAATGATGTTCAACTTTATTTTATGCACACGCCCATATACAAAAAATTTAATAAATGAGAAAAAATAGATTTGTATAAGCATTTATACCTAAAAAAAGCAAGAAAAAGAAAACAAGTTAAATTCTGCATACGATTATAGTGAAGACATGAGATGGGTTCAAAGGAGAGACAAATCAACACTAGTTAGTGGGGTAGTTAGTTGATTAGCTAGTTAGTTAATAAATTAAAAGAGCCTTGGGGATCGAACCCTTAATCTTCAACTGTTAAGCTGAGAGGAACACCCTAACAACCATTGAGGCTCAATTCATACATGACAAATTTAATTTTTTAGGAAGATGAATAGGTAAAGTTACTGGGAATGTGCTTGCCGAGCGTGTAGAGAGTGGAGTGGTTAGCAACATAGCACGAAGTGAAAACCAGACCAGCCTCTTTTTGATGCCATTCTGCTAAAGCACGCTCAAGTTCATCGTGAATAGGAGTATTTCCTGAAATGTTTCTTGTCCCTCCTGCTCCCGTACCATACTTGTAGAGTGCCTTTCTATCAATGAAAATGACAATATTAGAAGTTGAGGCATACGGCAGAATAAGCTTTTTGAATTTTGTATGTTTTGGTGCAAAACCTCAAATTGATCAAACAGCTTTCAAAGAGTAAGAAATGTGTAAGAGAAGTGAGACTTACGCAGAAGAATCCACTACTTCAGGATGTGTTCCCATTCCCAAATAATCGTTGCTACACCATATCGTAATGTTTCGGCGAGTGTCATTAACATATTCCTTAGCAAGTGGCCAATTGGCACATGAACGAGAAACTTTTTTGAAAATGCGATATGAAAAATCTGCCTTTTTTTCATTTATCTTCTGGGCGAAAAAGGACTCAAAGTTAAATTCAGGCAAGTTTTTCACTAAAATTTTTTTTTTAAATTACAAGCATTTGAATGACAAAGAAGTATGGTATATCTCCACCCCTCCCACGATCTTTTCCGAAAGTTTAGCTATGTAATTTTGATAAATTTATTAGCAGCATAAAAAATATTTGATATTTCTATATTAAATAAATATTTAATATACAAATATTATGTAAAATTAAGCTCATATTTTAAGAGAGAATTTAAACTTTATATACTATATAATATTTTTAAAAGTTTTGGTTTCCAATCTGCATCGGAGTAAAAAGGTTCTGGATCTTTATCCTGATTTACGTAAGAGAAATATCTCTTATTCAGTGATAAACTTAGAGTATATTTGAAATAAAATTTTAACTTTTTTGAAATTATTTAAAGAAGGAACAGACAATTGGAAGGGACGAGACAAGAAAGGCTTTTTGAAAATTAAAATGAAAAATGAAGCGTATTATTTCGCCCTTTGAGAACTAGTGTGACAAGAAATTGAGAAAAATCAAAATCCTGGTCCTCAAAGTGTAATTAACCCTGCCTCAGAAAAATCATAGAAATAGGCCCCTGACACTAGGATTCACATCATCATCATTATAACTAAAAAATAGGGGTTCAAAAAAAACATTCGAATGATTTATACCGTTACCAATAGTAAATATTTTGTATTACTTATAAAGATGATGAAAAATGTATATTATATATTATTGTAGCTTCCAAAATTTTAGGACACACAGATAATCCAAGATTCGATAGCATTTGGGAAAATAAGTAAAAAGAATAGAGTGAGTAAAAATTGATTACCAGGAAGAGAAGAAATTTGTTTCATATGGCTTTTGCCAATGTAAGGACATTTTTTACCATATTCTTGAAGAAGAGACAATAAATGTGTTTTAATGTACTTTGCAGTAAACTTAGCCAAAAACGGGCACTTCATATTTAGTTAAATTGCGCGAATCTTCTTTGAACTTCACCTGAATAAACAATAAATAAATTTTAGAAAAATGACCTAACCATAAATCTGTTTATGAAAAGTCAATATTTTTTAAAGGGTAATTTTAAAAATTGTTATGAATGCATATTAAAAAAAGGAAATCAACGTGAATCGTTCATTTTAATCATGATTTTCCGATCTTAAGAGGTTCGCTATTATTATCACATATTAAATTAGTTGACATGTAATTGATTCACCGAAACAGCATTCGACAAAAAATGATTTTCTAGATACTTCATTTGATCAATTATAAATATCCAGGGACTAATTGACAGTGTATGAAATGTCACGGTACCATTTCGTAAGTAAATTTTAAAATAAACAAAGATGTTCATAACGATTTGCTTTAACTAAAGCGCAAAATTTAGTTTTTAAAAAAGAGCGAGATACTTTATAACGATAAAATGCCTAAGATCAAAATGATGATTAAAATGAAGGATTCAAGGAAAATGAGAATCAACAAAAAGTCCAAAACTTCAAATTTATTTTTTTTTGGAAAAAAATATCAAAGCCCTTTGAAAATAGAGGAAAATTTCATTTTGAAGTTCGGCTCGTAGACCTAGAGATTTTAGGTAATTTTGCAACCTTTATCAGATTCCTCATATGAAATAAGGAAGGCACAAATATAAAATACAGAATACAGATATGATTCACTTTCAATTCTTTATATATAAGACTAGTGTATATATACTTTTAAGTGTATATTCTTTATTGATATGTTTTTGAAATATATAAATACAAAAGAGTGTAACAAATTTAAAAAATATTTTTAAACATTTTGTCCATTATATTGAGACATTGTTTCCATAAACATTTTGCTTATTATAATTTTGACCCAACACCTTTTAGATAAAAATCTGGGTTTTTTTCCAACGTTGAACATTCATTTCCCGACCATACTGTCACAGAGAATTTGGTATTAAGACGATTCAGTGCTGTAATGCCATCTCATGTTATTCCTTTAGGAATTATAGTGATACAAAAAAAGAATATTGATATTTAAGTGATTGGAATGTATTTATTAAATTTATATCAAATATAATCAAGCAAATTTTATATAGTTTATTCACTCCATCTAAATGTAATATTAATTTTTGCCTTTAACCTACGATGTTTTGCCGTGTCACACAAGAAATCTCAATTTAGCAAATTATCTTAGTTGTCGTTCTAAGATAAGAAGCAAGCATTTTTTTCCGAATACCGAATTATCCTAGTAATAAATTGTCCGAGAACAAACTGTCAGAGACGGAATTTTTCGGACACATCCTCTTAATGACTTCTGATTTGGTTTATACCTACTCTGATATTTTGTTATTTAATATATGTTATTTGCTAAATATTCTAATTAATTATATTTTTATGTCTTAGGGACTCCAAGAAAACAACTTGGGAAAATGGGGCATAATTACGTGCCCGCTATATATTATGATACAAGTAATAAAAAACCGAACCCAATAAATGTCGTTACCCGACATTTAAATAAGGCCTAAAGGGAAACATCGTGCGTACTTAAGGAAAAGTCGAAATTAAAAAAAAAATTTTTAAAATAATCTTACCTTTAAAAACTTTATTATTTCTATTAATACAGTAGCTACCTAGATGTACGTAACTTAGACCTTTTTACAACTGCAAATGAAGAGATCGAGTGACCTTTCTAATTCAATTTTGGCCTGGTCACTAACCGATATTTTAAGACGTGCATGTAGTCAGTGAGTCTACTATGAAACCTATCAGATCTACAATATACGTTTTCTTTCATTCTAAACATACTACTGGTATCAGAAGTGAAGCCGATTTAAATTTTCAACCCGTATCCAACTCGTTACTTAGGATCTTCGGGGCCCGAACTAATCCATCCGAATTGTGAAGATCTCTGGAAGCTAAAGCCCGCGGGTTAAAGGGAATTCGCTATAATGTTATTTTTAGGAATACATATATTTTGCAGCAACGAATAATAAATAAATTTGCTGCTGCTTTTTACTGAAAATGCATAAATATATACAAAAATTCGTACATTTGTAAAAACAAAATCAAAATTAGCAAAAATGCGTTTACACTTGAGATGTAGCGAATATTCACATCCGTAGTTGTGGATTATCCCCCAAAAAATTTTACATCCTTATCCGCGGATCATTTAAATGTCAACAACCGCAATTTTGAAACATTTTTCTTTTTTTCTATATACCGCAGGATTTTTTCAAAATTTTTCAATTTTTACTTTATCCAAAATTTTTATGATAACATTATGCATAAGCAAATGTATCTAAATAATATCTCTCTAAATTTTTTAGAAGTATACAACTTGCTTTTGCTTGCAATAGCAATTATGATATTCCCATACGCCAAAAAAATTAATTCTGACATCCGCAAATACAAAAAATTCCCATCCGATACATCTCTAGTTTAAACCTAGTTGAATAATATTTTTGACAAAAAAATGCATTATCAAAAAATCAAAAGATTTACTTCGAGTATATAAAATATTGACAAACTTTTATAACTACCTTAAACATGTGTTTTCATACTGATGAATCACTTTTACGACGCGTATAAGCATAAACTCAATGGCCAAGAAAGAGAACAATGGTTAAAATGAGTACAGCAAGGCAAGTACTAGATAATAATTGATATATATAGATATTTAAGTGACTTTGTTAAGGTTAAAATTTAGCTATTTCTAAAGCTATAATAGAAATATCTAAAATAAGATATTTCAAAGGATTGTTATGTATGTGAGTAAAAGAAGTGATATAAATTTTAGTAGGCAGGAATGATATTAATTTTACCAAGCATCAATAAGACATGATAAAAATCTTTAATAAAGGCAAATCTGCCTTTCATTGAAACTAAAAAATAAATCATTGAATCATAGATGTCTCCCTTTCCGAATATTTTCTCTCAAACAATGTAAGCATCGATTTTATCCGCTTACGGGGATGCATCTATAGAAAGAGAGTAGTAATGATTTACGTCATCCGTATAAACTTCTCTTGTTTAGATGCAATTTCGTGAAAATAAAAAGTTGTATTGAAGCACGAAAGAAATTAGTATGGAGTTTTATAAAAACAAATCAGGAAGACACACATCAGAAAGATAAAGCTCAAAAGAGGTGAAACGAATAGATAGAGAGTATTTAGAATTTTCTGGATGAGGAGGCGAGAGGGAGCTTTGTGGTTATAAGAAGATATATATTATTTATTTAATATCACAATTTTAGTGAGGCTACTGAAGTTAAACATTTTTAATTAAATACAAATCTTTACAATTCGTTTTTTAATAACTTTTAAATAATATAATATTCATTGATATCTTTGCATATTTGAATAGGGATATCCAAGTTGATCGGTTTTATCTATATTATATATTCAAGAGTGTTCGTCATTGTAATCAAATCTGTAACATAGTTGAAATAATAACACTTTATTGGAATATTTCGACTCATGAGTCTATCAATCAAGTTAATTTAAATATTTGAATTCTTTCAACTATTCAATGTGAAACATGTTTATGAATATGTTGATGAAATATGTTTCAACTAATTAAAATATTATAATATTTTAATAATTCTAAAGTAAACATATAATAAAGAGGTGAACACTAAAATAAATAATTTATTGCATAAAAATTTTTAATTATAAACATATAATTTTGAAAATTATTCATTAACATCCTTCGAACATATATTAGTAAATTAATATATACCCGTATCTCATTCGATGCAATACTTAGGCAAACATACCATTTTTTTAATATACCTAGTTGTTTGGCATTTTTAATAATATTGAAAAAAGAAGTTGCAATTTTTCTAAAATGTCACAAACGTTTCATATTTTGAGGCTGAAGTTTTGGAACGTTTACGAAAAATTCTTTGCAATGAAAATTTTGAAATGAAGAGAGGATCGATCACACTGAAATGGTTTACGAACAGGATGTTTGGCCAGAGAGTTTGCCTATTCGTGTTCTATAATATCATATTCAAAAACAGAAAGAAATTTATATAGAGGTAATGTTGCAATATCCGTGCATCGATAAAAAGCCAATTGATTGGAAAGACGTTTATCGATGCACGGATAGTCCAACATTACCAAGAGTGCATAAAGGAAATGGAAGAAATATATAATAATGAAAAATAATGTGATTTAAATTGCAGGAATATCATAAGGCGTTTATTTTCAGTTTATCACGAGTTTGCAGTTGCTTTCGAGATGTTGAGGATACACATGCCTGCATCTGTTGTATGAAGAAGACGTTGAAAGGTGAAGAGCGTTATAATTAGTTCCTATAAGTGAAGCAACGTGAAAGAAATACTGCATGAGAAGGTCTCGAAGATATTTTTCAAGAATGTAGGCGGCTTCTGCTGAATTAGAAGAAACTACGCCACAGCCAATAATAAATTGACAGTTATCTATGTCGCTAAGTTTCTAGCGCTATGCTACAAATATTATTCATAAGCAAATAGGAAAACACTATTTTATTTCTCTCAGGGATGGCATATGTTATTGCAAAGTTTATTATTTATCAGACAAGGAAGATACGACGAGTAAAAAACGAAGAGACGCGTTCCTCAAATAAATACGATGAACGAGGCAAAGTGTGTACATGAGAGTGAAAGAAGCTATGTGCAACTCTGATGTCTTCTTGAACAGCGTCAGAATTCAAGGCTAAGGAAAAAGTTTTAAGTACACCTCACAAATATGCAAAATGTATGCTCGAGTAGACGTACTTTATGCAAATGAAAGCGCACAACAAAGAAAGTTTGATTATTATTATTATTATATAAGTTCTCAAACTTTTTCACGCGTGGAAACCGTGAATATTTTCTAAGTTTAATATTTTATAAAACTATCGACCCCCTAGTGTCATATGTGTATTCTGACATTTATCTTGTGCATGCATCAGACAGAAAGAAGAATGCAAAGTCCTGTTTTCATCATTGTATATCACCAATCATCTGTTAACCTTAGCGTGTAGGTCCAGAGAATAAGTTATTTACCGATTTTGGGAATGTGTACATTATATACTCTGAACTATTCACGGAATCCATTTTGGGAAACCCTGTAATAAGCTCAAGAGATTTACGAACAACAAGATCACTCTTATCGAGTATTACATAAATCTAATTCTAATAGCTGTGAGAAGGGAGGCCTAGACTAAAACCCCAATTTTCACAACCATTGGCCACATGGCCAAGATAGATGACAAAAATTTTGAGTGGACAATAGAAAAGAAGTAATCCATACATAAAACATATCGGTTAAAGGAACATTGTGATATTTAAGCAGTACTATATATACAAACTTATTTACAATAAATACTATTAACATCTGAACATTTTAAAAAAACGTTTTAAAGGGCAATTTCCCTCCTAATAAAGTCAACAATGAGATTATCTCATTATAATCATTATTAAATGTGTTACCATTATCATATGTATCTGTATATGCTTCAGCACTTTTAACGAAGTTAAATTTTTGTGCTTATATTTGAGTGCGCTTATGTGACGGGTGGTTGTGCTTTCATGTAGAGATGTATTGATTATCCACATCCGCTAATACATATCATTCGCAAAAAATTTTACATCCTCATCCACGGATTTTTTTCAAGTTAACATCTTTACATTATAGCTACTTTTCTCGATCCGAGATTCAAAAGAAAATTGTTCACCAATTTTGAAACAACAAATAAAGTAAAACTTTTCTTTTGAATTTATATGATGGGGATAAGATTGATAATAGTAGCATAGAAGTAAAAAGCCGCAAAAAATGAAGAAAAGTGCTAATGAAGTTTATACTTCTTTGAATGAAGGTATGGACTCTATTCTAAACTCTAGTAGTGGCGAAGAAAACGAGAAAGAAAATGAAGATAATGATCAAGCTTTTAATGAAGAAATAACGAAGTATCAAAAAGAAAAAAGAATTGATTCATATAATTGCTTAGACATATATTGCTTAGATTGGTGGAAAACTAAAAAAGAAGAATTTCCATTTTTATCAAAAAGTGCATGTCATTACCTTACCTGTCCTCCTAGCACTGTTAAAAGCGAGTAGCTATTTGACAGCGCCAGAAATATTTATACTGTCAAAAGAAAGAGATTACTAGGGAAAAGGAAGAAAAACTGTAATTTCTTAAATTACACCGGTAATTAATTATGATTATTTTAAATAAAGTTTTCTAATTATTCTGATTTAGATTTTTTTTACATTGGTGGATTAAAAAACAGTAAAAAAGAGATTAAAATAGTAAGAAACTGTAAAATATAAAACATATTTTATATCCGCATCCACATAAAAATTTATTTTGGATATCCGCATCCGCTAGGATGTCAAATCTAATATCCGCATGCGCGGATGTAAAAAAAATGCACATCCGATACATCTCCACTTTCATGTTCTTTGTGTCTCTAGTAGGTCATAGAAATATTTAAGTACTTTCAAAAAATGAACAACTTTGTAGACCGAATATAACCAAATCTTAGAAAGCGTTTATTTGAGTAAAACATTTTTATAAACACATATAATAATAATAACAACAAAAAAATAATCTTGAAAAAAAGCAAGGTGTCTTTATTATTGAGGTGTCCACAACCCGAGGTTTTACTGTATAATCAATCGGTGCAGGACATTTCGCATCTAAGACGTTTCAGACTCAAGACATTTTGTACTTAGTTTTGGAGGTTTCGTAACCAGTTTTTTTTCAAATTTTAAAGAATTCAATGGTTTTTACGGTTAGGTGCTCTGGCGACCCGATTCTAACCGTGTTAAGATTGTTTTCCAATTTATGAGCGTTCGTATTAGGATTGTATCAATAATAATCACTTAGCTGTATTCATATATTCGAAACATATATTCTTATAAAATAATATATCAAGGTATGCTTATGCAGTGCACGGATCGTTCTTAGGTTTTTAGTAGGATCGAAAGTCGTAGTAGATCCTGGCCTCCGCATTCCAGGTGGGAACACCATCTGCGAAAGGATGGGTGCGAACATCACAAACAATTCTTAACTTAACTTAAAATTACAACTTAAAAAGTTATCAATCCCTTGGTATAGAAAATGCAAAAATATATGAGCATGGTAGAAATGACAATGTAAATTTTCTAAATTTCCAGATATTTCCATTGATTCCAAAATTTCCTATTTGCATGCACATTTTGGGTTTTAAAATTTTTTATAAGGTTTTTTTTAATTTTTTTTTTTTTAATTTTTGGGGTTTTTGGGGTTTTTCCCCCCCCTTTTAAAAAAAAAAAAAAAAAATTTTTATTTGAATTTAAATGATGAGTAAAAATAATAAATTACTTGTTTAAACATGAGTTTTTAAAAAATTTTATTTGAATTTAAATGATGAGTAAAAATAATAAATCACTTGTTTAAACAGGAGTCCAATACAAACTAATGTGTTTAAGAATTGTTTCAAAAGGATCTAAACCTTTATTTTTTATTTCTTCTCTCCACATGAATAAATATATATTTATTAATTAAATATATAAAATTATTAATTAATTAGTATTTTAAAATTATTAAGTTGGAAAAAATTTTTTAGAGTGGGGGGGGGGGGGGGAGATAACCCATAAGTACCCAATTTTTTTAACGAGGTATACCAAAAACTAATTTTCAGTAATGTTTTTAAAGTAGAAGCAAATATACAAAAGGAAGAAAGACACAAAATGGCGTCTATATAATTAGGATAAAAAATGATCTAAAGAAAGAGAGATGTGGAAAATTATGAAATTAATTCCCTGTATTTTTCCTATTCAAAAGGTTCTTAAAAGGGAAAGCTCTTACTGGTCTAAAAGTATCCAAGGGGTAAACGCGATTAAAACGTGGTTGACATTCACTTCGATTCATGAAATTGTAAAAAGCAGCTTACAATCAATATTCAGCTGGCAAGAGAAGGAAAATTTCGAAAGCCTTTTTGAGTTGGCTTTTGTACAATGAATGCCCTACTAAACTTGCTACATCAATTCCACTTTTCAAACCTCATATCAACAAATTATAACAGATAATGATGAGTGTATGTTATATTTTGCCAAAAGTGGCTAAAAACGAATATCAACATTTTTATAGGTAATATTTATTTGAAAAAAGAAAGCAATCACAGAAAATTTTGAAAGAAAATAAAAACAGATAGATAACATTACATGTTTTATCATGACACGTAAATCGTATTAAAAATTAATGTTTTTGTACATAAAGCCTTGACAAGTTTTACACCTGCATGCATCTCTTTGTCTTTGGTTTATAATCTGGTATCGAACCAGTAGCGTCTAGTCACTGAACCACAATCAATATTTTCTTTAGTCGAGTAAAATCCATAATACGATTCTTCATTGATTTAGAAATATTTGACACATTCGAACGAATCAATATAGGTGGTTTACAAAGTTTTTAAATTTTAGCAATTTTATAAAAGTTTGTGACTGTTTGTAGAAGCTCTAGCAGTAAAATTATATTGATACTAATTTACCCAGCAGTTGAAAGAAACACTGCGGTGTAGAAGGGAAGATATCCAAACTTGATCAATTTAACGCAAACTCTTCTTTTCTCGTTACGGGCTAGGCTATAGTCTACTTTTATATTTATTGGAATATCACCAAGTTTCTCGTTTATTCTTGTTATAGCTTATTGAAACATCCTTAGGGGCTGTTCATTTTTTTCTCACATTTTTCAATGGGCTATAAATTGAAGGTGAAAATTGAGTATAAATTATTTTGCTTTCTGATTCCTCTAAATTCAAATTACGCAGGTTTAAATTGTGATTCAATATTTTGGGCTTAAATATAACTCAGATGCCCAATTTGCAAAGCATTTGACGCAAAAAAAGGTTTCCTCAATCTTAGCTAACTTACTTTTCATTATCTAACGCAGTGATTCTCAATCTTTTTTCTCTTATGAACCCTTTTCAAACTCAAAATTTTTTTGCGTACCCCTTACTTTTTATTGCTACAAATGATGGCTTTATTTATCCAAAATATATGAATAAGTAAGCCGTTTACTCAATTAAGTTAATGAATATTAATATTAATATAAATATTTTGTTCAGTGGTATTTTTATTGAAATGTAATAATACGAAATACGGTCAACATGAGATACCTTAATGCAAAGATGTACGTAATCATTATGACGTCTCATCTTCAAAATGGTTGTGACCAGGGCGAGGAAAAATTGACCTTTACTCAGAGAAAAAATTGACTTTATTGACTTTTTAAAGTTTTGTTGAATTGAACAACTATGAACACTTTAGAGAAAGTATTGAAAATTATTTCAAAGAATCCATGACTTTGTAATATAACAACATATAATTTATGACATTTTCTGATTTAAAATTCGATCATTTTCTAGCAGTTTTTTTAGTTTAGAAAAGAGCTTTCTACTTCTAAAGTTAAAACTTGACAATTTTGTAATTTGGGATAAGTACTGCGAGAGATTTGAGAGTTTTCCATATTCATGATTTTATTGATTTCATTTTATTTGAATCTATTTTCAAGATAACTTTTAACGCCACATTCGTCTTGAATGAAATAATGTTGAAACAAGTAAAGGCATCTTCGACTGAAAAAGTCTCTATGTTGACCTTTTCCTACTAAATCAATGAATCCTGAATATTCTCTAATTATTATTGTTAGCAAGTTTTGACAGATTTTCTTTTTTTTAACAATTTTTTGATATTTGGCAATAAAATTCCATCATCTTCACCATTAATTTCTTCACTGCTGGAAGATTTTAATGAAAATATTTTGCTGCTTGCAACCAATTTGTCAATTTCGTTACAATTGGAACTGAAGTGTTGCTGATAGGTTTGAAAAGAGAACGTCTTTTTCTATTACTAATTTTGAATGATTTAATGCCGGTAATCTACAATTTTGCAAGATAATTGAACTTTTAAGGTAAACTTGTGTAAAAGATGTAAAAAACATGCAAGAATAATAAAGTTTGGGAATAAAATTCCATAACTTCTGCAGCGGATATATCGTATGTAACCGCGTTTGTCACCAAAAAATGCGTCTTACAAAAAACATCTTCATGTTTAACCTGTCAGGCAAACTTTACACTAAAACCTTTTATTAGATGAAAAAAAGCCCAACTATCGCGGAAGTGTTGATATAAAGAAGAATTCTTGTATGTATCGCTTATAACAATATTAGACACAATGAATCAAAAAGTGTTAAATATAAAAATTGACTTTATTGACCCAAACTCGAAAAATTGACTTTGATTGTGTTCAAATTTTTTTTAGAGTAAACAAGTAAAGATCTTTTCAAAGAGTTTTTGTTAGACGGAAATAAAACTTGACTTCATTGACTTTTACTCGCCCTGCATAACCAAAATGTACGCTTATTTTTCCCGTATAGATGTGTGTGCCATTTGTGAATTGATTGGCGTGACATAAGTTGCCGCCCCTGCTCTAGATGAATAGAGCCTAACACTACACCTCACTTCTTTTCCAAACTAGATGTCTTTTAGTTATATTTTTAATACAGCAGATCAAATCATGTCTTCCTAGAACACCGTGCACATAAATGAGGAAGCTAACTAGCTCCGACTCTGAGTCCGTCTCCAAGTACTTAAACCTTTTAGGAGTAGTGGGACACCTGCGTCCCAAGAAATGAAAATGGTCTGCTTTAGATATATAAAATTTAATTGAAAAAGAAAGCAGACAAATAGTCTTCAAAAGTTTATTTCTCAAAGGGTTAAAAAATTCGACTACGATTCCTAGATATCGACCTTGACTTCCATCCTTTAAAATATCTGGGGATTTTCATCTCTTGCAACTCTGGTGTCGTACTGCTCCTCAAAGCGATGGAAAGTAATTTTTCAATTTATTATGAGAATAAAGGCCTATATAGATTATGGATTTTTAACATATTTTCTTTCATTTTTAAGGCATATTTTTAAATTCTTCCTTGAAACTGTTTTTTAAATAAATATCTTTATCCTAAAAAGATATCCAATTGATATTTAAGGTAAACCATTTTGGATTTCTTTTTTGCTCATCCTAAAAACTCATCTTGAACATTTTTTTCCTAAAATATTGGCGACATTTTAAATATTCTAGCTCACTCTAATCAGGAAAACGTGGTTATGCCACTGGTTGGTACCTTTTCCTTACTTTTAGTCCTATAGAGAAAAAGGCGAAATTGAAAAGGTTTATTAAAAAGTGTAAAGGTATTACGTTTTGAAATATGTTTAGTTTCTTTTTTGAGGAAAGATTGCAAAGAAAAATGAATTTAAACATAGTATATGCGGGCAGCCTATATATAGTAAATAATTTTTGCGTGTAAGTAGTACACGTCACGTAATGCCTAGAGGTGCTCATTTTATATTTATTTCAGAAATAATGATTAACATGGACAATATATATAATTAAATATAATGTTCAAAAAAGCTTTGTGAGGCAGCAATGTTTGACGTATAAATCGAGTACATTTACATAAATAGCAAGTATGTAGAGAAAAGATAATACATTTCGTCAACAAATTTTGACTCAGGTCATAAAACATTCCTCAGATCACGTAATATAAAAATAAGGCTTGTTTTTACGTGTTTAACTTTGCCAAGCTTTAAGAAAGATATATGCACATAATGGTTGTTTCTAAAATTCCTATCGCGATAGAGTAATAATGTATTTTACATATAATACCTATATGCTAAAAAATTAAATGTTTTATCTACTGTGGATAATTTACATTAATATTCAAAGTTATTGTCTTTTTTTGTCGCCGAAAGGCGAACTACGTAAGCCCTTTGATATGATTGAATAATTTTTTAGTTTTAATCAATCAAATTAGTCTAGAATCGAACCTATTATTTTGAATATTCAAATCAACTGTAGACAAATCTAGGATCTCATTGGCTAAAATTCAATCATTTTCAACCGTTCATATATAATATTTGATATATACGAACAATCTAAATTTAATGAGGGCATTGCCATCGGCAGCGACTGGCCTAGGGCACTAAGAGAAAAATTAGTATCACTTACTAATTGGATTAGTAAAAGATGACTTAACTAACTTTATTAGTTAGAACTACTAATTATGCTATTTTAACAGATATAAGTAAATAAAATACCAGATGGAGCATACTCATGAAGATACAGAGAAGGCCTCATTTGAAGTATATACAAGGATAAATTTAAATGGCGTTAAATGTAAAGATATTGTATTTTTAAATAATGGATTTTAGGATATATTCTTCAAGTTGTTTTTAGAGATATCCTTACAACAAAATCTTAAAAAAGCTTTAATTTTTGATATCCTTTATTTCTGAAATGTGAGGGTGTCATTCGTTTAATGAAAAAGAAGATAAAGCTAAGAATTTTGCTGAACTCGTATAAACTGATACTAAAAAGGAAAATAGTTTTTGATGAAATTCTGGAAGTAGATACTCATCTACTTGATCCACGTACAAAGTTAATAGTAATTTTTTTTACACAATATTAGATTGCCTTAGAAATGAGTTAGAGAGCATAGTAAATGCTCATTCAAATTTTAAAAATCTCTTTAGACAAAATGAACCTAAAGTATACCTTGAACATAATGTTAGTACACATTCAAATATGGGTCAATCATATCCCTTCAAATTTCGAGACTTTTCCTAAAATCGATAGATGCATCTTTTGATACCATTTTCATGGTAGTTGAATGACCTTCTCATGCCAAAAACTGTCCATCAATATCAAAAATTAAAATATTCCAACAAAAATTTGACATGATCTGTGTTTAACCGTATAACTTATGGTCTATATTATATGCTCCCTTCAAAATTTATAACTATATACAGTTGTAAAGGCATAACACTTTATATATTTAATTTTTTCAATAATCATGGCCACCTTTTAGAAAATGTCAATCAAAATTTTGATTGATGAGAATATATCTAATTAAATATTCCTTCAAACTTTACATAAAATATATCTTTTTATGCTGAATCGGCCATGCTGGTTTCATTTTTGGACTCATTTTTTACATTTAGGATTTGAAAATACCTATACGTGTATATAAAATTTGCAGTTTACTTCTAAAAATTGTCTCCAAAAACATTCATTCAAATTTAACAAGGAATATATCTTTTTATATCAAATAAACCATGGTTTTATTTCTAGATTCAGATTTTGGATTTATGATTTGAAAATATCTGACAGTGTTAATAAAATTTGCGGTTTACGTCTGAAAACTATCTCCAAAATATTCTCTCTAATTATACATGAAATATATGTTTTTATACCAAATCAACCATGCTAGTTTCATTTCTGGACTCAGTTTTTGCTTTTAAGGTTTGAAAATATCTACAAGTTTTAACGATTTTTTTTTATACCAAATCGTGTTTAATCTGAAACCAGCTTGTTTATTTTTGATTGTGTATTATTTCTGAAGAAAATATTTTTCGATACTTTTCAGCAACTTAAATAAGGCACTGAAAAATTAAAATGTTGAATTAAAGCTATTCCTCGTTCTGCGTTATCATTGACAACTTCAATTTTATCAATACGTGATTTGGCGCCTTTGAAATCAATTTTTTCTTTGCAAAGATAGTTTAAAGAATTTTTTTGTTTTTCCGATACGAAATCAGCTAAATTTACATTTCGATTATTTTGTTCGAATAATTTTTTCCTGTCCAATTTTATTTTTAATTAAAGCTGGTATTTTGTCATCCGTAAATGAAAACGAAACCGGGAGTCGCTCTTTAAGAAGGAGTCGGAGTCATAATAATTATTAATTAAACAAAAGTGGCTGTCATTAGACATTTAATAATTATTACGACTCCGATTCCAAATTTCAAAAAAAAATTAGGATAACTTTTTTCGAGACTTTTCAATGATAAACTGTTGGTTATCAATACAAAAATAACAAAAATTTAACTGATGCTACATGTAAAATTTGACATTTGTGATAACACAATATGAAACATGGTATGTAATGGTAAGGGCTTAGTAAACATTATGATGCTGTAAAACTGAATTTGTGAAATAACCTTGAAAATGGTGCGTATTTGACATGTTTTGAAAGGCAAAGTTGACATATTTTTTATAAACAATTTAGAGTTTTGCTTATAACATTCATCAATGTGTTTTTATATTTTGTTTTATTTGTGTATCTTTCACTGGCGGATCCAGAAATGGACTATGGGGGTGGGGGCAAATTAGAAATATTAATTTTGTTGGTTTTTTAAATTGCAGACGATGTCATCATCGTCTATCAAAATTTCTTAACAAAATCCAATTTTTTAAGTCAAGATCATCATCATTATCACCGAAGAAATATCAAGGATTTAATTTATTCTTTTATAGAGACTGATTCTGCAGAAGTTTCAACTGTTTCAACATCCAAAAAGTTTTCAAGATGCAAATTTTGCCTAAGGAAAGATGACAAAAAACAAAGATAACGTGCTCGAAATGTGAGAGTTTTATCTGTAAAAAACACCAAAACATACTTTGTGGAAATTGTGCTTTGTAGATTTCATAATGATAAAAATGATGAATTGATTTTATGCTAATAAAATTCTAATTTTACTTTATAAAGTTTCAATTCATATCTTCATGTTTAATTATTCTGTTATTTTTAGTTTGATAAAATAGTTACAAATAACCGTGAAGAAGTGTACTAAAAATATTTTACAAAAATAGATGGCGTTAAATTTAAAAAAGAAACTTTTATAATTATTAATTTTACATATTTAACATTTATTATGCTTGTTTCTTTACGAACTATTCTATATTGATTTTCTATCAATATTTTTACAAACTATTTTAGGGTTTTTTACCCCACCGCACTACTTAAGGTAAAAAACATTACCGCACTAACTAAGTGTTAAGTGAATAAGTTTATGTTGCATCGTGTGTGTGTGGTGCAGGTGTTCAGGTGTTGGTAGCCTGTTGACTTCGCTACCTTGGTTATGTAGTAAAATTTCAGATTGTTCTCCAGACAGTAATAAAAAAATTTATACTACTTTATTGTGTTAATCTTTAACCAAATAATGAACATATTTTACGCGATTTTTATAATTTTGTTTTTTTTATTTTCAGATGGCATCAGCAAGGAAAATGACATATCAGGCAGAGTTCTTTAATTATGGCTTCACAGAAATAGAGGACAAAAGACAAATGAAGCCTCAAAGTGTCGTTTGTATGAAAGTACTGACTTCCGAGTCTTTCAAAAAGAAACAACTGAAGAAACACTTGGACAAGGTTCATTGCCATCTGTCTTCCAAACCACGGGAATACTTTGAGGATCTGGAAAAAACGGTCAAAAGACAGAGACTGGAAAGCAACAAGAGTGCAACGTTTGACCAACGTTCAGCTGCTATAGCTTGCGGCTGTAAAAATGGCGGAAATAATGGGTGGGCAGAAAGTAGCTAAACAACTGAATACAGTACCTTTGTCTGCTAGAGTTATTAAAGAAAGAATTTCCATCTTGGCAGAAAATGTGAGAGAACAAGTGATTTCTTCAGTAAAAAAAGTAAAGAGTTTGCCATTTAACTTGATGAGACCACAGATGTAAGTAGCAATTCACAATTGATGGTATACATTCGATATAGGGGCTCTGATGAAATCGGTTGGCCACGTTTCATTTCCCTTGGGGTATGGAATGCTGGTCCATGGTGAGATCGGCATATACAATACATCCCCCATAGACTTGGCTTTACAGCGAATGAGGATTGTAAGAGAAATGGCACTGCACAAAGAGATCCACACAAAGGACGAAGTACTGCTCTCCTATCTCTCACTGGTAGAAAAGACAGTAGAACACCTGGATCATGAATCCCTGACTCAGCTCCACAACTCCCTGAGGACGAACATAATCGCCCTCCATACCAACTGGCCAAGAGCTGGATCAACATCATCCTCCGTTCTTTCTGCTGCCAAAATCTCGAGCATCCCAGACGCCCTTCTTCCCCGCGCTCCAGCTCCATCCTTTCGAACCGCTTGTGAATCAGCAACATCCGCATCCCGAGGAGCAGAAAAAGTAGATGGATGACTGGAGGGAAGGGTGAGAAGGGGAAGAAATCCGGGCAACGCAGGCCCTCGCGAGTCCGCTTAGAGGTGACCGGTTGTGCTCCTAGCGCATGGAAGCGCTCCAAAGCACTAGTGATTACTTTCACCCTAGAGAGGGCCGCCGGCCACTAGCGACGCCATCCTTCCCCCACCTAGGCCCCAGAGGTCACGACAGCTCTTGCTGACAATTACTGGGCCAGCCAAGATAGCACCAGCGCCCCAGGGTCCTATTGGCTTTTCTATCAGAAACCTCCCAGAGAGGCGTAGACAGTATATTCTCCAGGGAGCACCGCCTAGTCCCGATAGGGAAATGTGACTTCCCCACGAGTTGGAGTCCCTGAGATAGAGGAGGGAGAACCCGCTTCTCCATTGCATTTCCTGACAACTCAGGATTTGAACTCCTTGTTAGGTCCCCAGATGCCAGTGTCTCTAGGAATGTCAACGGGCCGGGTAGAAGAAGAGATCAATAGTCAACCCTTGTTTCTGACCAATGAAGACAGAGATACGCTGTTAGGAACGGAACCTCCCACAAGCTCCCAGTACTAGACGCCTTGATAAATCGGAATGAGGTCCCCCCCCCCCCCCCACAAGCGTATTCAGAATTTCTGGGTTATTATCTAAGAAGGGGACGTATTCCCCCGAGGAGTTGAGAAGACTGTTCACTTCAAGATTGTCTGGAGAATACGAAGACAATCCACTTCCTCCTGACTCTAGTTATAAAAGTGATCCTGAGGGGATCCCCATCCAAAACGAAAATGAAGAGGAAAACGAAGAAAATAAAGGAGAAGGGGAGAGGAATGAAGTAGAAAAAGATCCCGAGGGAAAACCAAAAGAAAAAGAGAGACAAATAGAATCCATTCTAGCAATAACTAACTGACAAGAAACTGTAGAAGGTTCGAACACGGCACAAAGACCCTGACACTGCCCTAGAATGCACACTTTAAGGTCTCAGAACACACTTTTCGGCCACCCAAAGATCTCCGGAATCGCAAGATTAAAAGAATTCTACTAAAGGGATACTTCCCCGTATTCAAAGCAAATACGAAATTCAGGACACGTTCTAATTATTTGATGTTTCCTCAGACACAACGAAGATTTATTCAGAATGAAGTAATACCTGAATTAGAACAAAAAGGAATCATCCAGAGGTGTAAAAACCCTAGGGTTATTATTCCATGCTTTTTGGTACCTAAAGTAGGGGGCAAGACAAGGTTGATGGCAAATTTCTGTTTCACCAAAGACCTTTTTCAGCCTCCCAACTTGCGTTTGATAGCACCCTTCCAACTAAAGTACATTGAAGAAAAATGGAACTGAGCAATCCGTAATACAAACTGCCAAAAAAAAACACTGGGCATTCCAAGGATTTCTCACAGGAAATTTTGCAAAAAACATTAAACACCATTAAAGTTTTTCAAGAAAGAATCCTACCAGAAAAGATAAAGAGCATCCTATATTTGAATGACTTCCTACTCCTTCCTCCAAGGATAAGACCCGCACTAACGAAATAGGGAAGAAATTTGTGAAATTCCTTGAGAATTCTTGAGGCATCATAATAAATAAAGACAAAAGTATTGTCAAGGCGACACAAAAGATTTTGTATCTAGGGGTTGACATTAACTTAAAAAATAAAACCCTAGCGAAACCACCCAAAAACAGGGGGATAATCCTTGAGGAATTATGTGGCAGCATAATAAATAAAGACTATGTCAATTATTGTCTCCAAAAATATTTTCGAAATTTCAAATAAAATATCTGTTTTTATACCAAATCGACTATTCTCATTTTATTTCTGTACTCCAATTCTGCTAATACGGTTAAAAAATATCTGAAAGTGTCAATTGAATTAGTGATGTATGCCTGAAAGTCAATTCTGTAAAAAAATTTCAAAAAAAATCGTTATATATTGGTTACATAGTAAAAATATCATTTCTTTTATATATTTTGGTTTATAATTCTTTGTTTTATCATGTTGAGTATGAAATATTTATTTAAAAATATAGTAAAACGTATTGTAAAATCTTTTGAAGATTGATATGAGGGAAGGAAGTAACCTGAATAATTGAAAAGAGAACGTGTGATCAAAAGAAATAATTTTAAAAAAGATCTTTTTAGCAGCTTTCTGGCATGACAGAGCCCGGGGAACGACAACAACAACAACAACTATGCATTGAATCAAGCAATTGAAAAAAGCAGAGATCGATTTTCCTTAGAAAAAGAGGGAAACATGTTGTTTTGAAGATATTTGCATGAATCTGTAATTTATGTTTTATCTTACTTTTGCAATGAGATTGTACTTAGAATCGAATTTTTTGTTGGCCTTTTTTGGTATTCGATGATTAGCGTGAGTGAGTGTGTGCGATCGATATAGTAGTTCCTTGAAACACTCTCTCCAAACACATTATACTATTTTTCCCAGTTTGAATTTATATTTTGCTCTCTTAACCTTTTTCTCATGAATTGGCATATGTAGAAATTCGATCTTGAGTTCTTATCTAGGATTACGATGGTACTTTACTCACATAAAGAGAGATAAATCCGTTTCTGGGCATCGGAACAAGCTTAATTCATTAATGATTTTTAATAGGCATGGCCATAGCACATGTTTTTTTTTTTACAATTTACGATCTTTTGAGTTGAGTTTATTTTTAATATATATTTTAATTTTATTGTTCGATGCTACCTTTTGATTATTTAGCAATTTGATTTGTGTTCTACTGTGAAAAGAAAATTTTATGTAACGAATGGTCTTGTAACTTATGCTTAAGATAAAGTTGCAAAGACATGTTGGAGTGCTTCTCATGTTCTAATTCGTAATGTACTGATTGCCATGAAATTTGTAAAGATTTTATCAATATGTTCGAAGACTATTACAAGAAAGTCATTCAATCGGCTTGAAAATTATGTAGTGATCTTGGTAAAAAATTGAAAGAAGTTTGTGTTTTTAATTATAATCATCTTGATCAAAAACTTTTAAAACTCCATGATAAGAATGAATCTGAATGATTGCCTAAATGACGTACTTTTGAAATTGCAGCGTTGCAAAGTCTGAGTGAAAATGTCTAACTCCGACTCCTAGTACTTACAAAAAGTCACCTCCAATTCCAAGTAATCAAACAAATCTGACGGCAAATAATTAAAAACTTATGCATTAGAGAGAACGTCCAAAAGTCATGTAATAAAATCGTATTCTGATGTTGTACTGAAAAAGATAAACTCAAAATATCAATAATAAATCACCAACCATGCTCAAAAATATCTTTGTTTCATCTTGCAAGAAATGGTACTTCCTGAGCTCTTTTGAACCTAGCAAGAATCTGTTTGATTTTTGATTGATGGTAATTTGAGTATTTTTAGTCTCATTGCACAATCACTTGGCTCCAAGATTTATTTCCGCCCTTGACATTTTGGTTTACCGTTTAAACAAACTCTCTTCTGTTCACCCTTTCTGTTCTTTGTCTGCAAGAAACTTGGTTAGACGACCCTAATTTTTAAAATTTTCTCAGAATAATGTTTTTGGTTTCTTAAAATATTGAGTCAACATGGTGAACTTCATTTTTTTGTTCGTGAAAGTTATAAAATTCGTAAGTCCTGTTGTTTAGCTAAAGTTGGGAATATGCTTCTTTTTCACTTAACAAAAGTAACCATACGACTCTTATCAATAATTTAAACTTTCTGAGAATATTGAAATATTTTTAACTGATTTTTACTACTACCCTAACCCTAATTCAAACTTCATTGTTGAAGACTTTAAATAAACTTAAGATTTTAATACAAAGATAACATTAAAATTTCCAACTTTTTGAATATTTTTTATAACTCAAATTTTTTTCCTTCTGTAACTCGCCCTTTTTCCAACACTATTCTCGACAATATCTTCATCCTATCAATCATACAGGACCAAAATGTTTTTGTGATCGAAATACATACACATATACCTGACCATTCCCAATTCTAATGACACTAAACTTTTTCTTTAATACTATGTCTTCTCATTCAAATAGAGTAGTTTATTTAATCACCTTCCTTTTTCTTGGTCTGATATGCGCCAATCATCTAATGACGACCGTGAAATCTTAGTCAACCTCTTTTAAATCCCAGGAAATCTTTAAACAATAAATGCAAATACAAAATTAAGAAGTCGGATTGGATAACTGATGATTCAATAGCTTTGATTTTTTATTATAAAAAAATAAAAAAATATTTGTATTTTTATTCAAAACTAAATTAGTGACAATAGCATGATAACGCTCAAACAATTACGCAAAAAAATCTTGATTCTTTTCGTTCGAAATTAAACGTATGTGAATTCTTAAATTAGCTATAACAACGTAAGCTGTCGGCAGATGGCCTAGTGGTGGGAGCGTACGGTCTCGATCCAGATGGTCTGGGTTCAATTCCAGATAGTGACTATGCTTACCATCTGCCAGATATCGAAGATTATTGTTTCCTTGGATGCGATATCAAGAACTAATAAAAAGAATATTTGTCCACTATTAAATGAAATGAACGAGTCTAAAAGAAAAGAATTTTTTCAAGATTTTTTAACACAAAGAATACTTACATTTTTGAAATATTCATTTGAGGACATTTGGACCATCAAGCAAGGGTATAAAAGCAAAAAAAGGAGTACCGACAAAAAAAGGCGTCAACAAAATTATTATTCACTGCTATTGATATAAATGGAGAAGTTTATCATGAAATTCACAAAGGAAGTATTGATTATTATTATTATTATCAAAAATATTTGTGTTTTTTTAAACAAATTAATCCATATTCTTACATGACACGCCCTATATTGAACGAGATTTTTCTAAAGATCAATGCGAAGACAACTTTGAGAAAATTCTGAGAATCATTTGGTTGATTGCATCAAAACGAAATTACACAATCTTGGGTGCTTTGGTGAAGAAAAAAGAAATATGCAGTAAGCAAAGGAATATAGAAGATTTTCAATCTCAAAGTGAAAACAAGTTGTGATTTCAATAGTTAATAGATTGGTCATACCTTTAGTCATACATTATAAAAAATTTTAAGTACTTTTTTTTTTAGGAATTCGCGACTCTGTTTAATACACTTTATTTCATTGAGTAGAGCTAAATTAAAAAATTAAAATATAATCATCCTAAAATATTTCTTTTCACTCTACAGCTGATTTTGACTTTCCCCAATTTCCATGATATAGTTGACAAGTGCTCAACCAATTTTTAAATGAGTGTAAAATTTTGGAAACGCATTGTCGCCGTTAGGATTAATGTAGAAGCATTAGTGAAGGTTAGGTTTAGTATTGCGCAATCGCACATACATACATACATTTTTTGACATTCTTGACACAAACTTTCCGATTTATTTGTATTAATACACGTCTGACACAAAAAACATCTAGACATTCCCTACTACATATTGATATTAGACACCCATACACTGAAATACTCAAATCTTAAAAATAGCAGCATAGCCTTTCTTTTAAATATTTTTAAATAATTGTTTTCCTCTTTTGATTCTTCCTCTAATCTAAGCGATGAAGCTTTTTTCCATCGAAGTTTTATATATTTAAAGGAAATGATTTTCCTTTTTTCAGAAAGTAGTGGTCCTCAAGAGGTTAACGTACTTTAAATTTGGAGTTCATTTGAAATTTTGTTCATCTTTACAGTTTGTTTTTGGGAAGCATGCGTTTGTCTTTTCTAATCATTTTCATATTGTCCGAGTTTATGTGAGTATAAGCCAGTGGTTCCCAACATTTTTAACAAAAGGTCAAATTAAGAAACAGCATTGCACTAGACGACCGTACCAAAAGCATAAAACCGGTTTTTATAAAAAGCATTTTTTAATTAACTCTCAAATATTATTCTAGCTACTTAAACTGAATCCAAATTACGGCATATATAGCATTAAATTAATAAATCAATACATTTTTGAAATTTAAACTGTTTTAATATGATATTGTTAGCGCATTTTTCCTGCAACTTTGCTATGTCGGCCGTAAAACTACCTGCAACTTTGCTATGTCGGCCTTAGGGCCGCAGTTGAGAAACGTGGGTATAAACCGAAGCAAATTTACAAAGAAAACATCAAATAAGTTTCTCTCTTTGCACGTGAAAATGGCTTTATTAAAAATCTTGTTAAGATAAACAATAGTAGATTATAACCAGTAAGTATATTGAATTCATAAATTTCTTAAATATTCCTTCAAGAAAGAAATTTTGCCTCAAAACATAATTTCACTATGTTAGTGAAAATTTAGAATAAATTAGCATAGTATAATTCAAAATAAGCTGTTTTACAAGTGTGTCTGTATATATTAGGCTTAAAGGGTTTAATCTGCATTCTCCCAATGAAACAACTTTCACTGGCATCAAGTCTCTGACTTTTCTGACATTCAAGTTTTAGTGCCTTTCTAAGTTTAGTGCCTTACTGACATTCAAGTTTTAGTGCCTTCATTGACTCTATAATCAAGAGAGCATGGCGCAAAAACATATTGTAGTTTCTCAATGCAACAATATATACAGATAGAAAACCATCAAAAATAAAAGTAGCATGTTTTGAATAAAAATATCCTTAAAAAGAAGGTAAAATTAAAAAAATGATATTATGTTGCTAATCTTCCTAAACTTGACTAGGAGATCCAGGTTATAAATACAAATTTTTATATGCTATTAGACTGCCAAATTTTTGCCATAACTTCAGAAGGCAATCGATATTCATAACAAATTTTATTGCTATTTTCGAATCACACTTAATGATCAATATACTTTAAAGCATTTAAATCCATTTGATCTATTAGCTTAGTTTTAATAAATAGTGAAGTGAATAAGCAAGCATTCTACTTCTGCATTTCAATATAGTAAACAGAATACTTTTTTAATAAAGTTTACTAAATCTTCATGTTCAATTTGATGAACTTATGTCCAATATTTTAAAGTATCTGTTTTTCTTCCCATTCAACAACTATATGAAGTTTTTCCCACTGAAAATCTGTTTTTGTTAAAACATTCTCAGTTGAATGTTTTCATTGAAAGACTCAATTTCAAGGTTTGTGTCGAACTATGAGGAAGGAAGTCTTGATCCTATATCGAACTTAAGCCCGAAGAGTATGTGACCGAATGCTGAAAATTAGTCTTAAATTATAATTTAATATTTTTCAAGATTAGGAAAACTTTAATGGTTTAATTTTAATGGCTAAAAGCAAAATAAAAATCGCTGAATTTAGCAACACTGATAATGATAGATAGGTGTTAGAAAATACATTGTAATGATATGAAAATTTGCTAAATTTTAAACAAAAATAAAATTGTTTCAAAAATGTAGTGATATTAAATTATAATCATTTCATGTCTTTTCTTACGAGTTTACGCGATCCTTCTGCTAAAGCTCCGAGACCCCTTACGGAGTCGGGACGCACCGTTTGGGAGCCCTTGGAATGAACCAATGGACAAGAGGAGAAAATACAGATCGAAGTAACCCAAGTACAACCACACAAATACACACAGAAACTCACTTACACATGAAAATACAGAATACAGCAAGAGAATACAGTGAGGGTTCGGGAGTAATGGAAATTTTAACTTATTCTTACTCATATTCCGGAGTAAATTTTTTTTTACAATGTTACACTTACTCTTACTCCAGTCTAAAAAATGTTGTCATTGTCTTAAGAATCAGCAAGCAAAATATAAGAGCTTAGTTACAATATCATAAATACTAATCAAATTTCAAGTAAATGTAAGTACACTGTTTTGAAGGAAATTATTTTTTTCAAAAAAAATTTCATATATATATCTTTATACATATAATACTAGTGCACGGCGTGAGGCCAACCAGCCTACACCCTCACGTTAGCACTTAGAAGCGGGAGAATATTTTGTGGGGAGGGTTGGTAACAGCTTTCAATACAAAAATGCTGCCAAACGGATTGCCTACATGTAGGACGTGTGGGTTTCATCTTTATACTTGGGTCAGAGTAAATTTTGTGTGTACGGGTAGAGTGAGTGCTGTTCTCAGAAAATTTTGGTGAATGTGGTTTTATAAAATTGATAGCGGGCTAAACGAGTGTGAACAAATTTGTTTGATACCTTCTTGCCTCAAAGACTTCAGTCTCGTTTGCAGGAAGTTATGGACGTCGCGGTCAAAGCCAAAAATTAGGCAATACCGCTGTTTTCGAGATTAAAGTATTTGGTTGAACACTTGTCAAGTATTAAACAAATTGAGGGAAAAAATTGAAAATCAAAATCAGCAGTAGACTACAGATTCACATTGAAAACTAAAGTCTGAAGTAGTAGAAAAAAATCATCATGTTCTCTAAAAGAGCTTCAGAAAGGCAAATGAAATTTGTGATTGCTTACTCGAGATGTTCTCAGAAAACTTGAGCTCAGAGTTGACTATATAGCTCACGGAAACTAAGTCATTTGTCTTTAACTATGCTATTATATTTGAATGACTGTTAAACTGATAAGCCTTACTTGGATTAATTTTTCGTTTTCTCTTCACCATCAGATTTTAAATTCAACTTTAAGTGTATTAAAAGACTTTGCTAATTAAAATCATAAATAATATTTTATTTGCCTTATTTTTATCTCTAATAAATAAATAAGTAAAATTTTGAAGTTTTTTGAAATATTTTTGGTCAATGAATATTTTTTTGTTCATTTTCTATTTAGTACGTTATATAAGCAGAATGCAAATAAAATATCAAAAGAGTTTAAGATGCAGCCACAGCGGATTGAGATCCATTTTCTATATCAAGACTTGAGAACTAGTTTTCGGAAAGAATTTTCCATTTCGAATTTTATGAGATCAAGTTTTCTGTGCACTGAAACATACATATACACAACATAGATGCTACTAAGCCTTGGATATTACACAGGACAAGGATTGTAAACACTTAAGCGCGTATGCACGCTTGCTTAGCTTATCTAATTAAAGCTACACTATACATAGGATAAAAATAAAATGTGGAGAATATACACAGATAAAAAAATTCTATCAAAAAAACTTATACGAATAAGTCATACTGAAACATAAGAATGCATCAACTCTCAAATTGAATATGAATAGCACGTAAAAATTTGATATACAATAGCATTAATTACACTGAGTGAAAAAACAGGAAACACATTTTTTTTAAAAATAGTTCCTTAAGATTTGTAACATTATGCCTGAAAATTTGCATAATTTTCTGAATATACACTATTGAATACAAAATACTATGTCAACAAAAGTACTTGGGACTGAGAAATGTAGCATTAGACAGCACGTAAAAATTTGATATACAATAGCATGAATTACACTGAGTGAAAAAAAAAATATTTTTTTTAAATATTTCTTTAAGAATTCTGACACTACAATGTAGCATTTATCATTCAAAATTTGCATAAATTTGCAATAAAAATATATTATTGCACCTCATTAACACAAAAATCTTTAAAGTCATCAATCTATAGACTCAAGATTTATCATCATTCTTCACGACAATATTTGCGTGAGAGAGAGTAAAGCACTTTTTAGTCAAATATGCGTAAAAAAGAATTAAAAAAAAATTTTTTTTTAACATTTCATCCAAACGTATTACATATGATGTATTCTGAAAAATTGTATGATGAATTATGAGACTTGTATTCTGAAAGATGATCTTTTTCAACTATTTTTTTATGTTATATTTTCCCCATTGTAATAAGAGGACGCCAAAATCAATTTATATATACCGCAAAACTGGTGTATCATGCGACGCTTAACGGCACAATTTATAATCTAATTTTAAGGGATCGCATAATACCAAGGTACAAATTTTGATATTTAAAAATTAAATAAGGCCTCTGAATATATTGATATTAATATTACCTTGAGGCCGAATTGCGTTGAGAGCGAATTATTCCTGAACCTCGCATATAACAAACCATGACTTGTATTAAATTTTATCCAAAAAAATGAACAAAGAGGAGGATGCTTGTATTTCCTTTCGAAAATAAGTCTTATTGAAAAAGGAACAAATTGTAGATTATCATTACGACTAAACGTTTTCACATGCGTTGTTGTTCACAAGGGGTGTTTAATCTTCTAAAAAAAATTAACCATGGCTTATATAGCAGGTAGATTGTATTTTATTTTTTTTTAAAATTGAGCATCTCTTGTCCGTATTTTCTATTGGATGCATGAAATTATTAAGATAATATTCACTAAAGTACCTTTAATACCCAATAGTAATCCATGAGGGAATAATTATTCAAAAAATGTTTTCTATCTTTCCTCCAATAAAGAAATTCGTATGATACACGAGAAGTAGGGTAAAATTGTGTTTTGGGTGAAAATTTTTATGGTTGTTTGATACAAGGACGCTGGGAGATAAACAACTATTATCACTACAATAATCACGCAGATGAACTAGATTAAGAACCTTTGCTCTCACCATAGGCCATCTGCTGAAATTTGTCTTAACAAACTCCTCATAAATTGCCAGAAGAAAAGGTTCGGTTTTCATAATCATTTCTTCGTTTGGTGTCATTAAATACTATGATAATTATAAAAAAGATTCAACTTGAGTAGTGATATAAGGGTTTCCATATTGTTCAGAGAAATTTTTGATAAGACTACTTATGTTCTACATTTGGTTTTTTTGTATTTGTTTTCTTCATACACTTATTTCAAATTTTTATTGCGCAATCTTTTCTTGAATGCTTTGACTTTTACCTTTAACCTATGGAGTACATTTTAATAGATTTTTCTCTATACCTGCTATGTACAATGTACATCCATGCTAACTAAATTTCTATACCTTATAATGAAAGTTTTCCTATGTACACGTGTACATTGAATACGTGAATTAATACTCTGTCTTACACAACTTTTCGTATACTTGCTATGTACATTAGGGTGGTCCAGAACGGGGGGGGGGGGGGGGGGGGTAAAATTTCATAGTGCACTGATCCTTTCTCCACACCACTGATTGTTTTCGTGTTGCATTCTTCTCCTTGTGTGCAAAATTTCATCACAATACAATGATATTTAGAGGTCGCCCCACTTTTAATCTTTTCCTTTTTCTTCTTATTTTCATATGGCAACCAGTAATCGTTCAAGCCCCGAGTGTTGGCTTCACGAGAAGCCTGTTGATTCCCTGTCATGTGCCCGACTTCCAAGAAAGCGGGATGTGCTGTCATTGTACCTGTTCCATCACGTCGTGGAAAAGAAGACCGTCATGGAAGGCCTGAACTTGGCATGTGGCAAGGTCCTCACCGTATGGGAGAGGGCCAGGATACCGACACAGCGGGTGGATGCTTGCGTCAGGAAACTTCGAGGAACCCACGACAAATACCAAGCGCTCAAAAAACACCGGACTCGTGAGCGAGAGTCGGACCGTGTCAAGGAGAAGATGTTCCTGGATGACCTTCAGGATCTCTTCAATGTTGCCACAAGCGATGCCCTCCAGACCATGACCAACGAAGAAGACAGGGAGTTCCTCAAGATGCAGTGTGAGGACGTCTTCTCGGGCAGCATTGCAGGGATCGACGCAAAGAAATCTGGAGTCGAGGCCAGGCGTGGGAAGAGAAATGAGCAAGAAGCTGCTCTCAAGCGGAGATACGACGAACGAGAGGTCAAAGTTCAAGGGGCCGCTGCTGCCTTCAGTTCCAGCTCCACATCGTCGGAGGAGTCACAGGCTGATGACGACTACCGACCTTCAACTTCTGTCTGTACATCTGGTTCTCCTGCAAAGATCTGCCCTGGCTGATCCAACGAAGTATCCGCGCGAGGACTACTTCGAGTTCTTGCAGCTCGCAGCCCTGTTCCTCGGAGGGGGCACAACGACTCAACCATCGTTTCGTGCCCCTGGTGCCATCCACCACGCGAGGTGGATGTCAAAGGGCATCTACTGTCTCAAAATGTTCCTGTTCCGACACCAGTTCAAGACAACGAAACGAGAGGAGCGGAATGTGACTGTCATGGCGCTGTTCATTGCCCTGGTGTATGTCCGCTTTTGGCACGAAGCTCCTCTGTCATCCCACGCCCCACACAACGACATCATGATGCTGACTGAACTCCAGAAGTACACAAACAAGATAAACGTAGCTGCAACCGCGAGCAATGCCCTCCAACGGCATCTCTGGTACTTGGCGGAAGACTTGGTCGGCTTTTCCCTGTTGGACGACCGGGTTCCAGACAAGATGAAGGCTGACTGCGTGACCCGGATGAAGACGGAAAATCCGATTGAAGATCACCCACGCCGGGCAAAAATCAAAGACACACGGCACATCCGCTTTAATGACTTCTTCACCAAAAGGTCGTATCGTGTTTTTGACGTCCTGAAGAAAGGCGGAGCCCAGGAAGCGAAGCAGGGCTTCCTGCAGATGAATCCTTTGATTTGGAAGGGCGACAAGCTGTACGAGGACTTTCAGGCCAGAGCCAAAAGCCTGAGAGTGGTGAACGACGCAGCTGAACGTTGAGTGGCCCTGGCAGAGGCGTACAATGCGACGCTGACGAAGGATGAGGATCAGAAGCAATTCATCTTCCGTCTCGTTCACGAACACCGAATGGCCATTCCGACACCCTCAAAGACCAACCTGATGAAGAAAAAGTAAAAAATGGGGCGACCCCTAAATGATGAGATAGAGAGACGAAATTTTGCATGTAATTCGTTTTCATGAAGTGTAATAAAATTAGCCCTGTGGAGAGAAAGAATTAACATTTTCAGTTTTTTGGACCACCCTAATGTACATCCATGTAAAGAAAATTTTCTATACACTTTAATAAATTTTTCTCTATACTTACTATGTACATCCATGTTATTTAAATTTCTCTATACTTGCTATGTAGATTCATCCCTATGCTTGCTATGTACATTAGGGTGATTACTAAATTAAAAATTTTAAAATAAAAAACACAAACCCTTTTTAATAGTGGAACATTTTTATATAGATTACATTATTATTGTTGATTTTAAAAAAAATTAAAAAAAACCTCCCCCTATTAAATTTAAAAATACATGCTTTAAAAATTTGTTAATTTTTATAATAAAACACTATATATTTTATATTTCTAGTTTATAATTTTTTTTGGTTCTGGTTTATAAAAATGGTGTCTAAAAATTCCTATAAAAGTGTAGAAAAAAACAGGAATACATGGATCTATGTAAAATAAAAAGAGATCAAAAAATTCCTTTTATTGAAAAAATTTCACATCTCTCCCGAATTCCAACAAATCGTCAAGTTCTTGGTAATTTTCTTTTTTTATTTAATTGTACAAAGCTACGTCTAGATAGAGTGAATATTATGATTACAGATATTGAACTGCTTTGGAGAGAAGTATTGAACTTTCCTTATTTTTCTAGCGCACTTATAAGAAAAAAACTAAATCAATTAATAAATCTCCGCGATAAAAACAAGAAAAACCCATCTAGTAAATTCATTTCCACACTTTCTAAATTATTTGATATTACAAATCTTAAAGGCGAGTGGAAATGCACAGAAGATGAGGAGTTTTACATCAAGCAAATCGAAAGTGGTGGTAAAATTGGATATTCTACTGTAAAAGAGGCTCCTTTAAAAACAATACATCCAAGAAAACGCATTAGTATTCAAGCAGTATTCAGCCAAGCTGATGACGATAAGTCCAGTTCAGAATCATCAGCTTATGAACTTTTTTCTCCTTCATCTTTTTCTGGAAAAAATTTGGTTTATTAAAGAGCAAAAACTGAAACAGCAAGCTTACTTGTCATTAAAAACAACATTTCAACACACAAAGCACGAAAAGTTCTTGAAACAATTTCTGAGCAGGGATATAATGTTGATGTTCCTAGCCAGTCAGGTATTTGGAAGAAAGTTATTCAAAGTGGAAGAGAAGCAAAGATAAAAATATTTAAAAAATTACAAAATGATGAACATTTTTGTCTTCACTTTGATGGTAAAAAGCTAGCTGGCGAGGAATATCAAATTGTTTTACTCAAAAACGTTGTGACAGAAATTAAACTTGGTGTTTTGAAATGTCTTGACGGCACAGCAAAAGCTATACATCATGAACTTCATAAGTTAATTGATGAATTTGATGCATGGAAAAATATTAGCATGATAATTAGCGACACAACTGCTGTAAACATAGGTCGTTTAAATGGCATTGTTAAACGAATTCAAGATGACATGGTGCACAAAGGGTTTGAGAAGACACAGTACATTGGCTGTCAGCACCACATTCTTGATTTGCTACTCAAACATGTAATGAACTTTTTCATTCCAGAAAATACAAGTAAACCACAACTTTGCTTTCTTTTTATTGAAGAATTAACTAAAGATTATGAATATTTGAAAAACAAATATCAAAACACGGAAAAAGAATATGTCGAAGAGACAGGTGAAAATCCAGGATGGCGGGACGATTTTAAGTTTTTGTATGAACATTGCCAGGCTTATCGTCACTACAAAAAAACTTTAAGTTGGCCTAAAATACACTGGAAAAATCTTCCAAACATAAATCAAGCCCGGTGGAACTCACGAGCAACGTACATTGTTATGGCTTTTTTTCTTCTGGAGGAAAAGCGCAAGATGTTTAAAGCCGCGTGTGATTTTATTTGTTATGAGTGGGCCGAGGCTTGGTTTGCAAATCAACACTACAAAGAAAACACTTTTAGTAGTTTGTTAAAGGCTTTACAAATTATAGAATGCAAAAAAGCAATCAATTGTTTAAAAAGGCATTGGAATCTTGAGAAGTCGAAAATTGATATCCCGAGGTCTAATCAAAATACAGAGCGGGCCATTAAAATTATGGAAGAATTGCTTCGAAAAATCATAAATTTCTAAATTTAAAGTTTCTAGCAAAAAACAATTTTTAATTTTTTCTTTTGTGTTATTTATTTAGCTTTTTATTTCTTATAAATAAAGTTAAAAAGACTAATATAAATTGAATTCTTTAAAATGGGGGAAATTTTCTCTTTTCTAAAATTTATTTTAAAAAAAAGGGGGAATTGTTTTTCGCGAAAGCAAAAATGAATCTTATATTTGTTAAATGTGGATAAAAGTTCCTTCTTTGAAAGTAGTTTCATTAAAAAAAAAATTTTGTAATTACCCTAATGTACATCCATGCAAGGAAAATTCCTATAAATTTAATACATTTTTCGTTATTTGCGCGGCTTGAGTGAGCTTTACTTATGCAAGCTAAATGCTTTGTTAATGTTTAAACATTTCTTTTATTTCTTTAACGTAAAATCTTTTAAAAAATAATGAATTTTAATTATTTGCTTCAAATTTAACAATACCAGATATAGATTACATGAAATTACAGAGGGTATAATACATTTAAAGAAAGAAAGAAAGGTTTATTTGCAAACAGATATGCATGCACAAAAGTGAATCACAGAAAATGACATATTGAATAAGTTAGAATCATTTTGTAAACAAAATCATTATATACAAAAGTATGATAAAAAAAAAACAATTGTCATCAATAGACTTGCGGGGTTGTCATAAGGCCCTTGGGTCCGCTATAATGACAAAATGAATATTAAAAAGAAGTTATGAAAAAATATGAAAAAGAAATTATATATATGTAATGTATAAATAAAAATTAAAATGCACAATTAAAGAAAAACAGTAAACATATATAAGGACTTAAATCTTACTAATTACAAACTATTAGAAAACAGAAAGAAAAAAAATATATAAGGAAAATGAAAATGACATTTAAGGAAGGGTACTTTTGCAGATGTAGCAATTTACACCTTGGCAATCATAATCATATTTCATCAACTAGGGGCGGTTTTGACAGTGCTTTAAATTTAGAAATTGGATCAAATAAAAAGTGATGAAGTTGGGATAGGTTATTTATAGAGATTACTCAATCGGAAACTGAGCGTCTGTTTTGATTTTTGCAATCGGCAAAAGGGCATTTGAACAAACGTATTCTTACGCAAACTGTATGGGTTTTTATTTTCAACAAGTATAACTGCTTCATATAAAATCCTAGGAATTAGCCCATGGATATATTTATACAAAAAATGGTGTATATTGTAGAGATATATATCATTTACCTTTAACAGTTTTTCTTGAAGAAATAATTTTAAATTGGTGAAACAATAATCCCATAGCCTTTTTTGTGATGCCAGCAAGCAATCTGTGTTACTGAATCCCCATATAAGATTGCAATATTGCAGATGAGGTAAAAAAAAGAGATTTGTAGATAGTTAATTTGAGCCCAAATGGAAGCTTCTTTTTGAAAAATTTGAGAATTCCAATGATTCTATTCAATTTAGTGTTTATGTACTTGATATGTTCGTTCCAGTTTAGTCTAGAGTTGAAAACAAGGCCAAGAAGATTCACTTTTCTAACTACTTCAAAAGGCAGGCTTATTTTATTCATTATAGTATTTTTACAATTAAAGTAAATCGCTTTTGATTTTTTATAATTAATTTTTACTTTCTTGGTATTACACCACTTGATAACTAGATCAATTTCCTTAGCAGCATCAGATGCATCGTTTAATCATAAGTTAAAAGTTATGTCATCCGCAAACAAGAAAATTTTTATATTTGAATTAGCATAATGAATATCATTTATATAAATATTGAACAACATGGACCCCAGTATGGAGGCTTGGGGAACATCCATGGTGGAAAAGGTTCGCTTAGATTGAACATTATCTGGAAAAACAATTTGCCATCTTCCTCTTAAATATGAATTCAACAATGAGAGAGAGTTATTTCTAATATCATATGAAGAGAGCTTTGGCAAAAGTATATCGCGGTTCAGAGTATCAAATGCTTTCGAAAGATCTATGAAGATAGAAAGCATTGCTTCATTTTTATTAATGTGGTTAATATTGGAATGCTATCTTCTGAAGCCAAATTGAGAGCTAGAGAGTAAACAATTCCTTTCAAAATAATTAAATAACTGATTATATAGTGTAGCCTTTAAAAATTTTTTGGAAATGTGGAGATTAGATTCTTGGATCTCCCTTTTTAAATATGGGTAAAACTTTGCTGGTTTTGAAGATTCCGGGGAAGCAAGCATGTTCTATACAGGAATTATAACCGATACGTAGGTATTTTCCGATAACAGTTATGACGGATTTCACTGAGCTGATTTTAATTCCATATACATCGGAGGAATCAGTTTTTATTGAATTTACTGCTAGGATCAAGTCATTCATAGAAATGAGGTCAAAGCTGAAAAAAGTATCGGAAAGACTATCAATAGAAGGTAAGAGATTGTCTTCGGAAAAGCATGAAGAATATGAAGCAAAGTGAGAACTAAACAAATCTACTATAAGTTTATTATCAGTAAGGTAGCCTTGATTATTTTTTAATACTATTTTATTTTCCTTTTTAGGTTTAACGGTTAGAGTACGTCAAAAAAATTATACGCTAAAGTACAACCCTGGGTAAAAAATACCCATATTAAAAATTTATAAATTTAAACCAAAATAGCCGAGAAAGCATAAAAATATAAAAATATAATATGGTTTTAAGCAGTCACGAATTTTGAAGGGAATTTCACGAAAAATATTAGCTTTTTGTTGTTTTTTGAGAAAATTTGACGGATCGGTTATCCATGTTTTTCCATCTTTCGAGATCAAATTTGACTTTAGTGAATTAGAATTTGCTGGTATATTATCATTATCAGACTCACTTTCAGATTCAAAAAAATCCTCACTTACATCGTTTTCATCACAAGATGAGAGAAACTCGTCGTTATAACTATCATCATCTTCAGAAGAAAATTCATCAACTTCTCCAACACCAAATGGGCAAAGCTTATCTATCACCTGATTTTCACTTTCACTATCGCTCAACATAGATTGATATATGGAACACAGCGCTCTTTCTTTTGACTCTCTTTCTTTAGGCATTGGAAAAGTATAAAAAAGCTTGAGAAATAATATATATGATGGCTATGAAGTAAGATAATAGCAAAGTTTGTTCAATCAAAATGATAAATGAAACTGACGTGTAAATGAAAAAAATCGAAGAACAGGTGATGAAGATAAATGAAAACAGCAAGTAAGATACGTCAAAATTTGACAAGACACATGCAGCATGAATGTATGTTGTTATAGAGACTTAGAAATCATATAATATTAGTGACACATATATGGGTATTTTTTACCCAGGGATGTACTTCCGCATATATTTTATCACAGTTTTTTGAAAATATGAAAAATCAAGTTTTTTGTGAAGTTATTTTAAAGTAAATTGAAAGTTAATAACATAAATTAAATTTAATTTGAATCGAGTTAAAAGTTTTTGATATATAAGATATAGAAAAAACAAATGGGTAAAAAATACCCAGGTTGTGCTTTAACCATTAACTAAGGTATTCAAATTCTGCCAAAAAAAATTTGCTTTCATTTCTAGATTGAAGAGATTTGCAAGGTGTGTTTTTTAGCAGTTCTAATTTTGTTTTTGACAAGATTTCTTAATAAAGTATATTTATGCTTAAGAGAATCTGAATGAAAAGATTTTTTCATTACTGAATGCAGTTTGTCACGTTTCATTAATAACTGAAGGATTTGGTCATCAATCCAGGAATTAATGAGTTTTTTGTTGTTAAGTTTTAGAAAAAAAGTATCAGAATCATCATAATAATATTTGAGATATTCCTTCCAATTAAAATGAGTTATATTCTGAATAAAACTACATTTATTAAAATGAGTATATTTAAAGTCAAAAGTGGTAGCAGAATCAATACTTAAAGATAACAAAATCGGGAAATGGTAGGACATTGTGTTGTACAAAATGTGACCCCTATGCTTGCTAGAAAAAAAAGAAACAAAGAAAGTGTCAATCAGGGTTTCACTATCATATCTTGTGTATTTCGTGATAACTGGTTTATAAGAACTAGAAAATAAAGCAAAATCTTGAATACGTTGATTTTTTCCTACTTTAAGAAGATCAAGGTTGAAGTCACTCAAATATATACAATTGGATAGGTTTTCTTTTAAATCTTCATTAAAATGCTTTAAAAACACTGCTATACTCTTAACATCAATAATTGGTTATCTCTAATAATTTTTGAGTGTGAGATGGCGGTTACCTTTAACAAAGATATTAACATGAAAATATTCAAACCAGAATGAAGACCCTGATCATTAGATGAATGAACTAAATTATAGTCATTCAATTTAAAATTTTCAAAAGACTTGTTCAAACACCAAGCCTCTTGGATGTACAGAACATGTAAAGGTAGGTAATTTGCTGGTTGAATTGAAATCAAATACAAGGCATTCAAGGTTGGAAAATTTAGCAGACAGAATATTATGCTTATAATATTCAAATCATAGAAGGTGATATGTCTAAAATCAGAACAAAAATTAGAGGAGTGTAAATTATTGTAGGCATACTTATCTTTAAAGAATGAAATTGAAAACAGATCATTTGCGTTTTCATTTAGTATAACAGTATTACGATCACCGTTATCATCAAATGAGGTATTAAACATTGTCATTAAAATGTATAATAAATTGTTTCAAGTATTAAATTCATCAAAATACTAACTCATTCTGTTCAATGATATGTTTCTCCAATCAACATTACATGTTCTGGCAAACATAAGAAAAAATAATACTTCATGTGATACTTGGAAACCAAAAAAAGAACTACTGTAGGATATACAAGAGTGAGCAAAACATAAATAAATTGAAAAAAGATAATCAATCTTCATATTTTTAGTAAATGAAATAATCTAATTTCCTTATTTTTTAATATATTTCATTAATTTTATGTTTTCTTTACGAAGTCTAGTCTAGTTGTATTTTTAATCTAATCGTGAGCTTTTTCTAAAATTCATAATGGCACCGCTGGTTAGTAGTATACCATTTGTTTTAACGGATGCTGCTCGATACAATTTAGCTAAGCCAGCAAGAATAAAAAATAAAAGTCGAAAAACTGCTTTCAAAAATCTTAGTTTGCCTCCAGCATGTGTTGTAATATAACGCTCTGGGCGAGTTGGTAAATGTTGCTTTTGATTATTCCGATAATAATTTACCAGAGTTAGAAAAATTGTTGAATCTTCCAAAAATAAGGAAGACATTTTAGTTCAGAGAGCAAAAAAAGTGTTGAAAATCCTTTTCTTTTTGAGCAATTATCTCAAGAACAAATTATTTTCAGTTAGCAGAGATTATTATTGTAAGCTTTTTTTTAATTTTGGAAATGAAAAATGAAAAAATTTCTCCCATACTGTAAGATAAGATCCTTTTTCATGCTAAATAAACTTTTTGCAAAAGATAGAAACTTTTTAGCTTCTAATATTATAAACTATTTTATATTTTATTGCAATTCTTATAACTTTCAGAACAAAAAATGTTTTTTTTTCACTTTTTTATTTTAAAGGCAATTTTTTGCTTTCGAAAGTCTTTTTTTTGAATTTTTAGCTCAATTTTTAACTCAGAATAATTTTTTACAAATAAAGTCAACTTTTTGAAGACGTTAGGTCAATTTTTGGAGGATTTATAGGTCACTTTTTGTTACCCCTATGTCATAACTGTAACTCAGCAACATGTGCTTGTTATAACTGCAAAAATTTACATTCCTTTTAATTGTAAAAATCGCACTATAGTCAATGGCGACCTATCTTTAATGCCGCACGCGCCGGTTGCTAATTTTGTCCCCCACCCCGAAATTTCAAATAACACTTCAAAACGCCCAAAACTTAATAATGCAGGCATATAGGTATGAAAACTTGGGATAAAAAGTGTAGCAACTATTATTACATTACTACTTAAGTTTAAAATATTTCGATTATTTTATCAATAGAAATAAATTCTGCGCAGGGACGGACCTCCCCTCTCGCCCTTCTTGCTACGGCACTGCCTAGAGTGAGTATAATAAAAATGTTGTTTTAGTCCTATTCGTGACGCGCTATTTTTGATCGCTCAGTTACGCAGGGGTCATTTTCCATACTCTAGATTTTGACTATTCAATTTTTTTCATCAATTTGCCTGACAGTTGCCATGTGTTCAACCAATTGTTAAATGGGTATTAATGTGTACAATTTTGGAAACGTATTGTCGGTGTTAGGATTAGTGTAGTATTATCATTAGTGTTAATATTAGAGTTCGTTTTTTTGACATTCTTGACACAAGCTTTCCTATTTACTTGTATTAATACACGTCTGACACAAAAAATATCTACATCAGACACTGAAATACTTAAGTCTAAAAAATAGAGGTATAGCTTGTTTTCCCCAAATATTAAACAGTCTTTAAAAATTCTTGCGTAAATTTACTAAATAAATGATTACAAATGCATTTATTCTTTATAAAAATCAACCAAGCCTTTCATTCAATGTAAAATATATAAACTGCAAAATAAATTATACAGGCATGATTTTTTTCTTAAGTATTGATTTTTTTATTACCCACTTGTTTAAAGCACTCAAAGTATTTAGCATTGATTTCAGATGTGAATTAACGGCAATTAGTAAATCGACCATGATCAATTTGTTTTTAAAATATTTTTGGCGCTCAACATTTAAATTGCGGTTACTGTTAACATATGCCTAATTTATGGTCCGATTAATTTTCTTCATTTTTGAAAAATGTTGCCCCATTTAGAAAATTAACTTTTCTATTTAATCATGATGTTTTTTATCAATCTATACATAGGTATGAATGCTGGCTAAGTCGCGGTTAATTCAGCAAAACATTCGCTTTTATATATTTTAGCCATATGGATCAAATAATTTTTCTCTTTTTGATATAATAATAATAATGATTCTATCGATGTCACCAATAAAAATGGAATGAAATCTCTACTCAAAAACTTCAGTTCAAGTTTGCTAAAAGCTATCAAAAGTTAAAATTTTTCATTTCTCCTAAAAATTTTATAGATGGGTCATTTATTATTATAATATACTCAATGATAAATAATAATTGATTGAAAGGTAGCATTTTTATAAAAATCCTTATACAAAGGTAAAGAAGATTACTGACTGCTACGCTAACAAGACTAGACTAACCGAGCTCCTTAGTTCCATTCGTGTTGCTTATTTCATTAAGTATCGCTGCGTATGAAGAGCCAGCATTAAATCATGTATTTCATTCAATACGACATCCAATGCTTTGCCAACAAATTCGTTATCGGCTTGCAGTCTGTCTGTATGTCATTTCTCCTATAAATTATATAGTGCCTAATTTTGCTTCTTTAGAAGCAACGTTCATTAGAAATTGATTTTCCGCCTTCTATGTTTCAAAAAACCTTTTTTGAAAAAATATTTAGTTTTTGAAGAAATTTTGGATTGAAAAATAAAGTATCCAAGATAAGGAGGGGGTCGCATTACAAACTTAATAAGACTTACAAAGCTTAAGCCAAGAAAAAGAAATGATTGTAAAGTATTTTATGCATCTTTGTCATGTTCAATTTTCTACCAGCAATTTTTTTCTAGTTTCCAAAATGTTTTTCAAGGTGCTAGGAACACTCAGTCTCAGAAAACTCGCTCTTGAAAAACTCAGTTTTCGAATATTCAGTCTCAAATTCGCATCGAAGATCAAAGTCAGAATTGTAGAAAAGTGATCATGTCCTCAAAAAGAGCTTCAAAAAGGCAAATAAAATTTATGATTGCTTACTTAAAATTAATTGAGATATAATAAATTCGGTATATAAAAATAGTAAGCCATTTTAGTAGAAAAAAATAGGAAAACTCGGGCTCAAAAAATTCATTATCAGAAAACTGGGTCTCTCAATTGACTTTAGAGGCTTGCGGAACCTAATAATATTCAAATGACTATAAAACTATAATATTCATTTGTAGTTACTATCATAACAAACTAACTAGAGAACTAATTGACAAAATAACCAACCAATTAACTAAAGAATGACAGCGAGTTTTAAAAGACGAATTTTACATTCCAAGTTTTCTAAAACGCATTTTTTGAAATCGAGTTTCTGGCGCCCTTGTTCATTTTTTAGCATGCGCTCTTTAATTCATTGCTCTGTATCATTTATTACTCCCATTTTAGTTTTTATCATGAAAAAAGATTTAGACAAGTTATGCCCTAAAATGGGAAGTAGGTGAAAAATCTCCCATTCTAAATTTAAAAAGCCTAAAAAATCAAAAAATTTATATAGGTTTCGACATTATATAATGATGTGGCACTGAGTAGGGCATCATCAATATAAGAGGATGTTCAGAGAATTCAAGCATATGATAATTGAGAAAATACATTAAAAAAATATAACTTACTTGAACAAGAGATCGAAACAGCTGAGTTGGGTATCTTCCTAGATAAGCACAACTTTCAGCAAAACTTTAAAAAATAAATCATAATATATTGGAATAGGAAAAATTGGTAAAAGTATGGATTCTCGTTAAACATAATTAAGAATGGGGTAACTGAGATGGCGCTCAGAACAACAAAATAAAAATAGGAAAAATGAAGAAGGACCTTTCCTCCTATTTCTTCTACAAACAATTTATAATCTAAAACCTTCAAAATCTCCAATTAAGAAAAATTATGAATAATGTTGATTTATTAAACCAAAAAACGCATAACTCAAATATTATTTTGATTAGTGAAGTTTTTAAGGTAATGCATATTAAAAAAACTTAAAAAAAAGTTACTTGATTTAAAAAAACAATTTGTTACCATTTCAGGCTTTGGTTTTCGAAAATTAATCACCTGATAGATATTCTTTTTGAATGAACATAAAACTTAAGACAGGCCGATTTTTTTGGATTGTTGAAGTTGGATTTTTGCAAGTACTAGAAGTTTAAATCGAAGTCGCTAGTGAAATACGAGTAATATTCAAGATAAACAGTCATTTTCAAAGCTTTCGCATATTGAATAGAAAATTTTTATAAAAACACAAAGGTGTTAATTTGCTTGTAAGAAAGATTCAACTAAATATGTCGCAGAAATGCATCATAAATATTGCTAAAGATTATAAGGTATTTACCGAAAAAACTGAAATGCACAAACACTAAAATATAAACTGAACGATCTAGTGAAGCAAACAAAATAATCGCTTTCATTTTGATTTAGTTATTTGATGATAGTCCTTTTAAAAGTAAATATTGAAAAAATTAATAATGAATGGATGGGAAGAAGAAAGTGGGCTAAAATTATTTAAAAAAAAAAAAAAGTTGCTTTAAAAAAAAATGTGGAATAGCCCAATTTTCTAATAGAACGAGTTACACACTAAAAATTTGCGATTTTCATTCTAATTGAGTAAAAAACCAAGATAGCAATGAACTACAAATTTGAACTTTGATAAAGTTTTGCCTTTGAAATATTTTCATAAACAGGCCTACGCGAAGAAGACAATCTTACAAATAATAAGCGTTAAAAAATTTTTATCAACTAATTTTTTTATCACACTCATATTTTAAAAGTATGCACTTATTACGCGTTAGTTTTGTCTAAAAAAATATCATAAAAATTTTTTTTAATATTTTTAAATTGGCCAGATGAAGGAAAAATACCATATGATAAACCCGGGATTATGTAGTAACTCGTGATTTAATTTGAAGGAATTTTACCTTGTTATTGGCAGCTAAAGCAGTAAGCAAATAAGCCACGTTCAATTGACTTTTAAAAGAAAATTCAAAATAAGACAATAAGAGAAAAGATACCATGAGGTGTTTTCATCGAAAAGGCACAATTGCGCGGCTTGTATCGAACTATGATGAATATAGGCTTGATGCGGGATCGAACCCAAGACTTTGAGTTATCAAAACGCAGCATCTAACCAGCCTTACTTACACCCTATATAATCATAATAAAACGCAAAAAAGCCAATAATCATCATCAAACACGTTTTAACAATTTGTTCTAGACTTTTGTGATTTTGAGAAAGAGACAATAAAAAGAAATTAATCTCATGAATCTTATTAAAGTAAAAGTGAACAAATATTAAAATATAAAATTATTTTTATAGAGTTCAGGGGCGCACATCTGAGAATGATAAAGGAGAGGCGAACGCCCCTCCCACTCAGCTCCAATCATTTTGGCGGGTATATATATATAGCTTTTCATACCATTTTTAGTTATATTTTATCTTTTTGCAATTCTATATTGTCCTTTTGTGATTCTATTTTGTCCTTTTTCCTATTCTATTTTGTCCTTTTGCAATTCTAAACAAATAATCTCATGTGTTTTTTGAAATAATGTTAAAAGTCAAATAAAAAGATATTTTTAAATTAGCGTAGAAAATTTAATCATTAAAGAAGTAAATGAAAAATAAAAAAAATTTGAAAAAAAAAAAAAAAATTGTAATAATTTTATTGCAAATTCTTTGTCAAAAATTCTAAAAATTAAAAATTAAAATAATGTTAAGTATTTAAAAAAAAAAAGCACAGTGAAAACAAAATAAACAAAAAGTGTACTTCTGCATACCTGTCAACTTTAATTTTTTGGAATTTGGAGATTTTCCAAAAACCATTAAAAAAATCGGGAAATGAGGCTAATAAATCTGGAGAATAATTATTTTAACGAATATTTACTAGAAAACCTAAATGAATGTATTAGAAGTGAACAGAGATGATAAATATGATTGTTAGATCTAAAAATATATATTATAAAAAAAAAGAAAAAAAAAACAAAACAACTTTTATTTTTTACAGTTGTAAGCTGAAGTTGCTTTTTTTGAAAGACTCAGCAGCTCTTCATCTGGCCTCCAATTATAACAATACGTTTTTTCTTCAGCATCTTTTGTTTTCATAGTTAAAATACTCGACAATGTGCCGTCCAACTTTAAACAAGATCTACTATTAGTCTTATTTTTTCTTATGATGCTAAACAGTCTTTCTATGCTTGCATTACTATGCGGAAGAATAAGAACTAAAGAAGCCATATAAGGAAGAATTTTAAATCTTTTTATTGAAGTTCCTTGAACTTTCATTTTTGCAATGCGGTGCCATAATGTATCAACTCTGTAGTGAAGTATCTTTTTATTATCACCTGAAACACAACCATTTATTTCAGCGTCAACTAAAGCTTCATTTCCAATGTCTTTTTCCGTCAAAGATCGGTAATCAATAAACTCTTCAAACAATAAATCAGGATTGATACTTTGTATGAAAGCTTGATTAGAAAACCTTTCAAGAAAAAACTTAATTTGAGACCATTCACTCTCATGTCTGTTAAAAACATCAACCCATACAGCGTTGGTTATTACTTTATCTTTAAGTGGAAACTTATCTTGAATATATTTTATTGCTTCAATATAATAAACTTGAGCAGCTTGATAAAATTTATCATAATATTCCTGCGTTATTTTTCAGAATTAAACAGGGTTTTTAACTTTGATTTTGTCAGTCCACCAAGATAAATTGTCTTTAAGTCCATATAAACAGATGAATCTGACAAATCAAGATCCATCAGTGAAATCATGTTTTTTAAAACAATCGGTTTTAAAAATCTAGAAGCAATTTTTCCTCCAAGATTTTCTATCGAAGACTTAACCAAATGAAGTGATGGATCTTCTCTTTGCAGAATTAAATTAAAATCAGTAAAAAAACGAATTGTTGATTGCATGAAAAATAAAGCTGGTTCAAGCAATGGATTTTGAAACAATGAATTGAGCCTTTTAAAACGCTCGTTGTTGAACGATTCGCTTAAAAAATAAGACTTTAAACTTGGGAAGTTTTTTAAAATTCTTTCAGTGCATTTTTCTAAGGAAAGCCATCCTACTGAGAGATGCTTTAAAATAGATCGATAATCTTGATTGCAAAACTCAAAGTACTCCATAAGTTTTCCTTTTCGTTTTGTGCTTTTATCAAACCAAAAAAGCAATCCACACAAAGATCTTCTAAGTTGAATCCAATGCATTTGCTGAAAGCATCATTAGCATGACTTGCAGCAATGTAAGCAAAATGACATGGACAACCGCCAATAAAAATGCTCTCATTTTTTCTTATAATTGTGTATTACAAATTTAACGAAAAGAATAACAATAAGAGTATATTCGCAAAAAAGGGTATTATACACACAAGAATATAGGGAGGTGGGTGGGAGGTGAAGTAGCGAATGAGGAATAAAGAAATGAATAGTGATCCCAGAATGTGTGTACTTATATAGTGAATGGTATCTTTTCCTTAGATTCTGGAGATGATGTCGGCAGGGTTGTGTCGAGAAGCGATGTAGCTGAGTTGAAGTCGCAGGAGCTTGAGATCTTCTCCTTGTTTTTGATTGAGTTTGAGGAGAAGTTGATGAATCTTCTCGTCATTTGATCCCATAGCAGCGATACTTCCAATGGCTGCTGTGGAGTCTGAGAAGATCTTGACGCGTCCTGGAGCCAGGTGGTTCGTGAGGATGATGGCAAGTGCTTCCATAAGAGCGATTCCATGCGATTCTTTGGATGTGATTGCGATGTCATTGTTTTCCCATTTTATACCAATCTGAAACGGGGTTGCATCGCAAAAAGCGTAGCTGGAGCGAGGAGAGGAGTCAGAGATGTTAATCTCTTGATCGATTTCTTTCCATGCCGTGAGCCAGGTAAGTTGATCGATCTGACGAGAGGAGGAGCATGGGTATAGTCTTTTGAGCAGGCGAAATTTGCTCCTGATTGTGCCGCAGTAGTATTGTATAAAACCTACTCATACTTTTTCTACTCATTCTTCAATCATTGTCAAATGTGGCTCCAGAAGTATTCTCTTTCTATTTTCTCTAACAAGATTTTTTGAGATATCGAATGCATGCCTAGTACATATACATACTATATATAATGAAAGACAACACAGAGCAAAATGATCGTGAAAACTCTCTTTTTATATCACATATGCTAGTAGGTAGATTATGGGAGAGAGAGAAAAAGAAAGACAGCGATATCTGCACTCCTCAATCAATGTCAATCAATTCAAAATTTTTTGTAAATGTGTTTCTTTGCCCAATTTCAGCCCCCCTTGAAATTTAGCTTTAGCGCGGGCACTGCTATGTACATATTGCAATATGATTTAAAACTTCTATATGTTTTAACAAATACTTATATGTATTAAACATCAGATGTTTTAAAACACGGTTTTAGTCAAAACTTAGTATTGATATCTCTTCGTTTTTGTTTAATGTGTGCCTCTTATTAGGTCTTAAAGTACAAACATAAGAAATAAGGGCGTATACTCATTTTAAAATAAATCAAAAACATATTTTATTCTAATCAACTTGAAAAAAATTAATTAGATTCACATTATATTCAAGGTCAGATATAATGGTAAGCTCTAAAATATATAGATATAAGATTTTAATACCTTAAATGACAGTCTATAAACAAATTTAAAAACAAAAAAACTCTAAAATATTTATTTTTTTGAAAAAGAGTAGGTTTTACTTTCTACCAGCGTATCTTGAACAAATTTAAAAATACATTTAAATAACTAGATTAGAACCAGCGTCATAGACTAAAAAATAAATACTAGATTTAAGACTAATCATATTTGTTTTATTGACAATTTGTCTAAATTGAGTCAAAGTTCTGAACCACCAACAAACAAAAAATATAACATTCAGATGTTGAGAGTTGTTGCTTGTTTGTCAAGTCTAACAATGCTGATTTAAAAGAAGACATCCAGAAGACGAAGTCTTGTCTTACTACTTTACCTGTTAATTTAATTAAAGAAAAAAAGAACTTCATAAAAATCAGCTTTCCTGATATATCTATTTTACAAAAAGCTCAAAAATTGATGTCTGATTTTTCTTCTAAAAAAATTGAACCCTTACTTCCTAGGCTACATTTGCATTTCAATAAAAATCTTTCTAAAAATGACATCATTAATGAAATTCTAACCAGAAACCCATACATAAAAAAGCTAATGGATGATGGCAAAGTTTTTAATATTTTGTTAAATTCGAAATTTGATGGAAAAAAGTTGGTTATCTTCAAGTTATCACCAAAAATTTACGATTATATCAAGAGTAATTATTTTTATTTTTTTTTGAGTATGATTCTAATGTTACTGTATTAAATGTTGTGTGTACGGACACATTAAAAAGTTATGTAAAAATAGTGTAATATGTAAGTTTTGTTTCGAAAAACATGATTTAAATAAGTGTGCTGTTATGATCCTCCCTAACGTACATATTTGTTACAATTGTAAAATGAAAAAACTTAGCAATAAGAACTAGTTGACACCTATCAATGTCCTTGTTACATAAAACAACTAGAATTAGTTAAATATTTAACAGTCCATTCATGAATTTTTTGACAGTAATTAAATTAGTACGTTGAACACTCATGAATCTACTCATTATTAGTGTATTAGATCTTGATTGATCATCCGATAGTAGCCTTAACTTAACTCTTTGATCGTCGAGCTGCCAATTTTTTTATCCTTGCTTATTTGTTTCTAGTTTCCCTTATAAGGTGTTATAATGTTCAAAATTCCTTTTTTTTATTGAATAAATCTAAATCTATCTAAATAACGATTTTTTTCCAAAGGTATTTTCAGCTCCATTTTTTCCACGAAAACTTCCATAACCCATCTTCCTCTTCAACATGTGATCTTTCTCGATCTTTTAGCCTTTACAATTTATGTATTGTTATTCTTAACTTTCAATCCCTCAGAGCTAAGTTTGAAATTTTAGAATCATTCTTTTTTCAATTAAACTCTTTTAATCATTCCCCTCTACATGTAGTTTGTCTCCAAGAAACAATGCATGTTCGAGTTTCTTTGAAATACCAGCTTATGACTTCATTTTTGTCCCTCCTAGGATTAGCTCACATGCTGGGCTTGCTTTTTATGTTCACAAGTAAATCACTTATTAAGTTTGTACTTCAAACAATCCAAGTAACTGTTTTGAGATATTTACAATTTCCTTTACTTTATCAAAATATAAACTACTGTCTCTTAATAATATTTATAAGAAACCATCTTCATCCTATCAAGATATTGAGTCATTTTTTTCTTAGTTTAAAAACTTTTATCTGATTATAAACTTTGTAGCAAAACTGCAATTTTTTTAGGAGATTTTAATTTTGCTCTTTTTAAACATGATAAATGCAAAAAATATAAAAACTTTCCTGAATATTTTTTCTTATGCCCTATCCCCTTTAATTTCAAAAATAACTCAACCTACTAGTAGCTCGCTTATAAATAATATCTTTTTATCTGATTGCTTAACAAGAAAAAAAGCTTTCCACATGTTATATAATATTTCGGATCATATTCCACTTTTAGAAACCTTAGATGTCTACCCGTTGATGAAAAACTTTTTTCCTAAAGTTTAATGCTGCATCATATGTTAGGGATGTTATTTCATTTAATTGACACAATTAACTTGACAATTACATTGATTTTCCAAATCTTAACTTCCATAAACTAAACTCTAAGCTCGTGGACTTTATCAACATTAACACATGTTATATTAAGTTTAAAAGAAATTCCAACTTTTATTATAATAACCCAATTAAATCATGGTTGAACAAGGAATTTTATATTTAATTAGAGAAAGAAATAATGTGTATAGTAGGTTAAAGAACTCATATTCTGATTAGCTAAAATTGAAATATAATTTGCTCAGGAATAGTATAAAGTATAAATGTAGAACACAAAAAATATCTTTGTACATAATTTATTAATGAATCAAACGAACATAAAAATATTTGGCAAGAAGTAAAAAATAGATTAAATATTAATAAATCAACAAACATAAATCTGAATTTTAGTGGGGAGTTAATTGAGGATGAACAAACTCTTTGTTCAATTTTCAATTATAAGTTTATTATGAAGTTTCCCCTCTAAACCGAAAAAAACTCTTCCAAATACATACAACAAGTTCATACTAAATTTGAATTTAAAAAATTTTCGTTGTCAAGGAATTTGATAAAAGTAATAGTTATGATGCTTATGGGCTTTCTATTTCCCACATCAAGCCTATACTTAATGTTATTTATCCTTTTTTGAATATGGGATATAATATTTGCTTAAAGTATTGTGCTTTCCCGGACGATTTCAAACTCAGTGCAGTACACCCTGTTTTTAAAAAAGGCGCCAGAGAAGGCATTAATAACTATCGCCCGATATCAATTATTCCAGTTCTGTCTAAAATTTTTGAAAAGCCACTTAATATTCAATTGCAATCATACTTTTCTAATAATCTATTTTATCCTCTTCAGTTCGGTTTTCGTAAGAGTTACAATACCCAGTCACTACTTACACATTATATAGATAACATTTTGCATACTCTTGAATCAAATTAAGATATGCTTTAACTGTTCTTAGATTTTAGTAAAGCTTTTGATGATCCTTCACACCAAATTTTATTTGATAAACTCACCCACTATGGAGTGCAAAGAAATTCTTTGCTTCTAATCAAGTCTTATTTGCTCAATCGTCAGCATTATGTCACTTTGAATAAATTCAAGTCTAGCGTTTCTACCATTAATATGGGGGTTCCTCAGGGTTCTATCTTGGGCCTTCTATTATCCTTGATACAGTAAAACCTAGATAAAACGGTACCTTTGAAAAGCGACATCCTTCTAGATACAGTTAAAAAATTTTTTTTTTACTTTCTTAACCTATGAATTTGCACCTGCTGCGACATGGATAAAGTTGTTCATCAGCGAATTGCTGTGAAAGGATCTTTTTCTTTTCTTAGAGAACACGAGCTCTTGTCATCAAATCGTAAATAAAGTAAAAATGTTTTAAATCGTTACGAGATATCGCCTCATTGAATAATTTTCTTCTATAATTTGCATTCCAAAAGTTATGAAGAGGTTCACTTCGTCCTTTGAGTACACCTCTCATTATGCAAAGTCCAAGAAAAGCAAAAAATTCCGACAAAGATTAAGAAAAGTTCAAGTCATTCTTTCTTTTAGCCTCTTCTGTGGTAGGTTTGATTATTTCATCTAAATTTCTGTGTCCATACACTTTCATAGACATCAAAACTGCTGTTTGATTAGTTATGTATCATTCAGAAAAATCAATAAACTATAAAACTCTATGTACGCGCAACCACCTCTTCAAACAATAATACGGTTCTCTTTTTTTGGTAAATACTTTTTGGCATTTTTTTTTGTTAACGATGAATGCCTTATTACAATATCAATGAATGATGTTTGAACATTTTACACACAAGAAGTTTAGAGGTTACAGATGATTTTGCTTTCTTTATATAACAATATAGAAAAATCAGAAAACTTAAAATGGTACATAATCTAAAACTAAAATATAAACAACCTCAAACAGAAAAACTACAAGCTATTTTGTAAACATTTCGCCACAAATGTTTTATTGTAAACATTCCGAAACAAATGTTTTCCAGCCATAATGCGTATTACACTGATAATGAGTATTCCAGCCTAACATAAGAAGATTCACGAATGTGGAGCTATGTATCATTCTATAAAAATCAACAAACTATATAATTAATAAACATTTTCACGCATATTTTATTTCAATTTGTATTGCTTTTCACTTTAAAAGTTTTTTGGCATATGTTCGTGTTATTAATTCGCGCTATTGTAATTATAAGAGAATAGAAGCTGAAACACTTTACCTGTCAATTGACCTGTATGGTCTTACTTAATATACTATATGTATGGTCTTTCTAGGGTTAAGTTTGTAAAAAATTTTCTTAATGGGACAGGATACATTTGTATCACTATTGATTAAATAAATTGAAAAAAGATTCATCTGTAAAAAAAACAGATATAGATTTAAATTTCTAGCATGTTAATTTTTGAAATATTAGGTTAATAGGAATTAAATAAAACTTAAAAAAATTTATTGAAAAAATAAAGTTCAAATAGCTTATTTTTAAGAAGAAGAAGAAAAAAAACGCGAATACTTAATAAAGGATATCGGGAAATCATACTACAAAAGTAATATACAAATTATAATTTTTGTATTATTTCAAATTCATAAAAATATTACTATAAATTTTGTAATTCCAATTATAAACGAAGGAGCATTTAAATTTTTGTTGAATTCTTAAGTTGGTATAAAAATGCCTGAAAAAATCCAAAAATTGAAAAAAACCTTATTAATTAGCATTAAAAAAATTTAAGCAAAGAAAATTCTTGAAATTAAATGAATATTAGTTTTAAAGTATTTTTTAATATATAAGATTAAAATTATGTGTTAAAAAAAGTTTTCTTGAGGTTGGCACAAATTAGTCACGCTCCCTCAGACCAACATCATTGATTTTTCAATCAAATTGACTGCATTTACCGTGAAGCTCGATTTGTGGATAAAAATATATAGAACAGCAGTTTGTAATGTTTGAGAATTTGGCTTCACTTGGAGTGTAGCCTATTATTGCATTTGGTCAAAAGATCACCAAAAACCTCATTCTGTTGATACACGAATATTTTATGTATTATATATAAGTAACACAATTCTAAAGCTATATGTTTTTAGAATTTATCTTATACAATATTTTTTTTAAAAATGGAGTTATCGTAATTGATAAAATTATATTAAATTTAAAATAAATGCTCGAAAATATGTTAAATATCTTTATAATATCTGTTTATGACTGAAAAAAAGCTTTTGAAAAAAGTTAGTGGCAATATACGAACTTTTAAAAAATTCAAAAAAAACTTAAATAAAATTTTTTTTTACTTTTACTTTTAAATTTTATCAATATAAAAAATGATATAAATTTTTTTTATTATTTTCGAAAAGTATAAATATTTATTGATATAAAAAATAACAAATTTAAAATAAAAAGAGATTAATTAAGATCTTTTTTGAAAGTGTGTTCCACTCAAAGAACACTGGACGGTAAAGAGTGGGACCCTGTTAAAACTATTTGGAAGTGTGTGGTGCGATTTTTTTGGGAGGGTGGTATTTTGAATTTATTTTAATTGTATTTACTCTAAAAATTTTAGGTACTTTTCTGTTATCTCCCCCCGCACCTCCATTCTAAAAAAATTTTTTAGTAAATGATTACTTTTTTACTGTTTCATCAACATTTCTCTGATTATTATATTAATATCATTTAGAATTTTTTTAGAATGGGAAGGAGATAACAGAGATATATAATTTCACTTTATATACATATATATAATATGTATCTTCGCTTAAAATTTTGTTGGAAAAACAGAATGATAAGTGAAAATTGTAATATTACTTATCTAATGAGGAGCCTAATAGCAACTAATGTGTCTAAGTATTGTATCGAAAGGGTTTAAACCTTCTTTGATTTCCTGTCGCCATATGAACTCACACATATATGAATCTTGTAGACTTCTATGAGTGCCGTTCTGTTTTTTATTTTTTTCTTTGGCACTTTCCACATTCGTTCAATATTTTGAGTATGAGCCCGACTAGAAGGATCCACAAAGTTTTTCGAATGATTAACAACTAAATGATGATAATCATTTGTGGAAAATATATTTCTGTATGCACCCAAGTCATCACTTATTATTGTAGTTCCAGGCCTTATGCTATTCTTTATTATTGGATAAAGTATTACATAAATTTTCTTTTGTCTCTCTGCAGATTCCTCCAAAAACCCAGTGTTGAGGAAGTATACGTCCAACATGATTTTTTCTTTTGGTGAACAAATTTTCATCTATTTCTACAGTAATGTTGTGTCCTCCAAACACTCTAGGATTAGCTAGAAGATGTTGGACACATATTTCTCTCAAATAGTTGTTCCAATCAACTACTGATTCGTGCTTCATTTCTAATTCACGTTCACAAAATTTTATACTTGACATGTTGTGTGCCCAACAGTATATAAACAATGCTGCTTTCCGAAAAGGTAAACAAGAATTTTCTTACCAATTATTTGTTCTTACTCCTCTTTCTTCTCTACATAAACGAAATTTACACTGCCATCTATTTTCTTTTCCAACAGACAGTTTCATTATATGACCATTTCACCATTTTCGTTCTTGATGAAGAATTCCTTTCGATTGGAAAAAAGAAAAGACTTCGTAAAAAATTCATTCTAAAAAACGAAAGCTAATAATCGTCTGCTAATGAAAATAGAAAAAGTTCTTTCAATTTTACAAAATATCGTCTGCTTATTTAAATTTTTTTAGAGTGGGGGGATAACAGAAAAGTACCAAATTATACATAAATGTTTTCATATTCTAGTTTTATAATTTATACAAAAAAAATTTTCCAATCAGAAACAAAAGTAAGATCCGAATTTTTTCATTATAAATTTAATTTTTTTTCGAATCTTGTCTTATTTTTTAATTCAGAGCCTTCACATCTTTTAAACATTCCAAATATTTCATTCTGAAATTTCTTTATAATAACTTTTATTTAAGGCCCTTTATTACATAATTCGTTAATGTTTTTATTTGATTTTTTTCTGAGATTGTGGCTCCGCTAGGGCTGTTAGATTTTGACATCAAAGCGGGACTAAAATGTTATTGAAAAAAGTTAACAAAAATTTTTATTTCTTACAAAAATAATATGAAAAATACTTTGAAAGTAAAAGGCGAGTTTTTATACTTAAAAAAAGATAAACAATCACATTTGGACCTAATTTTTATAAAATCCTTTTTGACCAATAAGATTAATGAATGAAAACCATGAATATTATAAATCTTCCGAAATTCTATTGTTAAGCAACATGAAGGCCTGGACAATCTCGAAAAACCGCGATATCTGGCAATCCTAGTCTCCATGCTATTTCTACTTGAAAATAATAATTTTTAGAATTTAATTAAATTTGTATATTAAATAGCTATAAAGTGACCCATATTTAATATTAACTTCCTAAAATTTTGCTATCTTATTTTTCATTATTTAGAAAAAAAGTTTTCATAATGAAAATCATAAATAAATTGAATACATACTATAATACTGTATTAGCTAGTCAATCGCCTCGTAGAAAAGAGATTCTTTCCAAAATTGGCCTGAATTTTTGTGTAACTCCTTCCAACTTTGATGAGTCCAGTATTAAAGCAAGCTCTTATGAAAATATTGAAGAATACACTAAGACGTTATGTGTTAGAAAATGTGAAGCCGTTTTTGTTGACTTGTGTAAGTTGGGTGATTGTACAGATAAACAGTATTTCATCATTGCCGCAGATACACTTGTTCTTTTGAATAATGGAAGTATTGTTGGAAAGCCTACGGATATAGGCGATGCCTTTAAAATGCTACGCCAGCTTAGAAACACTACTCATACAGTTGTGACTTCAGTGTGTCTCATGTACAACAACAATTTGCATTCAGATGCTCCATATGCAACTAAGGTTTTTTCTGAAAAAACGGTGGTTGAATTTGGTGAAGTTAGTGATGAAGAAATCTTGGATTATATTTCATCTAGTGATGAGTGTTTAGATAAAGCTGGAGCATACGCTATTCAAGGCCTGTCTACCATTTTTGTAAAGGGCATTCAAGGAGATTTTTATAACGTGATGGGATTTCCCCTTCACAAATTTTATAATTCTTTAAAGGAACTTGAGGATATAGATGGCATTTAATGTTATCTGTTTTTTGAGTTTGATGCGAATAAATTTTTTAAAACTCCTTTTTTCTCCTTAAAATTTTCTCTTACTATTATTTTTAGAATTGGATTAAACTACTGTAAAGTAAGTTTCATGAACTTTCACTTTCATGTTTACTTCTTTGTTGTTTTATGTTTTTTATTAAACTATATTACGAATATTTATATTGGTAAGGCTTTAAATAGTACCCTTACCTAGTATATATATTAAGTAAAAGTGAAACTATTAGATTTCTTTTTACTAAATTACAGTCCCTTAGGTAACTTTATTCTACCCAAAATTATTAATACTTTTTTTCGAATCTGATAAACTTGATAATTTTCACAATTTTCCCCATAAGCTCATGAATCCAATATCCATATATTATATATATATCAGAATAAAATACGAAGCTTGTGGTGTAAAAAAATGCACAACATTTCAACTACAATATTAGAATGGAAGAGAGAAAATTTTTTGAAAAAGAATGTGTAAGAATTTTTTTGCATTTTTTCTTCAGAAAATAAAAAAATGTTAAATTTACACAAAGTTTTTATTGCCAATATTCGTTGTAAAACACATAAAGTAGTTAGTTGTCCCAAATGAAATTTTTTTTATAAATATAATTATATTATATCTTCTAAAATCTCAACAGTGTAGACAACCTCTCAGAATTTTTAGACACAGTCTAGTAGTCTGAGTTCAGTTTGATTCACAGAAATATAAATAGCAACATGCAACCAACTAATGAGACTTAAAATTGTCGAAACCGACCGTTTTGGATTTTTCTGTCTTGTATGATAGCTTTATTAAAATTGCTACTACTCAAATCTTTCATAAGACACCGTATATCTTAAAAAGAATAATATGAACAAATATAATTTTTCTGTTTTATTACTCCTTATTAACCCTTTTCTTACTTGCCATGGACCAGGGATTCCCAAAGACATAGTCGCAACTCTTATTTCAAATTTAAATAATGTAACTAATTTATTTTATCAGTAAGATAAAGTAACATTTCTACCAAATTTAAAGTAATAGAAGTAGATTTTATGTGAAAAAATTATTAAGTAATTTCCTTTGTAGAGCTGCAGCAATGTAAAATTACTACTTCAAAAAAGTAGGCAAAACATGCATTATACTTCTTTTATATGTTTTATAATAACACATACATACCAGAGTATAGCGGGGGGAGGAAATTTTCTTCGCGTCGGGAATCGGGTCTGGGAAAAGCTCTCCCCGCGTGGAACGGGTCGGGTCGGGGTAAAATTTTTTTTAATTTAAAACTATTCAATGGAACAATGAACATATAAAAATATTTCTTTTATAGCCATCTTTCTGATTGGGCGTTGCCCGCTGGAATATTTAAATATTTTTTGGCCAAGGAACTCAGTAGTGGCATGCATTCTTTCTTATTTGACCACCAATTCAAAATATCTTCATTCTTCAAACATCTTCCATTTTCACAAAAGGAATCATTTCATTCGATACTTCGCTAACTTCTTGATCAATGACTTTATCACTATAGGATAGTTTCAATTTGCTTGTGGGTGATAACTCATTTTCTTCCACTAGAAGATTTTTGCTGGTGGATTCACATCAATTTTTGGTGACGCACTATTGAAATTTTTTTATTTCCTGTTTGAGACTGTCGAAAACACCAAATTGTTTCAGATGAACACCCTTCAGTCTAGGATCAAGATAGTTTGCGGCTTTATTTTCAAAAATACAGCATCCATTTTCGGGGAATCTTTTATTCAGTGAATCTTTGAGATGTTGCGCCTAATTTGAAGATACTTTATCTCTATCATTTAGAAAATATAACAGATGTTGATCAAGACAAACCAGTTTTTCTACCACTAAATTGATAGTTGGAGTAGTTTCAGCTTCCCATACATTTGTCGTCAACTGAAAAGGTTCAAGTATCTAAAAAATAAAAAGCTATTTTTGCCTAAGACTTCATATATACAAATATAAAAAATTTGATTTACTTTGATCAGTCCTTCCATGACTTTCCATTCAGATTTGTCCGGGCAACTTTTCTCAAAATCGGCGAATTTATCAGCTAGAGCTTCGATAGCGTCTTTCAAACGAAAAATGGAATTTAAATTGTGATTGTTGAATTCCATCTGGTATCATTTGGGTTCTTGGGTATTAAAAAAATCAATTTTTTTCAAATTGCACATGTTTTCAAGCAATCTTCTCGACTTTTCAGATTTGTTTGTTAGCTTTGCTAGATTTTTTGCTTTATTAACGATTACCGGAATGTTTTTGAGCGAATCTCCTATAACAATTTGCAAGGTATGGATGTTACAACAGTATTGGGTTAAATTCTCAGAGCGGTTGATGGCAAGCTCGAAATTCGTTAATAAATTGTTCAGTTCAAACTCTATGTTTTCACCAGTGTGGTCTTCATTGAGGGGTTTAACAGCCAATGTGAATCTTTTCAAAAAAAATCTGAATCGATCAGATGACAGGTTAGTGAAATGTAGCTGTCAAGTGTCCGTGATGTCCAGATATCAGTCGTGAAGGCTAAGCTTTGACATGATTCTTTTTCATTTACAAAAAAATTGTTCATTTTTTCTTTGATCAGGATTGCTTTCTCGGACATTTTTCTTGAGTATGTTGATGGATTTTTGATTGTGAACTTTGAATTTGCCAAATTGAAAGGTTTAAGAAATTCTTCACTTTCCGCAATTCTAAAAGGAGTTAAAGTTTTCGCGAAAAAATCAATCATTGCGTCATCAAAATCCTTCTGCTCTTTACTGTCCTGCGCATATTTGATTTTTTTTGTTATTTAAATTTTCAATAGTTGCTTGTTTACTGGTGGTTGGTTCGTTCAAACATTTGAAAGTTCACTTTGTGGATTTTTCCTTCTCGAGTTCCAAATAGGATGCTGGATGTCTTTTCAAGTGGTCTTGCAGGCATTTTGTTGTTTTTAAAATATTTTTGCAAATTGTACATCTTGCTTGTTCCGAGTCAATTTTTTCGAAAAAAAGCCAAATTTTACTTCTTGCTTGAGCCATTGAATTTAGTCTTTAACCAGAAAAAAGTAGAAAAGTAGTAATTATGTGTTTCAACAAAAAACTTTTAATGATACTGTCTTGAAATTCAGGCTGTTTTTTTGACGAATAAAAGTTTAAATTTCTTTAAAATCAAAAAAAAATTAAAAAATACAACAGTAAATATAGAAACATATAAAACAATAGAACATTGTTTGTAGCTTTTTTGCTTAGTATCAATATTTTTATCTGTAACATTTTCCTCAAAAATAGGAAACCAGTTGAAACAATTACAAACAACATAATGAACTCCAAATAAAGTTCAAGGTGAATATATTTATAAAAAATTTAAATAGTTCACTAATTTTAAAAATTGTTACCCCGATTTCGGGGTTACTCTTTACCCCGATGGGAACGGGGAGGTTCGGGGTCCCCGCCATTCTCTGATACATACCCCTTTTACACTTTTTTTCTGGATATTACTAATTTGTCAGGAGAAGTAGTCAACGTCTAATTATATCAGTTTTGTCTAACTTTAAATATAATGGCAGGTAACTTTTTGTATGTCTTCAAAAGTTTTAATAAAAAAAGATTTGACAAAGTTTACAAATCAGATAGTACAATATTTTGTGCTCTATTTTTCAACGTACTATGAAATTTTGGAAACATCACATTTGAAATTTTTTGAAAGATGAAAGTTGAGAGTTACTGGAAAAACAAAAAAAAAACAAGTTATACGAAGTGGAATTGATGCTTCTTCAATCTCCGTTTTTTAACTGGAGAAAGTTTCTCTAGCATCCTTTGAAGTGGCATGGATGATAGTAAAATCCAAAAAAAAAGACCAGCTCTTTGGGGAAGAGCTGGTGAAACCAGCAACAATAGCAATGGTGAAAATTCTTGGGCAAGAGATGTTTCAATGAAACTTGGATTACTGCCATTCTCTGACAATATTATTTAACATAGGATTATCGTTATTTCAATTTTTTATCTCAGCTGATTATATCCTTGAAAATAGTGGGATGTTTTTCTTTGCAAACTGATGTTGTTTGAGTGAACATTACTGATACTCATGAATTGATAGTTTTTGTAAGATACAAAGGAGATGGCATTCTGGAAAGATTCTTTTTGCAATGCTTTATCAACCATGACTACTGGTAAAGACATATTTGCAATGATTTCAAGGTTTTTTTTTAAATATTAGGATTAGAACTGTTGGGCTGTTTGCACTGATGAGGCTCCATCAATGCTGGGAACGTGTACAGTTCCTCGCATTAAAAATGGGAATCCAAATCAAAATGAGAACCCAATGTTCGTTGCATGGAGGAAGCCTTTTTCTCGTCGTCTTGAATCAGATTTTAATTGATGCTATCCAAATAATCAACTTTATTTTGTAATCACATTACTACCTTCTACTTTAACAAGGTAACAAAATCATTCATGTATGATAGAGTCAAAGACTGTTTTAAACGATAAAAAGCTGCCAATGAAACTGAAGGCCAAAGTGTATTTAGCCATAGTGAGACCAGTCATGACTTACTGTTCAGAATGTTGGTGTCTAAAAAAGAAAGAAAAGAACAAGTTGGAAGTGTCTGAAATGAAAATGCTGAGAATGATGTTAAATGTAACAAGAAGAGATAGAATCAGGAATAAAGAAATAAGACGAAGAACAAAAGTAATGACTAGTGTGATAGATGTAATCGAAAAGAACAAAATGAGATAGTATGGACACGTGCTGAGAAGAGAAAAAGATGAAAAAATAAGAAAAGCATACGATGAGCAGGTAAAAGGAAAAAGGAAAAGAGGAAGACAAAGAATGAGATGGGGAGATGATTTGGAAGAAAGTATGAAAAAATTTGGTTTGAAAGAAAGCGATGCTACAGACAGAAAGCTTTGGAGAGAACGGATCAAAGCCATCGACCCCCAATAAGGGGATAAGATGGAGAAGAAGAAGAGAGATAGTCAAAGCTAAAACAAACTGATATTTCTTGATGTCCGTTGTTGTTTTTACACTTATCTGTTATAATTGAGAACATTCTTTCTTCAATTTCGTCACTAATCACATGAATAACGCTTTGGGCGATAACAAATTTTGGACATGATCGTGAATACAAATAATTTGAAGATTTATAGCTTTTCATAAACTCATCATGCATTTCTCTGAAAGTAGGATTTATAGCTATCATGAGATTGATAAAATCAAATTTACCACAGTTAGATTCAAATTCAGTAAATTTTCAAAACGTTACGGTTTTGACAAAAATAGACTGCAAACACGATCTAAAATGAATGAATATAACAGGTTAAGCCAGATTTTTTGTTGGCTTTCCTATTAGGAAATGAAAGGACAGTGATCACAACTGCCCTTTCAGATTTGGATGTTTTAGTACTGAAACAACTGCATACGTAACAAAAAGCCTTATTGAGAGATATGATATGCTCTAACCAAATGAAGACTTATCTACCATGACTCCAAAAACGATATCTTGTGTAAATCTTTGGAAAACAAAATTATTGGTTAAACCGATTGGGTATTTGGTGTTCAATGGTCAAAATGTCTGTCCTCTGAAGACCAAATAAAGACTCAATCAGACCTCGTTTATCCGACACTCCATTATTTGACAATTCCGGTATCCGATACAATATTGACAATGGTACCAATTTCTCCATTGTTATTCTAACATTCACACTCCGACACACACTGTCTTCATCAAACCAAATGTTCTCACACCTGCATGTACAATTTGCTAATCCGACAGATTAGTCAGATTCCGACTTATTTTTTAATTAAAAAAGACATTCGGTTACAACCGAAATGAGAATGATACGCATGATGTGTGGAAGGATGCTGAAGGACAGAATAGCTAACGATGTGTTGAGAAACAAGACTGGTATCGAGGATATTAACGCTTATTTAGAAGATAGCAGATTACGCTGGTTTGGTCATTTGGAAAGAATGAATGGAGAATGTTTGGCAAGAAAGATAAAAAGAGGAAGTAATTGATGGAAAAATGAAAAGAAGAAGGCCTAAAATGACCTGGTGTAGTCTTGTGAATGAAAGCATGAAAAAGAGAAAATTAAAGAGTGAGGATGTGCAATGTAGAAGGAAATGGAGAAATCGTTGCAAACAACTGGTCGACCTCAGCTAGCTGGAATATGAGCCGTGCCTACAAAGGCAAATGGATTGATGATGATGATAACATTGGGTTATATAAGACTTTAACATTAAAGTTAATAAGTTCACAAATAAGGCAATTTTAAAAGCTTCCTATAAAATAGAGGCAAAACTTTATTTTACTTTAATTAAATATTTTATGTATTATATATAAGTAACACAAATCTAGAGCTATCTGTTTTCTATAACCCATGTGAACCATCGAGATAAAAATTAACCTCGCAGAGAGATTCTTTGTGATTCGATGGCTTTTCTAATGTTAATTCACAGTTAAAACCTTGGCTCGCCAGGACAAAGACCTGCTCATTAGAGCGAATGGATGATGATGATGAATTCACAGTTAAAAATAGTACTTAAATATCACAATGGCTATTGAGAGAGGAAGAAATTATCTCCTTGATAGCACCATATACAACAGAAAAGTGTGACACTCTGGAGAGTGATGATGAAACCATACCTCCAACTTATTCAGCAACATCTAGACTTTTCAGCCCCCTGTAGTTCATCAAGAGCGATAATCAGTTAATGCTCGTCACTACAACAGCATATCCTTGCTCACAGATTTCCTGGAGACATCATATAGCTGATTCTCAACAAAAGCTAAAAGCTTTTCAATATGACATAAATGTTGTGAATTTACATATAGTATGAATACTTTATAATGTGATACTTTGTGTATTTTCATTTGGTCTAAACTCTGAACCACAAAACTGACTCACTATGAAAGGTCACTGACAAGAAATTAATTTATACAGAGAAAGACAGGAGCTAAAAGATCTTTCCTTTCCTCTCCTCACACCAATTGTCAACAGGCTTGGCTCAGATCAAATGTTTTGGTTAGGTAGGTTGATTTCTCTGTACTGAGACACTTTATAGCTTAGAATTTAAATTTAAAATTTATAAATGTTGAAATTTTTAGCAAGGAAATTTTGCAAAACTTGATTACTAACATAGAAAAACAAAGAATCTTACTTTAAAAGAAAGTTTACGACTTGGGTCTAGGAATTGAAAAGTATGAAGTCATGAACTAAAATTTGGCTTATAAATTGAAAGCTTAAAATGCTTTGAAGAAAATTAACTACAAATCTTTAATTTGTATTAATTAGCTTTTCCATTCCCTAAGTGATACAGGAAAAGTTCATGATAAAGAAAGTTTGTGCACAAAATAATAGAAGTGCCAAATAAACTCTATACAAATTTAACGCATTAGATTCAATGAAAAACAGAAAAATTAGGCTAATCTAGGATACTTTTACTGTAATGTGAGCAGGGTTGGTTAGATGCTGGATTCGATAACTCAAAGTCTTGGGTTCGATCCGGCATCAAGCCTGCTTTCCTCATAGTTCGATACAAGCGGCGCAATTGTGCCTTCTCGATGAAAACACCCTATGACACCTTTACTGAAATGAATTCATCGGTATCTAATCGGTTAAAGCTAATCTTACTTAAAGCCAAATATAGCATTTTACCATTATCCAAAATATCACAAGAGGCATTTTTAAAAACAAAAACTTCTATGAATAAAATTACAATCATTCACCTACTTTTAAATTTATTAACAAAAAATTTGAAGGAAATTGCAAAAACATTACGAAATATTCAATGCAATTTTTATTAAAAAAAAACGAAAACATAAATTTGAATTATGGAATAAAAGACTTGATGGTTGTTTACATTACATTTGGCAAATATAATAAGGACATATATCCTAACTTGTGTATTCTATTACACTAATTTAACTCTTTCAGTTATCGGCAAACTTTTTTTATTCGTCGACCCCTTCATAGAACATTTGTCTTCACATCGACCCCCACCCCACATAAAAATGTTTCATAAAAAGATTAATCAATGTCCAACAATTAAGAGAAAAAATACAAACCAAAAATGTTTCATATATCCTACACTATACAATGTCCTGAGCTATGTTTTAAAAGAAAAATGAGATTTATTTCTACTATAAAGTAAAAAAAGCATAGCACAATTTGGTAAGTTTGTCTATCTTATCGACCCCTAGAGATCTGTTATGGACCTCCAGGGGTCGATATCGACCACTTTGCCGACCCCTGAGTTACAGTAATCAATAGGGATAAATCTTTAAGCTTTAAATAATAGAGATTAATTTTTTATATAAAAATTAAAAGAAAACTTTGTGGGCTCTTGTTCCCATTCTTGACTACATTACTGTCTCTGATCAACTATAGCTCAAATTTGGATTGATTATTATTATACTGAATGAACCGGGAATAAAAAAACGATTTTAAATATTCATTGAAAGACTTAGCTTTAAAACAATTCTCCAATATTAGATCCTCTTACTTTTATACTTTCTCCCTCTCTCTCTCTCTGTCTGCGTGTCTGAAGAAGCCTTGAGGAGGCGAAATATCACATCTTGATTAATTATTCATTTTTCATCAATAAAGGTTTTTACTTAAATTGTTTACTATCTATGTCTTAATTTTATGCTCCTTCGATCAAAAAATATAAATTTCTAAAAATTAGGTTTAATCAAAATTTAACTTTTAGTCGTGTACCCTACAAAGTATAAAGATTAATTTTAAAATTTTTCAGATTTATATAAATACATTGTGATCTTAATAAATTTTTTACTGGAAATTTACTTTTTTATTCAAATTTCTTCCTTCTCAAATTTTTGAAGCAAGATTGAAAAATAGTTAATTCCCGCGAATTAATAATAATCTTTTCGGTAAATTCTCCGAAACTCCTGAGATGACAAAAATTCAGTATAATAAGAACATATCAACATCTTTGCCAAATTTTTCTTCATTTGTTCGTTTAGTTATTTTCCTTTCTAAGCTACTATCTACGACTCTTCTGTGATAATTTTTTTTGTAATTCCTGTAATTTAAGTCAATATGTATAATGTCTAGCTTTTATTTCAAAGGTTTTAACTTCTTTGTTTCTTTTAATCGGTTATCGACCACACTCGACATATGTCGACTTTTCAAAAATGTGAATCGTCTGCGTTTATTGCTTTTTAATACAAATCTGCTTTACACTAGATATCGTCTGACTATTATCGTCGTTAACGGGTTAACGTATTTAATTTGATCTTTTTATGTATAGTTGTTTGAAGCATGAGTAGTACCTTATCGCGAATAATTCACTCAAAGTCCATCACCCTCCTTCCTTCTATCTCTTTTCTTAAAACTTCTGTGATTGCCCATTCATTTAACTTCAAGAAAGCAATTCCTCTATCTACTGCACCACCTGTCAAAGTTGAATTGTTTATAAATGATGAGAAAGTTTATGCTGATCCTGGCACTACAATTTTACAAGTAGGTTTGTAAAATTTTTTAAATAATTTTTTAGTTTTAACCAATTAAATTACGCTAGATTCGAGCCAATTATTTTTTTAACATTTCTTACTATTCAAATGAACTGCTCAAAATAATGGATCTGATTGACTAAAATTCAAACATTTCTAAATATTATATTTAATATATACGAGAAACGTGAGTTATTATGTAGTATTATTAAAAATGATATCTTAAAAATTGGACATTTTGACCCTTTTAAGGAGAAGTGTACACCAGTGTCCAAAAAGCTGAAAGTCTTCTCCTTTAAATATTTTGTGAATTAAAAATGAAAGCAGACGATTAGTCTGCAAACTTCTAGTCCTCATGTGGTTTGTATACATCCTTTTTATAATTAACATTTCCAAGTTTGGGATAAATTTTAGTAAAGAAGTTTAAAAGTACGGATGCTTATTGAATGATGTTGTTGTATGTCTTCTTCATTTTTTATTAGACCAGAGAACATATCAAAAATCGATGCTACTTATTGGTTATCTCCCTCAACTAAATTTTTTTATGTTTTGAATCAAGTAACTAACTGCCCACTAACTAATCAAAACTTTACGTTAGAGTTTCAATTAACTAGTTATTTTGTTAAATAATTCGTTAGTTAAACAGATAGTTTTCATTCGTTAATTGGTCAATTATTTAGTTAATTAGAGTCAGTTAGTTATTCATAAAGTTAATTAGATGTCCAGTTAGTTAAATCGCCAATTAGTTTGATTATTTTTAAAAGATCGTTTTTTTTAAATAAAAAAAAATTAAATTTACAAAAATTATTCTAGTATTACGATATATAAAAGTTTACTGTAAATTTTTCTATACAGAAATTGTTTTTAAAGGCAGTGGGAGGGTGAGATAACCAAAAAGTACCAAAACAATAAGTAGAGAAGAATACGTATAGAAATGGCTTTTGTTAGTTTTTACGATATATAGTCAAATTTCAGAATAATTGCAACAATTGAACTTGAAAAAGAAGCATCTTTTAGAAAAATGAATTATAAGATCAAAGCGAAAGAATTATGAGTCTTCTAAATCTTATTTGCATTACACATAAAAAATTTCCCCTGCTTAGAAAAATTCTGTTCATCATTCATTCTTCTGATATTTTAGGCATGCGCTCAAGTTGGAGTGGAAATTCCGAGATTCTGTTATCACGAGCGCCTCAGCATAGCTGGAAATTGCAGAATGTGTCTGGTGCAGGTGGAGAAATCAGCCAAGCCCATAGCCTCTTGTGCTATGCCGGTTGGCAAGGGCATGCGAGTTCACACAGACACTGACTTTGTAAAGAAAGCAAGGGAAGGAGTTATGGAGTTTTTGCTTGTCAATCATCCTTTGGACTGTCCCATTTGTGATCAGGGTGGAGAATGTGATTTGCAAGATCAGGTAATTTCTTTAAATTCATGTGCATTGAAGTTATATTTACCATTTATTTTTTCAATTCTAATTTGTTTTTTTAATTCTAAAAATAAAATGAAGTCCTATCTTTTTCTTAAAGTTTCAAGTAATTTTAAATTTAATTTATTCGTTATTGTAACTAATCTTATAATATGTAATACTGTAAATCTTATTCCTGCTTTTCGCTAATGAATCTTACTTCACAAAAGTGCCCAAATTGTTGTGTTCGAGTACCTAATTTGTATCTAGTATTTGCTCAACATCTAAGATTCCATTGTTCATATATTATTTTGACAATCCTACAAAAAGACTCATTCCTAGCATTCGACTAGAGTACTGGTTATAAAAGAATCTGTGAAGCCTTGTTAATATTAATATATTTTTTATTTTACTTTTTTTTGTCACTTTTTCCATGTTTAAGTCGATGGCTTTTGGAAGTGATAGAAGCAGATTTATTGACATAGATTTTTCTGGCAAAAGAGCTGTTGAAGATAAGGACATCGGCCCCCTGGTTAAAACAATCATGACAAGATGCATACATTGTACCAGATGTGTCAGGTACGTTTAACTTTTGCACTATATTATGAAAAGTTTTTCCACGTCGTGCAATGTAATTGAGAAGTAAGACTACTATCAACTGAATACGAGAAAATAACAAAAAAGATATATGTCAAACCTGCCTATAGCGACCATTCAAGGGAAACCAAAAAGGTGGCCGTTATAGGAGGGTGGCCGCTGTATACAGTATGATCATAAAATTAAAATTCGTAGTTACTTCATCAACTCATTGTATGTAGTAAGTACATTCATCTAAAAAGATTTACTTTATTAATGAATAAAAAAACGTAGTAATATCGAAATTTATTTCAGTAAAAATATATAAAACAAACTGTAATTTGAATTTCATATCTTCTTGATAAAGTCTAACATTGTCTTTTGTTTTGCGTTCTTCCTTCGACTCTGTTCTTGATTCAAGATCTCATCATCCAAGTCTTCACATTTGCGCTATCTTCGATATCAGAAGTTGTTTACTGGTGGAAGTTTTTTGGAACTATAAAAGTTAACAAGGAATAATTTTGTGTAATTTCTAATATAATATAATGTTTAAGCTTTTAATCCTTATAATTAACCCTTAAGCTTTTAATCCTTATACTATCAAGTACAACATTTCCTGCTCGAAAGACTAAAATTCTATGCGTATAAAATAAGTTTTAATCTGATTTGATAAAAATAAAACTGACTAAAAGGCTGCAAAGATTAAAGTTTGTTACAACAATATCTTTGCGTGCAGCCTGAAAATTTTTAAGTAAAAAACATCAATGGCCGTTATACTAAAGTAAAAACCTGTGTTTTGATTGAAAACAAGTGGCGGCTGGCCGCGTTGAAGAGGTGACCGCTATACACAAGGTATCTAAGACTGTTTTCATTTGCGAGGGAATTTCTTTTGGCCGCTATCAGCAGGTGCCCGCTAACACAGGTTTGACTGTAGTATACATTCACCATAAGCCCATCGCTTATAAGCACACATTTCCACAGCCTCATTAATTTCAAACTGTACTTCAATGCAAATGATCATTACAAGCACTAAATCATTATAAGCACGACTTGAAATCTTACAAAAACTTATATTTGATGTACGAAACAACCAAACAAAGAATATGGAATCATTTTATCTCATAAACTCTTTACATTAACCTATTTTACTCCTCCTCAACCCTTGTTTGCTTAATTGCGTCATTCCCTATCTTTTTAAGGATTTTCATCTAACTATACTTAGTAAGTATGTACAATTTCTTTTTTAAGCCTTAAAATGTAAAATTGCACATGCTATCTCATGTATATATAAGGGAAATTAAAGAACATGTTTCTATGATTTAGTTTTTCACGCATTTGTTTCGTTTAAGTTTAACATTGTTTTTACTTTCTACTTTTTTTTCCTTTTTAACACCTTTGCGTTTAAATTAAAGTTGCCAGAGAAGTTGATAATGGATTAAAAGTATTTAATACAGCTAAAAAGTATGAAATAAACCATACATTGATTGATTAATGGATAAAAAAATTGACAAAATTAGGGTTAGAAAATAAAAATTTTAGAAGGAAAAGAAAGAGAACAGGGGATTTACCTGAATTAGAAAATGATCTTTGTTGAATGATTTATTTTAAAAGAAAAAAAGTACACGTTTTTAGCCCCTACCTTGATTGAAATAGCAAATCTCTTCTTATTAAACTTAATTAAACGTCTGAAACGATTTCTGTAAATTTTTTAACTGGGTGGTTACAAAAATTTCAAAAAAGATGTAATGTTTACAAGCGGAACGCGGAAACAAGCAAGAACAGATAGAACAAATGCAGAAAAATGAAAGAGGTTTATTTTAACTGATATTCTTAAAAAAATCCTGAGTTTGTATTTTTTAACGCTTATCAGACTGAAATTTTTAGGGCTACACCAGGTGGTACACTTTCTAGTAAAAATGAAGTCGTTAGTGGAAGTAAAAAATAGAAAATATATTGTCTTTGTTGGTGAGAGCAAACACGCCTGGTTCTGAATAGTTAGTTGCCTTTATTAGTAATTAGAAAGTTCAGATATTTAAAAACTAGAACGACCACTTGCCTGTTCAACATAAGTGCAATAAAGCATCGTGGATGATTAAGTAGTTTTTTCTTGATTAGCTTTTATATTTAGACAATAGAATGGAAAAAGAGAAATTGCGCTGGTCCTTGACAAATGGCTTGTGCATCCAAAAAAGTTGAAAACTTCTAATATCGAATTATTTTTTCTGCGAGCTAACATAATTTTCATAATACAGCCAATGGAGGCTGGAATATACGGAGCGTTAAGCTCGTTTGGTCAAGATGAAACAATGGACAAGACTGCGAAGTCTATCACAATCAGACGGGTCAATAAGGGAGGGCTTTGCCCCTCCCTCCTGGGATTTATTTTGTCCTCCCTGGAAATCTTATAGTCTTGGCCCCATTAAAATGAGTTTTGCCCCTCTCAGATTTGGAGTCTAGCGACGGAGCTGATTTTGCAATACTTGATGCTCTTCATTGGTTAAAAGATTCCTGGAACAGCATTTCATTTGACACAATAAAAAATGTTTTATTAAATGTCTTCGCTTGAATGAAGAAAATGAATCATTGAATGAACAAGACGTAGAAGCAACAGATATTAATTGAGGAGAAAATTAAAATTTTTATTATGATATTTTGATTATGATACTGCGTTAGAATGTTTTGAAACAGCCAAAAATGTTCCAGTTAATGCAAGTTCTGATAATAAAATCTTAAAAGAAACACACGAAGAAATAAAAATTTCTCTCTTAAAAAGCCTTACAGATGATGAATAAACTTAAAAAATTAAAAAAAGCAGAAAATTCAAGATTAAGTTATTGATAATATAAGATTAGGCCAATTTATTGTAATATAAATTTGCATTCCTTTAATAAAGCAGATTTGTAATTTGAAAAATAATTAGTAGTTTTTTTGTTTAAATTTTCTTTGTGATTAGTAATTCACTCTATCATTTTTACAAATTTCTGTTTTTGGATATAAGCATAAATTTGAGCATTCCCAAGTGAGTGCTTATATCGAGTGTTAACTGTATATATTTTTTTTCACATTTTTATACTTTCTGCATCTTTTGGGGCTCTCTGTGATTTTTTTTTTTGTGGTTTCCCCTTCTTTTTTTTTGGTTAATTTATTATTTAAAAAAAAAATTTTTTTTTTATTAAAAAAAAATTTATATCACCCCTAAAAAAAAATAAAAAAAAAAAATATAGAAATTTTTTTTTATTTTCACTATTAGTAATAAAGAAAAAATTTTTTTCACCTACCCAACAAACAATATATTGTTTGTTGTTGTTTATTTTTGTGTTTTTTTTTTTTTTTTTCTTTTTTTTTATTTTTTTTTTTTTGGTTGGGGGGGGGGGGGGGGGGTTTTTTTTTTTTTGTTCCCCATGTTGGCCCCTCCACATCAAATACCTATTTTACTGAATTTAAAATTTACTCGAAACTTTTTATAATTTAATTTTTTTGAGTGGGTTTTGCATCCATGGAAAGAAATATCTCTCTCACCTGGACGGGTGAATCTTAGACCAAGAGCACTCTTAATTTGAGGTCTCTGCTGGCATCGGAACGTGAGAGGATCACCCAAATTGATTACAAAAAACTAAAGTTTCAGAATTCTAAATATCGATGAGTAATTCTCATGAAAAAAATTGATAAGTTTTAAATTTTTTAGTTTTAGACCTATTTCTTTAATGTCTAAAAAATATGATGATTTTGTTGTGTCAGAACCAACTGGACAGAGGTTTAATTCAGAAAACCACTACATTTAAACTATCAACAAGATTCTCAATTGCTTAGTAGTTGAATTAGACCGAAGATTTTCTAAAGAGTCCACACAAATTTTCTATGGTATTTCAGCACTGTGTCCAGAAAGTGAAACTTTTTTATGTGAAGAATATTTAAAACTGTTTGCAACTACTTACTCTGTGAATGTAAACGATTTGCATCATGAAATAGCATTAGTAAGAAAGTTATTTTTTTAAGGAACCAAAATCACCATCATCTTTAGTAGATTTTCTGACATTCATTTCTCCATATAAAGCTGCACTCGATTGTTTGTACAGGTTACTCCTTATATCTGTAACCCTACCAGTTACAAGTGCCTCATGTGAGAGAAGCTTTTCAAAGATGAAATTAGTTAAAACTTTTCACAGAAATTCCATGACAAGTAGAAGATTGAGTGATATTGCTTTACTCTCAATTGAAAAAATTAATCTAAAGAATTTTGTTGATGAATTTGATAGTCGACATGATAATCGTCGAATTAAGCTGCATTGAAAATTTTAAATTCTTTTTTTTATAAATAAACATTTTTTGTTTTGGAGTGTTTCAGTGATTGTAAATACAAAGCTAAAAAAGTTATATGAAAATTCATTGGAATAATTCAAAGAAAAAAAAGTAAAACATATGTATTTGGTAAATTGTAAAATTTATAAAAAATTATCGATTTAAAAACTTGGCCCTTGTTTGGCCCCCTCACTTTTGAAAATCTAGAACCGCCACTGATTAGACACCCATACACTGAAGTACTTCAATCTTAAAAACAGCTATATAGCCGGATTTTTATAGGAAAGTTATCAAATATGAAACAACTATTTTTAAAGAGACAGTATAAGACGATTCTCCTTCAATTGAAACTTGCTAGAAGAATGACGAAAGTTTCTTAAAATATGAGGAACTTGTGATATTTCTTGTCGAAGTTGAACCTTCAATTTTGATTCGATCATTCACAGTAAATTAGATGGTGTTTAAGATGACTTTCTTTGATAAATGAGGCATATTTTTTTTTAATAGTTTTAAAAAAATTGATACTAGTCTGTGACTGGTTTGAAGTTTTTATAAATTTTATTTTGTTTACAAGGAAGTTTCGAATTCTCTTAATAAATAAAAGGTATTTAATTTATAATAGATTAACTTTGTCGATATAAAATAATGAAAACTTCGATTGATGCTTTTTTGAGAGTCTTCAAGTTCCAATTTTGGGAGTCATAAACAATTACCGTTCTGATAAGAGCTTTGTAAATTTGGCCTTTTAATATAAACTAAAATTAGCATCCAATAATTTAAATAACCAACGTGCTTTGTGAATGTATCCTTTATGAATGTTATTTTGGCGTAAAAGTGCACTCTATCATCTATCATTCATTGTCGTGACGATGATGATGTGATTGATGCGATAACATCATGATTAGAAATTTTATTGATGAGAATTATTGCTGTAGAAATGATTGGATTTATGCCACTTATGTCGAACTACGAACAGTAAAGAATCCATCTAGCATCAACATGCACTCTAGACATTATTGGAGTATGCGTTTTTATCTAGATCTATGCCTTTGATTCTCTAAGCTAATGTATTAGCTTCGACTTCAAGATCGAACCTTTTTTACTCATAGTTCCAGACAATTGGCGTAAATGCTTCCTGAAAATTGTTTATTTCTTCAGGTTCGCTTCTGAGATAGCTGGAATTGATGACCTTGGCACAACTGGACGAGGATCCGATATGCAAATTGGCACATATGTTGAAAAAATGCTATACTCCGAATTATCTGGAAATGTGATCGATTTATGTCCTGTTGGTGCTTTAACATCCAAGCCATATTCCTTCACTGCTCGCCCATGGGAACTAAGATCTTTTGGTGCCATTGATGTTCAAGACGCTATTGGTTCAAACATTATTGTTGGACACCGAGCAGGTTCTGTTATGCGAATCATTCCGAATTTAAACGAAAGCATTAATGAAGTGATCATTTACACTATCTATTTAGAGATGCATAAATTTTTATCCACATATTTCAGGTTTAACCAGGTTTCTCCGAAATATATTAATTTCGTAAAGTTTCTCTTGTAGCTCGAGAAACAGTTAAAGATAAGCAGCAACGTAGGTTATGCTAGGTATATTGCACATAATTTTAGTTGTCTATATTTTTGGTGTATGTGTTCATTGATGGATTTTCTGCATTCAAAAGACATAAAAAAGGAATTAGTTATATAAATGAAATTCTTTCAATGAAATAACTACAAACTATTTACTATAGGATAATAATTGAAAAATAGAAAAGTCAAATAAAAACTTGAAAGAATTATATAGATAACTCCCTATAAGCTTGATCATTATTATTTACAAATTTTGATGTGTGCAGCTTTTCTGGCAAGAAAAAGAGGTCATCGAATATTTAGAAGGGGAAAGTATAAATTGAGGAAGCAAAAAAAAAAATCTACAATAGTTTAGGATCAGTAATGCAAATAAAATTTAACTGGATTAAATACTCGTAATATATTTAGTTTAAAACTAAAAAATCCTATATATAGCGTCTATGGGTGGCGTGGCAATGAGATAAGAATGCAAAATAGGTCTTACTGGCGTTGAGTAATGTTGCCAGATGTCATGGTTTTCGGGGATTGTCCCGGTTTTGCCTTCGCCTAACTACGGAATTCCAAAGTATTTATAAGAATCCCGGTTTTTCATTCACTAATCCTTATATGTCGAAAAAGTAGTTTAGAAAAATTGAGCTTATATTAAAAATTGATTTTATACAGTGCCGTGCAAACGTTTTCGGCCACCACTGAGAAATAAATCCTTTGAAAAAATCATCATATCTTTATTGATTAAATGTTTTTGAAGTAACGTTCGTTATGCCTCATTCCTTTAGGCCTTATAACAGATTTGCATCCATAATACAAAACTTAATTTTGTTATATCGTTGAAAATAGCTTTAATTGATTTTGATGAAGTAGACAAATCCAATTTCCAAATGAAAATTTTTCAATAAAAATTTGCATAATAATTAAGGTGGTAATAGACATATTTATATGGTTTCACATTTTTACAAATTATTTTATCTAATTTTATTTACAAATATTTTTGAAGTTATATCCGCAGGTATCACACCAGATCCCATTGAATTTAGGTTATTTAATTGGTTAACAATTTTTTCAATCAAATATTGCTTTTTAAATACAAAAAAATATATTTTTAGGATAGAAACTAAAGACAAAATTTAATGAAATAAGAATGACACGACGTACAAAATAGCTTTATCAAATATTTTTTAAAGATATCAAAAAATATTAAGATTTTTAGAACTTTAGTGATGGGAAAAATGATATCATAAGAGCTGCTTTCAGCATTACTAAGATCCCAGTTCAGCTCGATGCTCTTCAATGAGAATATTTGGCATCATTTTTACTTGAAATGTTCCTCAGTTTTTCTTGATTAGTATCTGTAATCGAAAGCATGTCTGAATCGCCTTGTTAGAAAGAACTCATTCTTCCCATATCTCTATAACTTGCATACTACGCAGTTACTTTTGACTGTCCATCTTTTTTTCGTCATACTACAAATGGGAGATAAGAATGGTGTTAGTCTCTAGTGTTTCAATATTTCTGTCGATTAACAGGAATGGATATCAGATAAAACGCGTTTTTCTTATGATGGACTCTCTTATCAGCGTTTAACAATTCCAATGCTCAAGTCAAACGGCACACTTGTTCCTTGTGATTGGGAAAATGTTTTGCCTGTTGTCGTAAACACGATTAAATCCATTGAAGATCCCTCTTCCCAGATTTTGGTGGTGGTGGGCGCGTTGTGCGAAGTTGAGTCTATGTATGCATTGAAGAGACTTTTCAGCAGTATTGGCGGCACTAAATTTTTCACTGAATTTTCTTTTCCGAAACTTCCATTCGATGAAATGAATCGCTGTCAATACATTCTAAATTCTGAGCTAACAGGTATTACTTTTTTTTCTGCCTTAAATTACATTTTCACGTCCCAATTCCACTAATGCAAACAACGTCTATTTAAACTTCCTTATAACAAACCAGCTTATTGCGGAACTTAGGGTCAAAGAATTGCGAATTTCTTGGTCCACTATGCGAGTGACACGGTTTTATTCAAATATCCCAGCACATATGTCATATACACAGAGATATTTACTCTACATCTTCAATTATCTTTATTTACTCAATTTATCGTTGTTTTTATATGTCTGTTATAAAGCATTGTATTACTACCCTTAATTTTACAACTTAAGAATATGCTACACTCAACAATATGCATAGTATAAGAAGACTACTATTTTGTTTTCTTACGTATACAAAGCAATATATAACATATTATCTCAATATGCTGTTTTTTCAGATGTTTCCGTTATAACTTGGCTCTAGAGAAACTCCGTTTGTACTAAATTAATCCGAGCTTCCCGCCATGTTCATTATAAGGTGATTCCGGTGTGTTCGAAATGAATGAAGAAATAGGAAAATTTTTGATAACCGTCCTTATAGTCCCACATGTTGAATGTTTAAGAAATTTCAACATGAAAGTTTTTCAAACTTATTTAAAAAGGAGTGTCAAAAATCATGCAAAATAACTGAGGATAAATAAAAATAACTTATTTTGCCCGAGTTGTATATTGGTTGTTTCAGTATTTATAAATTACTAATTTGTTTTAAAATTTTTCAAACTCGAAGGAGCCCACGAATTTATATATGGTAATCATGTATATGAAGGAACCATGAATGTATATTTTGTAATAGAAATATTTTATTGTTAAAGATTAAATTAGAACTTATCAATAAAGACTAAATTGTATTACCTAGCATCAATGATAAACTAAAGAAAGATATCACTCTTAGGAACAACTACCATAGGAAATACGATAAATGATTACAAAGTCAAGCTTTATTATAAATAAGAATAATTTTAACATGTGTAGATATACTGCAAACATCCATAAATTATTTGAGTTTATAAAAAATAAATATTGAACTCTTTATATGTGTATTTAGTGTAAAAAAATACTAATATAATTCTTTTTCTCCCTTTTAAAATTTAAGTCCTTTTTCTTCATATTTTCGAAGTTATTCAGTGACCTTAATTATTTCAATGCCTAAGTGATGACCATGTTTTCATCCGTGACGATATCTGATATCAAAATATTAATATATCGAACGGTAATATTTTTAAAATTTAATACTGCTGTTTAATACTGCATTATGTAATAGTTAGCTTGAATGTATTGGTTTTTTAGACCTATAATAGAGTTTTTTTTAACTTTTGGCTTTTTAAGAAATGTTGGGCGAAAATGAGATCTTCGTTTGTAATTCTGAAATATGCCTATATTTTGGGTGCCATCTCAGAAAACTGTTCTAGTGACACAGGCTCGATTTTCTGAAGACTATAGATAAAGATAATGGTAGCGTGAGTTGTTTTCATCGAGAAGGCACAATTGCGCGGCTTGTATCTAACTATGAAGAAAAAAGATTGATGCGGGATCGAACCCAAGACCTTGCGTTATCGAAGCTTAGTATCTAATCAACCCTAGCTACGTCCCCTTATTATAAAAATGTGAAACTCGTTGAAAATCTTCATCCAAGTATAAATACAAGTTTAAACAGCGAATTAGAGAAAATGTGTATTTCCTTTATTCTCGAATGATCTTTACTAAAACTCCATTTACTTAAACTTTTCTTTTGCTCCAACTACAGTTTCGGCTCCCTGCGATCATCATATGGCATTTTTCTACTCCCTGTAATATATATTCACGTGTTGATCAAATGGCTTATATTGTATGGTCATAATTTCATTGTAGTCTCTGGATAAATTTTATAATAGTGATATAAATTTCCTTATACACTATTAGAAATATTTTAAAATGTCCAGTTGTGACAGAGCCCTAGCATTTTCGATAGAGGGATAATTTATTGAAAGCCGCAAATATTGAAAATATATAGTTTTAGATGTACATAGGATAAGAATTCATTGTTAGAAATGAGAAGATAGGTATAGAGGCATCTGCAGCATTATGTGAAAGATTGTTCAGCAAACTCAAGCCTTCTACCTAAGGATTCAATGGGTCAGGATAGGCTTATTATTCACTCACTTAGTATCCAATTTGTGAAGATGATTTTTAAAACTGTAATTTGCTCATACGCGAAAAGTGTTGATGTACTTGTGTAATCTGAAACTTGAGATTTATTTTCTAAGAACATTCTGCATATGGCCTAGTGGTAAGAGCGTGATGTCTCGATCCAGATGATCTGTGTTCGATTCCTGGTCGTGACTACACATTCATCTAAATAATTTTTCCTATTTACAATAAAGTACACATTCCTTCTTATTAATGTGTCCTGCAGTCTTGCACTAAAAAGTATATTAAATAACATAAGTTAACTTCTTTTGTAATCAGGGCTTGCCGAGTCGGATTAAAAAGTCAACTCCGACTCCAAGTACTTGAAAACTTGATAAATTTAACACCAACTCTTCACTTCCGACTTCGGCTAAAAAACGGCCATTCCGCCTGCTTACAAAACTGTAACTCCTTTTTCATTATTTAAATAGTTAAATATATTATTTGTAATACTTTAAAAACTCGCCTCAAACTCCTAAATTGTATTAGATACTGGCTTTGACTCCTATTTCTCCAAAATCTCCACAACCCATCTTGTATTATTCACAATATTTATTGAAGCTAAGAAAAAAATAAAAATGTAATGTAACTGGACACCATTAGAAAAGTATTACGAATTTCCTCCAATCCCTCTTTATGCCGGCATAGACATCATACTTTAATAACATCTGTTTATTATTCCTTCTCTAGTCAGTGTTGATATTCCCGGATACTTACAGTCTTTCTCCCACGCCCTCGCCTTTCATTCCCCGCCTATCAATATTAGAACACCTATACGTGTATGTAATAAGCAAGCGGATACATCGCTACAACCCTAACTTCAAGGGCCTTTAGTTGTTACCGAATTACACGTTGGCTGAGTTTTTGTTTTAAAGTTTTTTTTAGGTGTGGAAAACTGCGATCACTTATTTTTGGTTGGATGCAATCCTCGATTTGAAGCAGCCGTATTTAATGCGCGTATCAGAAAGTGCTGGGTTCAAAATGAATTGCCTGTCTCGTACTTGGGAGCGCCGATAAATCTAACGTATGAATACAATCACGTTGGTTCCAAATTCTCAGGTACATTTTTTTCATCTTAGCTTCTTGATTAATCTACGTAATCATTTCACTAAAATCGACCAGAAAACACTGATAGCGACGTAATTTAGTTAGTTCCCTTTCGTTCGAGTGAATTATAAGATACGTGTATTTAGTGATGTCGGATGAGCTTAGCACAATTTTTTAAATGCCTTATCTAAGTTTCAGCGTTGTAGTTCCTCACAGTTAAAACGTGAGCAGTGCTAGTCTAAGAAAGAAAACCGTGGTTTGTATTCACGGAAACATATGCTGAAACAAAATGATGCTTAACATATTCCATAAAACTATGTTGCTATCGAAATACTTATCTTATGTTAGACCAGGAGTGAATCTCGGATGTTGAGGTAGGGGAGGTGTGCTTTAATTTTTTTGATTTTACTGGCATGTTTTCCTTTTTTCTCATTTTATAGGAGACCTACGCCTCCTCTATGCTTTCCTTTGTAGATTCAACATGCGTGTGATTTAAACATTTGCTATCTCTCAATCATAACTTCTGAATCGTCATTAGTTGTATGTGAATCATAGTGTGTCAGGAAACCAAGGTAGAACGTCAACATAAAGTATCTGCATCCTTTTCATATGAATCCATTTTAAATTTGAAATATTGAGAAGTCTTTTTCAAATCTTCAGCTCAAAAATCATTAACGTTATACAAAATTGTATTTACTGAAATGAAGTGTTAAATATCATGCAAAATATTAGCGAAAATTAAAAAAAAATATACTTATATATTTTTTTTCCTGAGTAGTAAATTCGATGAGACTAAGCTATTTGGGTTTTCAATTTAACTTTACTTAGACTTCAATGCGTGCTTCAATACCAAATGACAGTTCACCCCTTTTCAAAAAGGTTATGATTTATTGCAGTAATTAGTTATTATTTTCTGAAGAAGTTATATCATTCAGTTGCTTTTAATCTTCAACTGTCTTTTTCATCATCGAACATGCGTAACAGATCTGTAAAATTCGGGTAGGTTTGCTCGGGCACCGAACATCCTAATTAACAGGGTAAAAGTTTAAATTTTATTCGAGTTTGATCCAGATACCAGTGACATTCTATTTTAAAACGTTTTCAATTACGTTTGTTTTAGTTACTTGCTAACTAATTTTATTTTAGAATTGCAGACAACTTTTTAAAAAAATTTTTTTTTATTGCAGACAACGATGCAAATTGTTACAGTTTACAGATATTCAATAAATTTATAATTCTCATAAATACGATATTTGGAAAATTCGCGTTTGTTAGTTAGCGCATTGAAAATCCTATGGGTTGGGCACAGATTGAAATTACTTTTTTTCGGGTTCGTTTCGGATAGACCAAAAAAAATCATTTATTTTGGATCGATTCGATATGAGCAAAATCGTTTATTGCAGTTATCTGATGTGTAGTGATGGACCATACAAAGTTTTGTACAATTTCGGTTAATGTTCTTAACTGTCTTATGTGTAAAGTTAATCATTTATTTTTAATTATTTTATGTCTTTGGATTTGGAACATCATTAAATCGAGTGTTAATAAATAATTTTGGTCAATAAAAATTTTAACTTTTAAAATCCCGCCTAAGTATAAAAAGAATGGAGATTGAGGTATTGGAAGGTATTAACGAAATTTTCCGATGCTATTCCGATATTTAAAAAACACGATTCCGTTAGTGATCCCATCACTAATAATTATTAATACAATCTGTAAAAAGAAAAAACTTGTATATTTCAATATAATCATAAGTTGAGATTTTATATTCAAAAAATCATTGCTTAAATACACGCCATTACTTAATCATTAACGCCTTTATGAGTCTATAGCACAAAAACGTGATGTGATAGAACAAATCTGAAATCAGATTTGGATTCAGCACCCAAATATTAGTCTAAAACTGTTCAGTCCATGCCAGAAAAAAAATTTTTTTTTGTAGACCTGTGTAATAAACGTTTCTTATGTTGAAATTGTTATCAACATGTCACAGCATTCGATGATATAACCTTGAAACACATCACATTGGCTAGTGTCTTATGCTAAGTTAAATAATAGGCATTTAAAGTTGTATTAACTCATTAAGTGCCAATGCTCCCATTTGGGAACATAAGTAATTTCATCTTCGTCTGCTTTTTTCAATGACTGAATATAAATCGTCTGCGTTTTTTTAGATATCGTGTGATTTCTATGGTACTTGGGTTAAACAGAGTTAAAAATTTAACTCACTTTTTTTTATACTTTAGTGTGATATTTGTTTCAAATTCCTCAAAATAATAAACTCCTTGAATCTTGATATATTCTACAAGGTGATTCTAAAGGTAGCATACATGGGAAAATTTGTTTATTTTTATATAAAAAATAAATTATAAGAGCGGTGTCTGTCATCCCAGATGTCACATCTTGAATGGACGAATTTCACTTGGACGTAAAATCATTTCATTTGGACGAATTCCAGAAGGAAGAATCCATTTAGTTAGATAGTTATTTTGTTAATAATGATATTACCAATACTAAAAATCTAAAAAGAAAAAAGTAGACCTAATTTGGAATCGTCCATTGAGAATTTGTGAAAAATTGGTATTTGGAATTAGTCTAAACGGAATGAAAGCTGGGAAAACTTGGTTTGTGCATCTAGAATTCGTCTAATAAACAGAAAAATGTTTTAAAAAAAAGTTGCAAGAAAATGTAATTTTTCTTTATGTTTCAAGTTTCTCGATCGTTAAAGACCAGAATAATCTGAGCATGTAGTAGTAAACTGTGCAAATTAATAATAAAAAAAATATGCTTTTTGTTCATTACATAAAACATTTTTCAATAATTGGGACATAACAAATAGGCTAAATCAAAAAACACTCTCTTTACTAGAGATTTCAACTGTAAGTCCGTCTTATAATCTATCTTGCCCTCGCACTGACAACGTTCAACGAATAATAATAATAATCAGTGGCTGTATTTTTTCTATGCTCCATTCTTTAATTAACCATTAACTTTTCCTTATTTGTTATTTTCTAGATTCATTTTTTCTTTTGTTTTTAAATTGAGTTTTTAAAAACAAATAGTTTTATTCTATAATTATTATTATTTTTCAAACTATAATTATAAAGTCTTTTTCTTTACATAAATTCGTTAAAAAACTTCCTTATTTAGGTGGCATATAATATTAACTTGACAGTTGTAAAATTTTAAGCTAACTCTCAGACAGAAACGTTGCTGGTTAAGTGTTGTGATGTCTTTGAACTAATATAATTGTCCATTGGTCATTAGAGAAAGTATTTGTAAGTAATATGTCTAGGTATTGTAAATAAATATAGCTTTGAAGGGGAATCATATCCTAAAAGAGGGAGATGAGGTGTCATATTATGAGAGCAAAATAAATTTATTTTTAGACCTAATGGATATTGTTGATGAAAAAAATGTTGAATTTGTGAAAGAGTTGTATCGCGCCAAAAAACCCATGATCATTCTTGGAACTTCTGCGTTGCAATCAAATTTTTCTTATGGAAATGATTATGTGTACAAACTGGCACTCAAACTCGCAGCAAATATTCACAACAAAGGTGGCATCCAAGACCCCAACTGGAAAGTGTTTAATGTTTTGCATGGCAACGCCTCTCAAGTTGGTGCTATGGATTTGGGGTACAGGAGTGACTTTGATAGTTGTAGTGATTCCCTGAGTAACGTCAAGTTGGTGTACATGCTTGGAGCTGATGAGTGTGTTGTGAATCGCTCCAAATTTTCCTCTGATTGCACCTTCATATATCAAGGCCATAATGGTGATGCAGGAGCAGCTTGCGCAGATATCATCCTACCCGGTAAGACCCTTCAAAGTACTTTTTGGTGATGCAACGTTCAAACCAATTGTTATTTGTGTACCATACTACTTTTAAACCACACCGCATTTTAAGATGAAAGTATTTTTGAGTGTAGTGCATACCAGTGGCAGATCCAAGGGGGAGGCCTCATGGGCCTAGACCCCTCCTATGAAAAATGGCTTCGAAAATTACCCTTACATGTATAAAAAATAAATTTTCGCAATTTATTCATGGCAAAATAATGTCAAAAATATGAAAACATAGGTAATTAGTGATTCTAAAACACATAATACAGCTGTCGTATTCTCTGAAGACATTTAGCATAATTGCAAAAAATTAAATAGATTTAGCCCCCCCCCCCGCCCCCCAATTTATGGATCAGCCACTGGTGCGTACTATCTATAAATATAGAGCGAACAAAAGTGAATGAGGTAAATTTTTCATGAAACAAAAAAAGCAAATAATAATTTAAATGAAGTTTTTTAAGAACAATACAAAATCAAAAAAATTTTGAAGTCAGTGAAAAATCAATAAATACAAAATCTTTACACATTAAATTTTTTTAAATATCCCGCAGAAAATTTTCGCCGTTACAAAATTGTTCAGTAACTTCAAGCTTTGTTTGTTGTCCTTCAAATATTAAATATTTGTAAAGGCATTTTGATGTATTATTATATTCTATCCAATTTCAATTTATTTTTATGATTTCAAACTAGCCTATTTTTTCAATAGAATCGTTTTCCTATTAAAAACAAAATAATAGTAATTTTATAATAAACAGAATGTATCTGTTTTGTACAATGAAGGAATTTTTGCCATTAAGTCAAAAATCTAATCCAAAAAGTCAAAAATATATTGCCCAGTTAAGGCCGGATTGCTTAGAATTGAGAGTCAAGTGATTAAATTGACCATGTTTCTAATTTTAATTAGTTCAGCAGATCATATTTAATTTATTCATAACTAAAATCCGACATAACTAATCAATCAATTCAGGGTTTCGTTAAAATAACGAGACGATTAACAAATTAACCTTTATGCACACTACATTTGTTTTTGATATTAACTGAACTAATATTCATAATCCTCCTTGGTACTGGGGAATAAAATATAAATTAGACGCAAAAATCAATTTTTTAAATCACTACTACGGAAATATATGGATGACATTATTTGCATAATTAAACAATAAACGACTTATTTGTTCCTATTTTTAGAACTAATTTCAATGCAAAGACTAATTTTTTTAGGTATCTTGCAAATGCATATGCCACAAGTCCAGATACTTCTTCCTTCAAGTTTCCTTAAATTCAAGGGGGTTTTGAACCAGTGGCGTAATAAAAGTAGTCAAAGTTGTGCGTTAAAAGAAGTTGAAAAAAATAGGCTAAACACAACTGAGATGAGAATGTTAAGAATTACTGGTAAATTTAATTGGAAAGACAAATTAATCTATGAAAAAATAAGAAGTAAAGGAAATCAATAAAGTAATAGAGAGGCAAAGACTTTGGTCTTTTGAATTTTTCTTCTATAATTATTATTATTTTTCAAACTATAATCATAAAGTCTTTTTCTTTACATAAATTCTTTAAAAAACTTCCTTATTTAGGTGGCATATAATATTAACTTGACAGTTGTAAAATTTTAAACTAACTCTCGGACAGAAACGTTGCTGGTTGAATCTGATTGAAGAGGCAAAGTGGCTCGACTTCTAGGAAGTATGCATGAATGTGTGCTAATGGTGACAAGGAGGTTTTCTTTTAACAGACGAAGTGCATCTGGTTAAACAATTGGTCTATCTCCCATGCGGAGTCCTTGTCATCTAATAAAATAAGGGTTTCCTCGTAATAGTTTAAGATTTGATGGGCTTTAAATACTGATTGAGCCCATTCGAAAATTGGGGCAATCAGTCAATACGTTGTGGATAGAGGTTTGTGCTCTGCTATGATAGGCTGGATATGGGATTGATAGTTGATTGCTGGAATAATAGGTGAACGGCGTGGATGCTTCATATAGTACTTCTCTACGTATTCAACTACGAAGGATCCAGTAATCAAAAAGACATGGCGGTTGTGATAATGGTTCTTAATCCTAAATCTTCTTCTGCATCCCCCCCCCCCCCCCCTCCATATAAAGCTCGAAGGACAGGCGTTTTTTCTAATAAAGATTAAAACTCTAAAAGATCATAACAATTAATATTTAAGGCAGAGATAAAACTCTTGAATAAAAAGCAGCATGCAAATTAAAGTTGGAAAGAGAATTGTTATGCGATTTCTTGCTGAGCATTTCTTTCAGAACTACAATAGCTTGATCTCCAGGTGAAGTAGTGCTCGCCGTTGTGAGATCATACTCAGCTATTTTGTGAGCGTAACTTTTGCTAATCTCCCACTTATTTAATTCTTCTTTTTGGTTGCGAACAACAGCAATTTCATCTTCAGGGATGTCCATCTTTAATAAATTTGTAACACCTACTCGAAGATGAGGAGCTACTCTTTCTCATTTGAACATAAAGTCTGGGTTCAAACGTTTCATTTTTACAGGTTTCCCATTGAAATAGTAATTGCGTTGGTATGCTAATAATCTGTCTGAATACCAAGTGCCGAAAATTTTTAGTGATAATCTTAACCTGTGAAAGTTGGATGCAGGCGAACCTTTGATAGAATCGAGAAGCAATCTACTGGTATTTGGACCATCAATACCTGATTATCCCCAGCTGCACTAAGGTATCCTAAGTTAAAAGATCCCATAGAATTCTTGATGATGGGTATCGTCATTACTGATCAAAGTTTTTGAAAGATACCTTGGCTTCCACCAGTATGCCCTGTCCACTGGTGGAATCGGCCCGGAGTTTCAGGAGGGTAGAATTTGTTGGACGAAATCAAAGTGGAATCCAAGAAGGTCTTCATTGCACTATGATAATGTCTGTTTCCTAAAATCTCAATTAGTTTGTTTACCGCAGTTTATTGGAGAACAGGGCGGAACGTAAAGTTCAACTGCTCCAAATCAAGTATTAAACTTACACATACACGAGTTTCAGAGCGAGGAAAAGTGATAAGACGTTCTAATCTTCTTTTTATAGCGATACCAGTCATCGTCATAGTTTGTTGAGGGAAAAAAAGAAGAGCGTGTTCAACCAAATTTCTCTCGCAAGATGAGCACATCATGCGGCACTCTAGAGTAAGCATAGAAAACTCTAGGAGAGTGACCTTGAGCCCTCGCTCTTTGGGCATTAGTTGTATCACGACCCATTGAGGGGAGAATATAACCTACTTGCTCGATTTCTTGGAAGTATGCATGACTGTGTATTGTTTCTCGAGAAAGCTTTTCCAATATTAGAAATGTGTGCTGATGGTGGCGAGGAGGTTGTCTTTTTAACAGACAAAGTGCTCTGGATCAAACAATTGATCTATGTTACTTCGGTTCGGAATAATGGCCTTGTCATCATTAAAGTAATAGTTCCCCTGTAATAGTTGAAGACTTGGTGGGCTTCAAATACTACTTGAGTCCATTCCAATATAGGAGCAAATAGACAATACGTTACGGATTGAGGATTGTGCTCTGCTATGATAGACTGAATATGGGAATGGTAGTTGATTAATGGAATAATAGGTGGAAGGCGTCGATGCTTCATGGAGTACCGCACTACGTATTCATCTACCAAAAATCCAGTATTTTCTTTCAAGATATCATTGTCACTTCTCAATAGAGCTATTCCGAATCGATAGATTTTCACTAATACTTCTTCATCATCCACATGAGGATAGAAGTTCAGTATTTCTTAGCCATATTGCTCGAGAATAAATTTAGCAGCCAAATCTCCATAATTAGATAATAGTCTGCGGTAATGTGATAGCTGATCTATGAAAGGTTTTATTTGGAGCGATTCATCAACAAGGGATAAAACATTTTTCTTCTTTTTGATATTAGAGTTTCAAGAATAAAGTTTGAATCAGGATCATTTGCTTCTCCATTTCTAATGTTAGCAATGGCGACGTTGGAGTCAGAGGCAATTACAATCTTTTCTTTTCCTATGAAAGCTGCCAATATGATAGCTAGAAGCTCCGATTGTTGATTGGGGAGTTCCTTCTTGAGTTTGATTGCGAGTGATTCTCGATTTTCTTTTTTTGAAGAAACCAAGTTGAGTTGGAGTTGCATCTGTATAAATTGTCTCTGACGACGGACTAAAATCAACGAATGGAACAAGCAGGAAAATAGAATTCCAAACCGCCATCCATGCCGAAGCATTCGATTTGCCATTCTTCCAATATTAAATAAAGATTGGAGAACCTCTTAGGAGTGTGTGTTATTGTTCTAAGTTAGTAGTTCGTGTAGCCAGGGCATCTTTGTAAAAGCTTGATTAGGAATAACTTTGCATTTGAGGCTAGGGAGATGATTATTAGACTAGCTTTGATCTTCTTCCTTGTCTTCTCAGATGTTTACAGGGTTCTTTTCTCCAGATTAACTTTTATGCCTAAGTATTCGCAGCTTCTCTCTGACAATAGGGAACTTTTCTTTTCGTTTATTTTGATACCAAGCTTTTTTTTTAGAAAACTTACGAATTCTCTTGTGGCAACTCCGGCTTCTTTTAGGTTTCCTCCTAAGATGAGCATATCATAGATGTATACTAAAATTAATATGATGTACTTGTGTTCTAGGAAGACTGAGCGTAGTTTGCACAGGGTGCGTTGCAGTACTGCAGGCGAAAAAATGTAGCCCCATTGGAAGTTTCTTGAATAGGAAGTATTTTCCATTTACTTTAAAGCAGAAAAGATCCCTGTAAATTTTCGCAATGTTAATTCCAAAAAAGGCCTATTTTATGTCAATCTGGGAACGATACCTGTAGTTGGGGGGAATGCATCTAAGTGCATGCGGAGCAACCAGACTAATCGAAGAGTTTCAAACAGTTCTTTTGTGAATGAGAAATTTGCTATAAACCATACCTTATTCCCTTTCTTTGGTACTAGAAAGACAGGTGAACCAATCCTTGGTCTTCTGCATTCCTCAATAACACCACACTCCATCAAGCTAAGGATTACTTTGCCCCTAATAAACACTCTTGACCTTTTGCAAGAGGCAAAGCCTAGAAAAGGAGCCGAATTCACTTGCGTTCATGATCTTATGCACGAAACCGTAGGAGAGTACTTTATCTGAGAACCCATCTCTAAGATTGCCCGGTACAATTCATTTTGAGCTGGAACAATTGAAGGTGGTGTCTTTGTTGATACTGATGATGACACTGCTATCACTTCAATCCGGACCGTAGCTTAAAATGGTTAGCCATCTTTGCACCCGAGTGCAATATTCTAAATTTTCGCAAAATGTGTTTCGCAGGATGCACCTTCACTGAAAAGAGTGGAACATATGTAAATACAGAGGGACGAGTTCAGTATTCGTCGCAAGTCGTTTCGCCTCCCGAAAGGTCTCGAGAAGACTGGAAAATTCTGAGGGTTCTTTCAGAAGTACTCGGAAAGACGCAACTTCCTTTCGATACACTGGCAGGCTTGCACGCAGAGATGAAGAATGATGAATCAATTTCACATCTCATCACGCACACTCCCTTCAAATTCAAGGCAGGCGGCGAAGAGTACCAAAAGTTGATGCGCTTTGCTGAAACTCAAATCAAAAGCTGCGATTTGACAATTGTGAGTTTCCTCTTTATTTCTTTTTCACGCCCGGATTCTGTTAAGTAAAAACTGAACATTTACATTCTTATACTCATCATAAAATCCATTTTATCTCTATAAAGAATCGGGGGAAAAAGAACTAAGTGGTTTAAAAAATAGATGAAGTGGTGCTGAAGCTTAAGCATCATAATGAGGGTGATAGAATATAGATATAGATAAAACTTCAAAATAGTAAAATAATATATAATTTTTTCACTTTGCTATAAGCCTCTAAGGAGGCGAAATATTGCTCTCATATCGTTCAAATTCTATCAATAAAGTTGTTTACTATTTTGCAGTTTTCATTTAACAAAAGGCTGTCGAAACAAAAGAACAATTCAATTTTTTACCTCTCTATACTCGTCTCTTCATCCAGTCCTGGCTAATAAAATTATCCGCCATCAGGGTGACCCATCGATTTTTATATGTGAGTTAGAAGGGTGCTGAAGGTTTATCACTGTTATTGAAGTTGGCATATTTTAAATTATAATTGAAAATATGAAGACTTCTCGCGATTGTTGAAATTGATATATTTTGAATTTAAAATTCTTTGTTAAAAATATATTAACCTCAATGTTAATTTTTATTCTACAAATTTTTGGTTACACAAATATTTTTAGAACAGCCAATTCATAACCTTCGTAATATTTATTAGACAATATCAGGGGAGCTGAGGAGTCGTATCAATAATAATAGAAACAAGTGTAAAATTGATTAATCATCATTTTTTATTTAGGTCAGCCTTTTTCTTACGAACGGTAACCAATCAGAAAACTTTGCTTTTCAGACAACACGATTTTGAGCATCCATTTCTTGCAAAGCACACCCATCTCCTTTTTTATTGTGTCGCTCACATTTAATTCGTGTTGTGATTGGTGCTTTCCAAGCAAAACTTTTACGCCGGGTGCCCTTCCTGATTGCAACCTTCACCAATTTATCATGGGATAAACTAAGCATTAAATTGATGCCTGATTTTAAGAAACAGTAACGTTATATTATTGTTATTCATTTCTTTCTTGAGAGACGTTCGTAAAACGGAAAGAAACGAATAAAAATTAATATTTTAGCTACTATACTCTCTCACAACTATAATAATAATTAAAAATGGAATGTGAGTTTTAATTGCGATATTTTGCCGCTTATTTTCTATTCAAAATGACGATGTAGTTGAACTTTTGTTTTTGCTTTTAGCCGAAAGCGAGTTCTTTCGTTTTGAAGCCACCCATTGTTGAGTTGAAGGACTACTACCAAACAAATGCGATTTCGCGATCTTCTCCAACAATGGCCAGATGTGTCAAAGCCGCGCTCAAAGCTTCCCAAGACAAGGAATTGTTTTCTCCTGAGTTGAAAGTTATAACAACGACATAAATTATATCCTTCTCTTCTCTGTGTGTTATCCTTTCAGAATCTTTTTGTTTCACAAGCACTTTTTACAAAATTGAGTGTTTAGCGCTTTTCATTTTGACTACGAATAATAAATTAAATATATTTTCAATCCAGAAGACAGGGATAAAGTTAACATTTATTGGGCTTTCTCAAACAAATGCTAAGAGAAGAAAATGAACTCGATATTTCCGACAGAATTCAGTTTATTTACTCTTTCAAATGACTTTTTTAGTCAAAATTACAGAACAGAAAAAATAAAATTTACTATAGTAATTTATATTAGCTTTTTACCCTTCATAAAAAATCTAGCAACTTTTATTAAATAGTAAGCTTAAAGTTATGCCCGCAAATTGGTAAGTTTTTAGTCTATTAATTTTGTTTTAAAAAGTAATTTTTCCTGGTTCTGAGTAGTTTAACAACGTTATAGCATCACCAAGCAAAGATCAATTTTCTTTATATGTTTAAAAGGTGTTTGCGGAAAAAATTCCCCCAATTTAAAATTAGGAAAAAATGCGCAACACAAAAAATTTCAAAAAATAATTAATTTTTCAACATTATTCGTTCAATTATATTATTTATTTAGAAATTATTTTTTAATTACATACTACAAATATATTTAGTCTTTTAACTTTACTATAATAATATCCGGTAATTTCATCGTAGTAACTTCATGGTGGAAATTTTAGTGTATAGTAAATTCATTGTAATGCAATACATCGTTGATATTTTCACCGTTAAGTATTTTCATCGTAATTCCTTTGCTTCTCAAATTTTGTGTATATATAAATATCTTTTCTTAGGATGTTTTTTAATAATAAAACTTTAATATACCTTTTTGATATTTTGTGCCTTTAAAATGTACAATTATGACGGATTTTGAAACTGCATCAATTAATGCATTCAAAGCAATTAGATAAAATAATTATAAGAATAATTAAAAATTTTCAAATATAATTAAATTATTATACTTGAAGTGTATTGCTTCTTTTTTTTAAACTGTTTTACTAGACACCAAAATTCTTTTAAAAAATCAATAGTTCAAGCTCCTCTAAATTTGTATTCTAAAATAAAAAAAGAAAAAAAATTATTTACAGTTTTATTTTTTACTAACAACGTTATGATATCAAACAACTTTTTTTATTTTTTATCAAATGAAAGTCTTTCCTATCTGCTTCCTCGATGAATGTTGTGGCCAACACATTTTAAAAAATCGTCCATTTGTAATTCACCTGCATTATATCTATTACATAAACATTTTAACCTTTCCTGCTGTTGCTGTTGAGCACGCTTAATTCTTTTTTTCATCTCCTTTCCAAAATCATATTGTAAAACTTTTGCTTCAGTTCGTTTCCTCCATCTGGATATAGTGTATCGCACGCCATATAGAAGGATGGGTGAGACCTACAAGTTTGCTAAACCTACTGTTCCAACCTTCGCAAACATTGTTCGTTCAAGGATCGCCATTTAGAGTTTCTTCATGAACATTCCAAATTTTCGGTGGAAAACGGGGAGGAATATACCCGTACCTGAGTTTCAGTATTTTCAACTCTATTACGTTGCCGATATGAACCGTTAATATAGGTAGCGTTGAAGTAGTTGAGAAGTTCTTCTGTTCCCGGGTGCGCATAATTACATAAACATTCATAACCAAGAAAAACTTCATTCATTGGTAAAAATGCCAAGCCGTCCATCATTCCACAAAAGTGTTTGAAGTCAATATCACAGCGATAACGCTTGACTAATCCCAACTCTTGAATTTTGCGCCAAGTTGATTGTGTCAGGTGATAAAAACATGCTCGAATTTGAACATCAGTTCCAAGAATTAATGGAATAGCTTGCATTACACGGCACTCAAAATCACATTTTATGGTATCTGGATTCACATCAAGTCCTAGTTGTTCACAACGATCAACAACAACTTTCAGAAGTTGTTCATAGGCATCCTGAGTTTTTCGTTGAAGAAATGCATATACAACTGGAACTGAACTTTTTCCCAGTGAGGCATGTATCACATATAGCTGAAGAAAACCTGGAGGTGCCATAGAAAAGCAGCCATCCATAAACCATGTCTCTGCGGCAGCCAGTTTGGCCAAATGTTTGTTTGTCGCGTACACGATGATTCGGCAATTTGACTCTGGACCGTTATCATACAACAAGAAGCGTCTCGGATTTGGCCCAGTTGTTAACGCCCATTTCGAATCACAATCTATCAAAAGATCTTGAAGAGTTTGAGGTATCGGAGGAAATTCATTACTCCTTTGATTTCAAATGCTCCTTTTGCAAGTAGAATCGGATTGAATGTGCATTTGCATCACTTGATCAAGTTGTTGAATCTTTGAGAAAAAATAATGGCTGGTTTATCATTTGTACTTTTAGCCCCTTCTTTCATAATAGTGCGAGCTTTGCAGATTTTGATCTTCGTCTGATCTGGTTCATGATCATGATTTGTTACAATAACAGGGTTATCATTATAAGGCGATGCTTTAATTCTTGCCTTGCAACCATTAGTTCTACCGACACATTTCCAAAATATTGACTTTTTATTAGTTTTCTGCTTAGTGTACATATATCCTTCGTAACATAATTTTTGACTATCTTTGTTAGATTTTATGATCTCCATTTAAAAAAAAACTTAAAAAAAAAAAAAAAAAAAAACATTTCCGAAAAAAAAAAAACCCTTTCTTTCGCAAAAAAAAAAGGGTGTTGAGAAAAAAAAAAAAAAAAAAGGGTTTTCAAAAAAAATGTTTTTTTTTTTTTTAAATTAAATTTATTAAATCATCCTTCCTTCCTCTTTAAAAAGAAAGAAGAAGAAAAAAATTGAATGATAATTTCTGCACTTTTTTCTCATATGTTAATTTTTTGTTTGGCTTTTGAAAATTTCAGTGTTTCAAAACAAACTAGGCACATGAAAACATAACAGAATGTTATAAAACACTGAAAAATAATTACAATCAAACTAAACACCACAAACGCCTTAAAAGTTTGCAAATCTCCCAGCGATACAGAACACCTAAACATCTCATAACATAACGGAAAACATTTAAATACTTAAAAAAGCAAGGAAGCTTCAAAATTAAGATTAACTTACAAACTTGTTTAAAACTGCCGAAAACTAAAAAATTTTTTAAATAGGAATCTTTTTTTTTTGACGTTTTATAGGTTTTGATGTGCTTTGTAATTTTTGAATATTTTGGGAAAATTTGAAGTGTTTTTGTGTTTTTATATCTCAAACACTAGGTTAGTAAAACTTTTTACTTGACTACGAGTAATCAAATTTCTTTACAACTTGAATTTTACTTCTAACAACCAAATGTAATTATACTTTCATATCGTTAATTTTTTTATTCACTTTAATAACTAGTTTGTAAACCTAAATAAAATTTAACAATTTGTTGATGACACTTATAAATTTTTTTTTCAAATTTCAAAGATATGTCAAATAAAGATTTTTTGTAAAAAAAAACAAAAAGTTAACTTTTCATCTAAAACCTTTAAAATTTAATTAAAGTAAACTAAAAAACTCAGCATACGACAATTTTTTAAATACAAAAAAAAATTTATAAAACAGCAAAAAGTAAGCAAACTACACAAAGGTCCAGTAGTTGGAGAAAAAGTCCACTTGATTGTTTTACCTCTTTTTTTTGCATAGTTTGTTTTTTTATTTTTCCCACCACTGTCCCAATTAATTTGCACAGTACTATCACACGCAACATGTTTATGCTTATCCACTCTTTCATGTGTTTTGATAAAAAAACACGAGCGTAATGAAAATGACAAAATATCTGCTATAAGATTATGCACGACTTTTTTTATTCTAATTGCTCACATTTTTTCGTTCCTCAAGATTATGTGACAATTGATGAACAAATTGTCAAATTTAGAGGTAGTTGTAGAATCAAAATTTATGATCCTTCTAAACCTGGTTGATACGGAATTAAGCTATATCACTGTACAGATGCTAGGTCTCTTTACATACTGAAAACAGATTTATATTTCTGGGTTAAGAGATAAAAGCTATTTTGGGGGTACTAACATTGTCAAACGGTTAGTTGCTGATTCTAATATACCTTTAGGATGTGGAGTTATTACGGACAGATATTTTAATTCACATGATTTATGTGTATGGGCAACTACAAGGGCCTTACAATATGCGAGACAGCCAGGTCTAACCGCGTTTTCATGCCACATATTTTCAGACCTAAACACTTACAACAACTAGGCCTTGTTGAGACTGAATCAAAATTTTTATATACAAATTACTGTTCACTTACTGCTTACATTCCTCTGAAACATACACAGCGAAATTTTAAAGTAGTGTATGTTATGTCTAGCCAACATTTGAGTGAGATTCAATTAGTTGGTGATAAACCTAAACCCTAGACAATTATTTTGTAGAACCAATTCAAGGGGGAGTAGATAAGGCCAACCAAATGCTCAGGTCATATTCTACTTATAGATCTTCAAGGAGGTGGACAATGGTTATTTTTACTAATTACTTAGATATAGCCGTGCACAATAGCTCGATAATAGTAAAACATAATTGCCCTGAAAAATTTCCAAGTACGAAAAAAGAGGCTAGAAATTATTTTGTATAATAATAATAATGATAATAGTAAAGCATAATTGGCGAGAAAAATTAAGTACGAAAAAAGGGGGTAGAAAATTTTTCATGAGAGATCTTTCTTTAGAGCTCTGCCAAAGGTCAATGCTACTGCGGGCAAACAGCGTGGACACCTCTTTTCGTATTCGCAGTTTACTGAATTTTTATGGATTCGAGGATCAAGAGCTGCCTAGCGAAACACAGAGTAGTAGAGGATTTTGTTATTTGGATTCGAAGCAATCTAGAACCAGAGGTATGAGAAAGTTGATGCGTGCAAAAAACACACCTATTACATTTGTTCAAATTGTAAAAGAATTTTTTTTAGATTTACAATTATGTATATAATGTTTCTATTGAAATAAAAGTTATAAAATTTTATTTTTTGTAATAAAATCCTGTTTTGTGATAGTAGAATTTTTAATTTATAGTTTTTATATATCATTATATAAAAGATCGTTCAGAATTGTCGCCAACCTCATTTTGTTAGTTCCTTACCCGTTCTCAATCTTTTATCAACATTTTTCAATTATAATTTCACTAAAACTCGACCTTGATATCAGTTTGGAGTAAATCCTTTTATTTCTCCTCAAAGTTGACGCCGATGATCTTGTTGAGTATTGCAAATGGTGTTCGTTCACAGATTTTCATAAAATTAAAAAAAATTATTAGGAAATACAAAGAATGTATTATTATAGTTTATAATATTTATTATTTTTATTGAAAAACATACCGGTAAGTGTATAAGCGTCTGTTAATTGAAATTTCGATCAAAATTAACGCCATCTACAAATTCACCACGAAGTAACAAAATAACCAAAATTTCAAAAACAACACATGATGATATTTTTATTTACAAATAATTTAGATGAAACCAAGAAAAAAATTTACATGTTGTTTTTTGATGGGTCAGATATATTTTTCTACACGAATTTCATCATTGAAAAATAGCGTGGAGTAAAAAGCCATGCTTGGTCTTGCGAGGTTTAATGAAAAAACAAAAATAAAGTTAAAAAATAACAGTTTTACAAAGAATATAAAGTAAACTAATTGTTTATCTTTTTGTAATGAAAGCTACGCCGATGACATTGACGCGTGTAGTCCTTGTGTTTTCTCTCCCTGCGAAGCATCCAACAGTAGTCAACTAACACATTTGCATTCCATCTTCCTAGATACCTTTTCTCCATTACTTTTATATCCTGATGAAATCTCTCACCTTGCTCCTCGTTTACGTCTCCTAAATTTTCGGGAAAACGATCAAGATGGCCATGTAGTAAATGAATTTTGCGGCTCATATTACATCCCATATTTTTGTTATTTTTTTTCCTCTTTTTCTCACTCTTTTTTTATTTTGGATTTTTATGTTTTTCCAAAAAAAATTCACCTCTTTTTTTTAACTTTTTCACTCTCTCTTTCTTCAAAAAAAAAAAAAAAAAAAAAAAAATAATTCAACCACCCACTTCCTTTCTTAAAAATAAAAAAAAAACCTCCCCTAAAAAGAAAAAATTTTTCTAACTTCTTTATAAGTCCTAACTTAATGTGAATTGGTGACAATATAATATTGTTAGGGTTGATTAAACTTTCTCTTAAAACATTTTTGGTTCCAGGTACGAGTGAATTTCTGATTGGCCAATGTTGCTCAGTCCAATGAAGATTCCTCTCTCTGCTATTCCAATCACATAAAAAATATGGAAATTTTGTGTATCCTGACTGCTGCCCCAACAACATATATAAACTTTTTAAATCGCTGCAAATCTTCCAGTTGTGTTTTTCATGGCCAATTTTATTTAAAAGTAAAGCAAAATTTAGATATGATTCTTCCATAATCACGGAGTGACCAATAGGATTTGAAGCAAACTTGTTTTTATATGTAGGACTGCTTTGAGACTTTTTTTAGATGAATCAATGAATAGTCTCCGGTCTTTATTACTATATTTCGTGCCAAATCTTTCTACCAGACCTTGAGGATCATTACAAAAAACCAAATCATTTTCTTCAATAAGTAGGATAAAAACGCTTTCTCACGATGGCGATACGAGGAAAACGATGTACCTTTACTCAAAAATTTTAAGATTTAAGTCATGAACCTAAAAGTTCCGCTGACTTTCGATAAACTCAAATCTCGTACCAGATCATTAAGCTCACATTAATTGAATACTTGAGATTTGTTCCTTTCATTTAGAATAGATATATCATAGTCATCATTGCTGGAAGATTCATCACTAGAACTCAATTCTATATCATTCAAACTTTTTGGAGGTGAAGGAATAGGCACTTCTAAACAATGGAGGTAGTTGTCAGGGCTGATTTAAGATTTGGATAATTTAAATCATTTGTTTTTTTGTTTTGGAGTTATGTCCTTGTATTAAAAACATGAACAAAAATAACAATCATCACTGTGGTTTTTCTGTTCCCTCTACATCATCGGCACCCCTAAACGCAAAGCCTTTTTATCCATTGCCTTTATTCTTCCACACGTTGAACAAATTATATGAAGAGCCCATTTTTTGCTTGGTCCAAAATAAGAATAATAGGCTTTTAAACGAACTCTGTAACATCTTTTCTCCGTTTTTTGATAACAATTTCACCACAGATATAGCAAAAACTGTTTGGGCAATTTAAACACGATCTTGAATTCATTTTAATAAAAAAAAATTTTTAAGGCTGCAAAAATATAAAAGATATTAATAATATAAGAAGAGATAAATGACCAACCTCAAATGTAAAAGATCCAAACGTGCTACAACAATTTCAATGGTAAATTCGAAAAAAGCATGTCAAATTGATAGAAAACATCTCTTATAGTAATAAAGATTAAGAATTCTCCTCTTTCAGTAATATTAACACTAGAAAGACGGAAATAAAAGTATATAACTAAAAAGACAAATGGGTCAAAATGACCACTTTTCTAAAAATTATAAAATTTTCAAAAAAATTTATTTTTTAATTACTTATTGTAAATTGATAAAAAGATGATTTTACTTTTTGTAACATTTTTTTTGGAAACCCATTTTCCATATGCATATTTCCCGCATCTTTTAACATCTTTCAATAGTTTTCTTTCTGCACTCTTTAGTTTGGCAAAGCTTTCTTGTAGATGAAGTTGGCCTTAAATCAGTGAAGCTTGTATCGTCAGAAAACATGCCTAAACTTTGAGAGCTAATAACAATTAGTTCTTCAACCAGTTTTAAAATGAAATTTCCACGAGAAATAGAAGAATCATTAACTTTTTTTTATAAAATATCCAAGCGTTAATGGTTCGAAATCCAAAACGTTGAAAAACACTGCTAAAAGCCAGCGTCTTACTCCAGCTTTTGATGAATACAGCTTTGTCATTTGATCGATGACATCAACTATATACTTTGTCGCGTTATAAAATAAAACTGTTTCAGGTTTTTTCTTTTTATCTTCAGAAATTTGAATGGCTTTATTGTGTAACGAACTTAGTATCAAAACGAGCTTATTTTTCTTAGCTTTGTACCCTGTCAACGAAATACTTTGTTCACAATAAAAAACTCTACATGAAAATATGGGCATTTTAATATTTTTCTTTTTTGTTCGATTTTATGGTTCCAACGAGACTGGTCTTTTTTTGTGCTAAACTTTGACATAGCACTTTGGAGGTAAAAAAATTATCACATGTTATATTATAACCTTTGTTATAAAGTTGACTTTGCACTAACACTCTGTTAACAACGTAATGACCAAGCTGCATATCATTGCGGTCTTCGTTTTTTCCTAGATATGAGAAGCCTCCACACATGTATTTTGAATTTAATTCCACAAGCAACCAAAATTTTATGCCAAATTTGTCCGGTTTATTCGGTAAATATTGAGTAAAGGGACATCTTGCTTTCGTTGGGAAAAGCTGCTCGTCAATAGCAAAGTTACAATCCGGCACGTAAGACTTGATGCAATTTTCTATAAATATGTTCCATATGTTGGAGAAGAGAACAAACTTATCATTTTGAAGCCTTTCTTTTCTCGCAATTTTTATATCAAATCTTAAAATCTCATGATTTTTTAAAATCGATCCCGTGACATGCTTGCTTGAAAAGCTGAACTCTCCATTTTTTGGCCAACAAAAATTTAATAGGAAAATTTTTACCTCCAAGAAGACCACGTAACAAAGTCAAAGCTATGAATTTATCTATTTCATGCAAGTCAAGATTCGATTCTTTCTCGAATTTTACTGCTTCTAAATTTGTACATTTTTGAATGTGACGAATCATATTTTCAGATATAAAAGAACGAAAAGCAGAAACACAAGTTTTGTCTACATTGTGGTAAGCAAAGTTAGTAAGACCATTTTTAAGTTTGAAAATGTTTTGTTGTTGTAATCTTCCTTGCAGTTTGAAGTTTGGTGACTCAGACCAGATTGTCCCATCTCTACCAATCAAAGCAGTAAAACTTGATGCTCATTCTTCAACTTCTGTAGAAACATTAGAAGTTTTTGAGTGATCGAAACTTTCGAAATCATTGTCGTTTTCATCACTTTTATTTGAAAAAAATTCTGATCAAGAATTCTCCTCTTCAATACTTTGAATAAACAACAAAGTATTTTTAGCAGCTACTCTTTCTGCCTTTGGTGTATGCATTTTAAATGATAAAACTAAAGGATGGTAGCAAAAAAAGATATGCAATGCTGAAAAATGATCGATAAAGTATTAATCACAGTGTAAAATGTAAAAATGACCATTTCGTCTTTGTAGGTATATACAATCGTGTAGCAAAAAAAAATCAATATAAATCAATCAAAGTGACTTATTGGTTACTTGAATGCTCATATTAAAAGTATACGTATCTTGACTAATTTCATCATGACTATCCTAATGTGTCTGTGATACAAAGTCTGATAAGTGGTCATTTTGACGACTTTGCCTTTCAAGTCGACTTTATGATAATAACACGACTGAACGATTAAAAAAAATAATTTAAAAAATACATATTTTAATTACTTTTAGTATCAAACTTGATTCAACAAAACAAGAAGGTGGGAAAGCAGTCACATATAAGAGAGCTTTTTGCCATAATATAGCACATTTTTTTCGAATTCAAAACTTTTCCTCAACAAAATTAAATTTTTTATTTAATAAACATTTAAATTTTATTTTTTTTAATATGGACATTTTTGAAAATTTTGGGGACCACCAACTTCAAATATTCTTATATGGACCCCTCTAAAAATATTGTCGCCCACGTGAAGGTCCACATGGAGCACTTTGAGAAGCACTGAAGTAGATAGACCTTAGAATTAGAATTATTATTTAGAAACTTAGAATCGCCACTGAGCAAGCCTTTTAGAACATTGAATGAGATTTAGTTTTGAGAATGAGTGATTACTGATTAATCAATAAAATCACATAATGAATCAATCAAAATGGAATGTATAGCTTATATTGCAAAAAGTAGATAGACGCTAGGTAAGGCATGAAGTATATGCCCATAAAAAATTTCTCCACAAACTAACCATTACAGGTTACAATCTATGTTGTGGATTACAGCTATGGATCAAAGTCTATATATGAAATTACTAGCTTCGATTCAGTGTGTGCGCAGCACACCTAGCACATGGTGAATATACGCCACTTCTCCCCTAACTAGCAAACTATTTTCTTAATTACTGAGTTAGCTGTAGTGACTGCACCAAATTCACTACAAAAACTCTTGAAACATGGAAAATACATTTATAAATTTCAATTTTAAAAAGACCGACGCCAAAAAGGGTCAGCGCCAAACCGGCCTTAACTTACAAGAAGAAACTGTTCTTGAATTTTTCGCAATACGGATAATGCAGAGAAGCAGCGTTCAATTTTATTGAAACATACAGCCGTATCCTAGGGATAAAATATTTATATAAGCTTTTTGAGAGAAACAGACAATCCGTGAAGAAAAGATTCGATTTTTTATCCCCTGTGAAACTTTGAATGCTTATGATAGAAGTAAATCCAATTTTCCCATAAGCTTATTCTTCATTCTTTTTTGATTTAGTTTTACCCTGCTAAAAATCAAAGTGAAGGAAATATCTATCAGCAGTTCAAGGGCATCAACAGTGCATACAAATTTAATTTGCTTGCTTCGTATACATTTCTTACCTTACAAGAATGCCACCGAAATAGAACGTGTGGTTCTTGTATTATAGAATGTGTGCTTCAATGAAGATTTCAAAATTAAAATGTTTGAAATTCGTTTAACCATCAGATAAAAAGTCATGTAAATTTTTGATATTTTTATGCTAATTTTATAAAAAATTATCAAATAAAACTTAAGCAAATTAATTAAGATAAAAAACGTTGAACAGCATTAGCAGATTCAGAAGAAACAAGTCTTCATATTCAAACAGACATAAGTCACCAAAAACCTTATTGACATTAGACTTCTTAAAACAGTACCTTGGAACAAAATCTTTAAACGAGAGACACACGCTATCAAAATTACTGAAGGAATAACAAAGTATCTCGTTTTAAAAAAGTGCATATAAGCATTCATGATGAATATACGAAATAGAAAAACATAAATTTTAGCATTCTTCACAAAGAGATCCAGGGAGGGTCGCCCTGTACTCTAAACGGTAACCGAAGAATAGTATCCATAAGACAAAAGTGTCCAGATAGAAAGAGCTATCATTGCTTCGTAATTGACTTGTGAAATTGCCTTAAGTGCATAGCAAGATAGTGGTAACTTTTCTCTTTTGGTCACTTTTCGCCTAGAACCCTCTAAACAATTCTCAGCTTTGGAGAAGACGCAAGGTGGTGCTCTAGGAAGTGATCTAATTCTTACATCTACCTACGCATGTAAGTTTTAAACTTCTTTAGAACTAATCTTCACGGTTGTTACCATTTTTCCTGTGACCAGGGTTGTGGAAGCCGAAGAATTTTTGCGAATTCTACTCCGACTCGATTTTTTAAATATTTTTCCAACCTCGTCTCTCGTTATTTCAATTTTCCGACTCTAACGTCAAATTACGTAAATATGTTCGTAATTAATTATTGTAATTTATGAGTAGCATTCCGAGTGGTGAAGTCAGAGCAAATTTGCGACTCCAACTCCACAACCCCGCCACTTTTGAAATACGTTATTGGAATGGGACGAGAAAAGGTGATCGTTCCGCCTCCGACCACTCGCCTACACGTGCACCCCTTTCCCATTTATGATTTTCATTTGTAAAATCAACTCATAAAGTGAAACTCTTGAGAAAAATCACTCACATTTATAGAAGAGTATAAAATGTACTGCTATTTGTTCAGAGTGCCATTTTCTGAACGTTAAAATATAATGAAGAACTCATTCAACATTTAAAAATGCTCTTTATCTTCTCGCTAATTATTCTGAAATAACAATCGGTTAACTACAACTTCAAATTTTTATATTTCCCTAAAATAATAATGTATGCTATTGCTTATTTTATAACAAGGTCAAAATATGAGAGAGGAAAAATTAAGAAGTTTGGAGCGCTATAATGCATCAGAGGGTAAAAATTTTTTTACAGAATTAATTTTTTATCAACAACTGGCCAACACTCTTTCTTTCTAACACAATTAGCATAGGTAAAATGAACAAAAAAATTCGTTATAAGTAAATCAACCTAGATGTGGCATGACGGCCTAAAATGCGTTGTTTTGATTATAAAAACAAAAAAAACATTAATTTTTGGATTCAATTCCAGAATAACTTTTGTTTTGATAAATAAAAAAAATTAAATTTCATTATTCCAGTCTTTATAATACGCTTCTCAAAATTTCATTTTAGGGAATTTGAAAAGAGTCCAATTGTTTGCGTATAATAAAATGACGTCTTAAATAAAATGTCAATAACGCGTATTAGATTGTGATGCATTTGCAAGTTAGATTGAAATTAGAGTAGAGAGAAAAAAACTTTCAATTTATTAAAACAATAATTTATTTTTAAATAAATTCAGGTGTAAAAAATGTTACTTCAAAAAGGTATCAATTAAATATGTGATCAATAAAGTGTTTAATTTGCATCTGAAATATGAGTAAGATAACACTTTTCATTTCAAGGGTGATTTTGGAAAATATAAGCTTAATAAAAAGAAAATGAAATAATAAAAAAAAGTGGAAAACAGAGATAATAATGAATCCATACAATTTGTAATATATTTTCTGTAGCGATATATATATAAGAAAAAATATATATTTTTTTTATACTTCTTTATATGGCCTTTCTTCCACAATAAATTTTTACACTGCTAAGAAGATTTTTTATTCGTCAAAGCGAATTCCATTTTAACGTATTCTTTGATATCGTTGTCTTCAATTTCTTCAATTTCTCGTGAAATGATGATAGAGCTGTTTGGATCATCTCGATAGAACTCCTGCAACTCTTCAACATACTTGATCCAAACACAATTCGAGCAACCGGTGCCACAACATTCTTCCGGCTTTTTTGGCAATGTCTTATTCAACTCATCCCAAGCTCCATTTTCTCTGTTATTCGTTGATTGGCAGAATCTTTTGAAACATCTGGGTGCAGAGGGAAATGTGACAACGAATCTTGGAATCATTCTTACATTTCGGATCCGCAAAAGATATTATTTTTACTTTCTTTCAAGTGCATCCAAATTAGTGAAAATCAGGTTACTATATGAAAGAGAAAGAAAAAATATACAAATGATGACGATCAATGAGTTTATTGGGATTTATACATCAAATCCTATGGATTGCTTGCTTAACCCTTTGAGGACCAGAATTTTGAAGACTAATCGTCTGCTTTATTTATCAATGCAATTTTATATATCTAAAGCAGACGATTTCAATTTTTTGGGACACAAGTATCCCACCGGTCCTCAAAGTGTTAATTAAATGATTGCATATTACATTTTAGAATGTCTAACACTACTATAGTAGACCCCAAATCCACTGGCGGATCCAGAAGAGGGGGGGGGGGGGGCAAATGGACCTAACCCCCCCCCCCCCCCCCCCCCCCCCCTATGAAGGATGGCTTCAGAAATTCCCCTTATTGATTTTGCTCTTTCCTAAAGCATCAAGACTTATGGTAGTATTTTTTAAAGTCCCCCCCCCCCCCCCCCCCCCCATATGGTCAATTTCTGGATCCGCCACTACGGCAAACTCATCTTTAGATAAAGCCTACGGTAATACTCTCTTGATGGCAGTTTGACTAAGATAATTTTCGATTTTGAAATATATACAAATTGGGGCATTCTTAATGCCATTAATTTTTAAGGTAGAAGCGGTGATTGTAACGTGGGAAATATAATAATTTATTCAACCTAGACATTAAATTTACCCGCAAGAGATTTTAAAACATTTCTCCCATGCTTTTCTGAATCCACTGTATATACAAGAGTAGTAAGAATAAATGCTTATTTAGAGTATTACAAGAGAAATAGCAACTCATAACATTTCATGGATCTGAAGTACAACTCTTCTTTCCGAAAGTGAAACTACGTCATTGATATCCGTGAAAATTAGACAGGGGACAAGGTGATCAAATTGTGATTCCTCTAAATTCGCAACTGCATCCACATTGTTAAAAAATTAAAATTGAAAAAATATAATTATAAGTTTAATGCAATTTTCGATAAAAATAAATTGTTCAACCTTTGCAAAAAAGTAGACCTGTTCAAAATGAGATCTGAGTCAGTCCGGCCTTCAAAATATCCACACCAGAACTGGACCAGACCATCTGTAGTTTGAACTGGACTATAATCGAGTAGATCGGATCGAACGGAATTCAATCACTAGGACCGGTTTTAACTGATGATGAACAACCGTGTAAACCTTCCAAGTAAAACGGACGAAGTCAAAATTTCTAGAAATTCAAACACTGCTACAAAACATTTGAAAATGTTGTTTCAATAATTAATTACAATTTTATAGATTTTTGACAGGATTCAACAGAATTTTACAACCAATCAAATTAATTCGTATTTTTTGTTTCAATATTTTTAAATTAAAACCAAAAAAAAAATTTTGTTTTAAATTGAGAATATCTATTGAGAAATTGGGTTATTCAACAATAATCTAAAAACTTGCATTTTGTGTTTGTCTCTAGATTTAGCATTTTAGACAATTAAATTTCAAAATATTTTGATGAAAGCACTTGCATACGTCCTTTTAACAATTTAACAACTGAAACAGACAAAAAACTTTAAAAATGGCAGATCCTTAATTTCTACCTAAGTTATAAATTAAAACCTCACACCAAACTTTTAATCAAATTAAATGAGACTTTTATTCCCTTGATGTCACAATTTTTACTAGGAATTGCATAAATTATGTCAAAATTTGGTGATAAATTATTGCGCTTTTTTATTTTAATTTCATTCAAACTTGTTTTGGCCTATAATAATAAAGTTTGGCCAAAAAAGTTGGCTCAAAAGCCTACCTAACTACATATGATATACGTAAGCAAACACTCGCCAGCTTGTGAAATTGGACCCTCGGGAGCGTTTTATAGCGCCCAGATACTGACATACGTGTATATGTAAAAAATCGAGTAAATTTTCACTTACAAAATTATACCATCGCATAATTAGAAAAAGTGGTTCAATTTATTTATTAAGAAAGGCAAGAGGTTTAACTGAGGATTAGACCTTTCTTGAGTTTCCTAGCTTGGGCATAAATCAGAGGATACAAATTCTCTAATTAATGTAAATTTTTAATTATCTTTTAAAGTAAATCACACAAAACGAAACTGAAGGCATGGCTGATTTAAGCACAAGAATAAGATGGATGATATGGCCTCTCTCTCCAATTAGAAAATATTTGCGAATTTGTAACGGGAATAAAGCTTCTTGATTGGGTTACTTTAGATGAGTGGCGTCACACGTCATAGGTTTAGCAGTTAAGTGGCACTGTTTGAAAACTGGATTACTTTTTAGTTATTTGATATAACTACGTTAATTTTTGATATGCTTATTAATATGACGAGTGGTTTTAAAAATCAAAGACGTGGTCTTTTTACTTTTTTATTGAATTGGCAGTAAAGTCAATAAAGTCCATTTTTTCATTTAACGTCTTTTGAGTTTGGTTAAGGAACTACTATAATAAATACTTTTGCTTTTATAAATCAATAAAGTCAATATTTTGTTAACAAATTTTCAAAAAAATTGTAAAAAAATAATTCTTTTTTTAATTTTCTTCCTGAAAGTGCATCGCTAACTCGAGCTAGTTATGCATACGCGGAAATATTGCTATAAAGCTCAAACAAACATAGCGATAGGGAAAGAATGTATCCCTATCTGCAGTCGAAAATATCGTGACCGGACATTTGGCGGAAGGACATTTGGCGGAAGGACATTTAGCCGAATTGACATTTCGGCGAAAATGTGCATACACTTCAATTTGACTGTAAACGTTGCTTTGCTTCAAGTAAGTTTGTAAGCGTGTGCTATATACAAATGTGGAGCGTTATTTCCTTTGCCCTTTATTATTCTTAATTTCTATACACAAATTATGTGCTGAATAATGTTATCTCCTAGAAGTTACAAGACAAATGGTACATTCGGCCGAATGCCCATTTAGCAAAATTTTTGTTCGTCTAAATGTCCATTCGGCTAAATCCCCGGGTACAAAAAATATGTTCCCAGATCAGTTGTTTGTTTAGAAATAGAAGCTTATCAAGAAGTGTTTGTAATCGTTATTTTTTTTTACTTATTAGCTATTTGTGTCTCACTCCTAAAAGTAACAATAGTGATATAAATAGTAAAAATAAGTATACAGAACTCCTATATTAATGTCACACTCAGGACCAAGCTAATTGGCCTTAATAGAGGAGTGGCAATAATAAAATCAACCAAATTTGTCAAAAAATTGATTGATATATGACAGTTCAACTGAAAAGATAATTTTAAATTTAGTGCTTATACAAAGTTTTTTTACACATATATATCCATTTTCATGTATGCTGAATAAGATGGTCACGTTTATTTTTTTAAAAAATCATTCAAACCTATCAAAAAATTGATTGATATATGACAGCTTAAACTTAAAAAAGAACCTTTTAGTTTAAATGGTTATACAAAGTATAAAGTTTTTTCAGTATCAAAATTTCCAATGAGGCACGAATATTATTTTTAATACTCATCATTATACTTTAAAATGGATTCATATATTTTTGTTCAAAATTTTTTTTTTCATTTTTAGACTATAGAATGAAAATTACACTGTAAATTATATTTCAACTGGAGTTTGCATACATAATGTTTTTTAAATATTATGTATAATTTTTTCAAACTTTGAATATTCCATTTATATGTTCATAAAGATATGCAAAATTTGGTAAGTTTCTATTTAGGAGCAGGGGCGTCGGCAAGTATATAACATTGGGGAGGCGAGCTGCATCGTAAAAAATGTTAAGGGGTAACTGACGTATTTTTACTTAAATAATTTTACAAATATGAGATTTATTTGACAAATATGTAAATGAAACAATGTATTCAGTTAAAAGTTAAATTAAAATAATTTAAAAGCGTCCAAAAATGAATGCACGCCCATCTCGTGCTGATACAAAGTCGTTTTCAACTTCAAAAATATTTAAAGCATCTGTAGCCTCTCTGTGCGTGTGCAGGATCATCATATGATTCAGCCTTTCTTGGAACATAGTAGTTCGAAGATATGTCTTTATTCGACGCAAAGCAGAAAATGTTCTTTCACTTGTGGCATTAGTGGCTGGCATTACTAAAATAAGTCGCAGTAAATTTACAATCTCAGAGAATAGGCATCTGGAAGTTGGAGACATCTGAGTCACTAAAGTTACCAAAAAGGAAATGGACACAGTTGATAAATCATTTAAGCTGTTTTGTGCGAAGGTTGCAAATGTATCCAGTTGTAAAAAAAGAGAAGTCTTGTCTAGATCATCTCCATAGAACTTTAAGACAACGTGCAAATCTTCTTTGTATGTATTGTCGCCGCGTACAGATTTCAAAATAACGTCTTCTAGATGCCGATACACTCGATAGCCCGGTTGATTAAAACGATCTTTTACACAGTTCACCACAAGATCCAGAGCTTCGAAATAGTGCTGTCTATAATAGTCTTTCTCTGATACGGCAAATTCTGGAGAGGCTTTTCCGGTTTCGAATCGCATAGGCATTTTTCTTCGTCGTGGCAATGTCGGCTTACAAACATCCAGCTCATCAAGTTTACTATTAAGTAAATCCCAGAATGAATTAAAGGACTCTTCCAAGCGCAATTTACATAGTGATGTCAGCGAAAGTTCTGTCAAGTGTTGACCCTCAGCAGCTGATATATCTTTTTTCTGTAGTGTTCGGCTTAGATTATCTGTGTGACAGAGAATCTCATATCCAAGAGAAACTCGAAAGAAAAAGTCAAAACTTTGCATTTGGCTTTTCACGCCCAAGATCCTGGAACGGGCATCAGGATCTTTTGTTCAATCATAGCAGGTATCCCACAAAAACTGAAAAACAGAGTAGTTTTCCAGAACACTGTTCAAACTGGCAGCTCTAACAGTCCATCGAGTAGGGCATAGCACGCGAAATCCAGACGTATCAGGTGCCATCTCACGCTTTAGTTGTTCGAATCTGGTATCCCTCTGAGGAGAATACTTAATAAGTTTGGACGTTTCAAATACAGTATCTAAGGTATCACACATGACCTTCAATTTTTTAACTGTATCATTGACGGCCAAGTTAAGCGCATGTCCATAACAGTGCGTGAAAATAGCCCTAGTCTCTTTGTTGGTGATGTTAGCGGCCACACCCTTTTTAGCTCCAGACATGTTGCTGGCTCCATCATAGCACTGTCCACGGCACTTACTCAAGGGGATGTTCATCCTCACCAATGCATCCAGAATGACGTTAGTATGTGTTGCAGCGTCGATAGATGGTACCATACACAGCCCGATAAACTCTTCGTGCACATCCAGATTATCATCAACATGACGGATAACAATAACAACTTGCTCACGGTTAGATTCATCTGTTGTCTCATCTACCATGATGGAGAAATAGCCGTTATTCCTGATTTTAGAAACAACATCATGCAATATTTTTAAAGCCATAACTTGTAGCATCTCATTCTGAATAGCTGCTGATGTAAATTTGTCTTGTTTTCTTTCTATCCACTTAAGGATTGATGGATCCGATTCACCTTGAAGCTTAAGAATCTGTAGAAAGTTGCTTTGATCGTTGTCGTGACCCCGGAGAGCTAATCCTTGCCTGGCAAGAAATCAGATGCTACGTAAAATGGTTATCAGCTGCTGTCTGTTGTGTTTTTTCTCCTCTGAGTGGACGGCTGAGAGAAGTTCACCAATGTCTTTTGTTTCTCGTGGTAGTATCACATTTCTCCCAATAGCTTCTTTATGGCAGTCGGAATCTTGATGTTTTCGGAATTTGGAAGATGCATCTTTCCAATTACTGAATCCAGTAGAAATAAAACTACTCTCAGCTTTAGAGTTGGAAATCTTGCTTTCTTTTGCAGTAATCATACAGGTAAAACAGAAAGCTACATCTTTTTCCTAAAAATAATGACAAATTTGTTTTAAAGTTCTCTTATAGTCTTTTACTTAAAAAAAAGAACACAGTCGTTCCGAAATATATTTTACTATTTCTAAAAAATTTTTTCTTCTAAATACTTTATTTTTTAAAATATTTACCATTAAATTTTAATACACTAAAAATTGTATTCTTTTAAAATTTTAATTTAAAAAATAATAAAAAATTTTTTTTTTTAATTTTATTATAAGATTACCTCGTTATAATGTAACCAAGAATGAATGTTTTCAGAGACAGATTTTAGAAGTAAACCGCAAGTTTGTTATACACTTATAGGTATTTTCAATTTCTAAATTCCAAAAATGAAATCAGCATGCCCGATTTGATATAAAAAAATAAATTTCATATAAAATTTGAAGGTATATTTTATTAGATATATTTCCCATCAATCAAAATTTTGTTTGATATTTCCCAAAAAGTAACCATGATTTTGAAAAAATTTAAACTATAAAGTGTTCAAAACTGTATATATTTATTAATTTTCAAACGAGTATATAATAAAGAACCAAAATCATAAGCTTAACTAGAGATACTCTCAGAATTTAGCTGAAAAAGTTTAACTTTTGATTGACAGATTTAGGCATGAAAAGGTCATTCAACTGCCATTAAAATGGTATAAAAAGATGCAGCTATCAATTTTAGGAAATGTTACGAAGTATGGTAGCAAAAGATGTAGCCAATTTAGTACAAGAGAAATTTTAGATAGGCATGGTTTAAAATGTTTATATAAAAATTCCTTTGATAAAGTTTTCTTTCAAAGTAATTTGTAAATTTTGACACAAAAAAATGGTTAAGAGTAACAAAATATGTATATATAATTTTTGAACTTTTAAAAGGGACAATTTTGAATTTAAAAAAGACAACTTTGAACTAAAAAAAGATAATTTTGAACGAAAAATGGTATATATCAGTAATGGATATAATATACTATTATATCCCATGTATATGAATTAAATAAATATTTTTAATTCACAGAATTGTAAAATTTATGATTATCTTCTTGTTTAAAATTTCTAATAAGTTATAATAAATTTCTTGTTCAGTTCGAGTCTAACGGTTTGTAGTTTCAAAACAATGAAGTAGAATTCCTGCCGAGGTGAGGAGAACCACTGCTTTGGTAGATGGACAATCTGATAATGGGTGAATAATTGTGAGTGTAAGGAATTCTTTATCTTGAATCTGAATACGAGGATGGATTTATTGTATCATTGTGAAGCTCGGAGAATCAATTCTTCATCCTTATGTAACACAATTGAAAAAAGTGATATGCACATTTCCCGAAATTGGGCGAACAAATCCAAGAATCAACGGAGGAATATTGTCGAGTGTGAAAGTCTTTTGAAGGAATTTAAAATGAGATTTAACGAAATACAAGACAAATAAATCGAACTGTGTGTTTTTTGAAACAACTTTTGATGCGCGTCCGAAAGAGCCTCCAGATTCTTTGCAATTAGAATCGAAATAAAATACTCTGTCTTTATTGAATTTCCTGTTTTGCATTAAAATTCTTTGAAATTTGCATTTCAATTTTCGAAAATTTTCAATGGGAACCATTTTTTCCTAATTAGATTGACGAAAACCTGAGTAATGAATTAAGTATTGCAGTTTCATTAATTGTATGAGATATTCTAAAACTTTAAAAAACAGCGCTATCTATTGACTCTTCGTGTTGAAAATCACTTTTATATGCAACTGAGTGACTTCATCGCTGGCTATGTTTTCTTAGCGGCATGATGTTGACAGATTTGTAAACTTTAGGAATCTATACATCAAAGAGTGGGTCTACAAGTTTTGTCAAATGAAGGTGCAAGGAAAACCCGGTCCCAGAAAACTTGCTCCCCAAAATCTGTTTTTGAATACGTACTCTTAATTCACATTGAATATTAAAGTTTGAAATTTTAGATTAGGCTGCCCGAATGGATGTCTAAGACAAGCTGCACACCATATTCACATCATCGGAATCTATACTACGGCTAACAGGCTTTTTAGCTTTCAATTGGTTGTTTACTCTCTTGCCTACCCACGACTCGTCTCACTCAATTACATATTCCCTTCATATTTGCATCCACTTGAATCTTAAATCTGCCTTTTCAATCTCAAAGCTTCAAAGAAAGTACAAAGAGAGAGGAGTTTGAAAAAGTTATTAAAATTTTTACCTAAATTATTATTAAATAAATGTTTCTTCTTCTTCTTCTTCTATGCCAAGAAAAAATATTTGCATATGAAATTAAAAATTGAAGTGAATATAAAAGAATACCATTATTAATAGAATAGAAATGTAGAAGTCACTGTAAAGTGTAAACGAATCCTAAGCCAGGGGTAGGTTTTTTACGCCAGGGGTAGGCAAACTGCGGCCCAAAGTACATACACATTTTCATCATTGAGAATGTTCATTTAGAATTTTCCAAACACTTCTCCACATTTATCCCACCCAAGTATTTGAATCTTGAAGTGCTGCATCATTCTCATTGCCATTAATTATTATTTCTGTAACAGAAAAATTACTCAGTTACTTATTTACCTTTTTTTTGTGAAATAAATGTGTTTTAGGTGAAGTTTTTGCATTTAAAGATCAATTTTAATAAAAATTAATTTTCTTTTAATTCTATATTTAACTCTTTTTCTTTTAACGTTCTTAAAAATGTCTTTGAAAAATGTGCTTTTTTAGAAGCGGGCCTTCGAAAAATTGGATTTTCTAAATGCGGCCCTTACACTGAAAAGTTTGCCCACCCCTGCTTTACGTCAATAAAAAGACAAAAATTTATTGTGTAAAATTGTTTTTAGAAAACAAAAAATTAAAATATTTTCAACAAATATTTCATGCACTTTAAATAGTAATTATTATCAATCAAAACTTAAAGTTGCACTTTTATTTCCCAATTTTTAGTGTGTGTTTTCATTTTCAGCATAAATTTGTCGTTGAATAAAAAGCTGAAAAAAAGTAAGCAAAATATAATTCTCAAATAAAAGATACTTAAAAATTTTTCAAGATAAACTCCTTCTGGGGCGAATAAATGTCAATAAAGTCAAAATGACATTCAAAAAAAAAGGAAAAATCACTAAACATTTAAACTACTTTGAACTATTTTCTGGTTTTTTGGATATTTTTTAGTTTAACAAAATTTTAAAAGACTATTTAAAAAAATGAAAATAGTATTTTAAATTTTAGTCAAAATTAATTTTTTTATTAATCTAATATAATCTAAGGGACGGGTCTTTTTAATGAGAAAACTAAAAAAATTCCTTTACGTCAAGAAATTTTAATTATGAAGTCAAAAAATAAGGTCAAACGTTGTTTGCCCTGAGCATCATCGTTTCTAATGAAATAGTATGCTTATATACTGTTCAGATCAGGGGCGCACATCCTCAAAATTTTTGGAGGGAGGGGCGAATAAAAAAGATATATAATTCAGAAAATTATTCGGGGGGGAGGAGGGGGAGAAAGGCTTTTTCGCACCCTGGAAATCAGATTGGGAGGGGCGGTTGTGCGCCCCTGGTTCAGATTTATGAAATAATGTATGTTTTTTGTATTTTTCATATTTGTAAATATAAAATTGAAAAAAAAGAAAAAACTTTATTTTCAAAAAATTTGTTATTTTAACAAAATTTTTGGAGAGGTAAGAAATAATTATGCGTGTATCAACAATAAAACGTCCAATTTATTCAACAAAAATTATTAAAAAATAAAAACAAGAAAAAACAACAAAATAACATATACAAGTGTCGTAATCGTTTTAAAAGATCTATCAACCAAAAACAATCCAAAACAAAAACGATTCATTATATATGATAGCACCAGAAAAATTAGTTGATTGGAAAGAAAATAGTGTTAAAAAGTATGGCTGTTTACACACACACACACACATAATGTAATATGTACAAAATGACTCGGTTGGTAAAATGAAGAAAAGCTTAACCCAAGGGAATGTCATCTTTGATATCGGAGATGGAGGATCTGTTAGTGTTGGTTACCGGTTTGTTTTTGTCCAGTGTGGATCGATCTTCTTCAGAATGATCGAAAAAAAGCGAATGTTTGTTCAATTTAAGTTCTCTCTCGAGGCCTTCTTTGAACTTCTCGAAATCATGGGAATTAAAACTGATGTAAACAATATCGTTCAATAAGTTTATGAGAGAAAGGATGGTGGAGATGGAGGGTCTATTAGCTTCCGGTGTGAATGAAAAATGTGATTTGGAGCCTTGTTGATATGCTTTGATCGACTTCTGCAGGTTTACAGCATGGACTGTGAGTTGGCGAATCAATTTAAAACTCTCTATCACTTTCTCATGCTCTGCTCCAAACTGGTGCTTGTAGATTCTGAGGTTTTCTCTCTCCTCTTTAATTGCAGCTCGGATTTCGGAACTGAAAAAGTAGCACAGTGCTAGTACGTGATGACAACCGGCCACTTTAAGACTATTTTCACCGTAGTAAAATGTATAAATGCTCAAAGAATTGTTTAGGTATACCTGAGCAAGGCTATAATTACACATTGCGTACAAAACCAAGCCTATATTGCTGTCTATGAGCGCCATGAATGGATGTTTATTGCCGTGGAGTAAGAGCAAGAAGTAGCGAGCTCTCAAAAAAAGATTCAAGCCAGAGTCGTAGTATTTACAAGCGACGGAATAAATGCCTAAGGAGATATAATCTGTTATGCACGCATTATCATCCACCCCGAATATACGCTCTGTCGTGATCGTTGCTTTGTGTTGGTGGGAAAGGGCTTGAACAAAATCGCCTGTTATGTAGGATAATCTTGCAAGTAATTTGAAAGCAAAGGCTATGCTTGAATGAAGATTTCCATATGTGCTGTTCATCAGGTTCAGGCTTTGAGTTATAAGTTCCATTCCCTCTTTCAAGAAGTATTGATCAATCTTGCGTTGTCCTGCGAGTAGTAGAGCTTGGGAATCGTTGGACTTGGGAACGATGCTCTTAACTGTAGCAAAAAGATTGACAACGTCATCTTCAAGAAAGGCTGGCCTCGAACCATTGCCAAGTAGGAAATTTCGTAGAACTAACTGAATACCACAAGTCAAACAAAATAGTCTTAAGAGAGTCAAGGGGCTTATGCTATGCTGATAAAGGAAGTCATTTAATGTAGCGAAGGAAGGATTTATAACAAAATGATAACATTCCAACGCCTCGCCACGAACGCTAGACCAAAGCGCGCTGGGACTCAGGTACTTCCAATCAAGACTTTCACTTGCATACGATGAAATTGGTGACTGTCTTTTATTCTTTTTGCGTGCTGATTTACTGCCGTTGAATTCAGGAGGTAAATTGCATGCCTGAGGTGGAGAAACTGAACAAGAGCTGAAAAGACAGTTTAAAAAATGGGCGACTGCAGAAGCTAAATTGGAACGAGACACGCCCTGCATATAAGACTTGAAAATGTGTTTAGTGGATCTATTTAAAATTTCTGTTAGGACAATTTGGTATATGAAATGCAAGGAGGGCGTTTCTGCAACACGCATCGATATGTGACCTAAGTAGCGAACATTTACACCTCTTTGATGCATAGATTCAACAAGTTCTTTGCCGTCCATTGGAATCAGATTCAACTCCATCCAATCTTTTATTAGGTTTGGAATTTGTTCGCTTAAGATAAAACTGCAAGCATCTATCAAAATTTGTCTTTCTCTCACCAATTTTATAGATTGTGAATCAGGATACGCAATTTCAGGAGAAAATGCGTCAGGATTGAAGCGTACATCAAATTCGTCATCTTTAATGGACCCGCACAGTCTACAGGCAGTCTGTATGATGCTTTTAGACATATTTTTCTCGTCCGTTTCTTCAATATTCCTACAGTTGTTGTTTGGATCTCTGTTTTCTTTATTGAAAACAACTGAAGTATCTTCAGAAATACAATTGTTCGCCATACACTCAGTACCGTTTAAGTGGTTAGAAGAAAGAATTTCAGTTTCATTGCGTGACTTTTCAGAAGTAAATTCGTCATCAAAAATGAACCCACTTGAATTTTTGTGCCCATCTTTTAAAGTGTAATCTTGTATAAAATTAGAAGCAGAACGGATAAACATAATATATCGAAATTCGATAAATGCTTCAACTAACTCGGGTCGCAATATGCACAATTTGTGTCGATACGTCTTTGGGAAGGAATACTTTTTTGAAGTTTCTCCCAATGCAACGTTATCCAGAGGTAAATAGTTAAGATCGGGAGGAAGGGTTCTCAACAAATCTAATAAGTAGTGCCTCTTATCGTTTCCAATAATGCCCTTACTTTCATAAGAGGTGAACAAAAGAACTTCAGTTGAAGCGCTTTTGTCTTCATCATCCTTGCACTTTTCTTGTTCTTTAGAAACGCTCTGGTCGCTATCATTTTGCAGAGAGGCTTTGCTGCACACAATGTGTGGGCTAATCTTGAGACACTTTGCTGGTTTTTGAAGTAGCTCAGCGTACTCTTGGCTAGTTATAATCTTTTTGGAAGTGTCAATGTAGCCGTAGGCAACCAGTTGCTCTTGCTCCTTCTCTAGTATACCAGGAATGATGGTTTGAGCAGTGACACGATATCCACGATAATCGACGACCACACTACCGATGGTATATAGGTTATCAATATCAAGGTCATTGTAAGCCTTTACACCAACCAAGTCGTTATTAGGAGCAACATGGGCTGCAAAATCGCCGCCAACTTCCTTGTAGTGATCACGAATGTCAAAGCCCAGGCTGAGAAACATGTTATTCCAAATAAACATATGCATCTTCGCTTCTTCTCCGGGATTGATCGGCATCAAATTTCCATCAACCACGGACTGAGCGCCCTGGATTGCAGCAGAAGTGAAATCTGAGCTTACTTTGAAAATGCCTCTGTCCCTAGCAATTCTTTGCTCCAAGGTCGATTTTGGCATTTCTTTTACTGAACACATCTCTTCATTCCAATCCCTGACTTGGCCAGGAATGATTTCTTCAAAAGCAACGCGGTTGTTGAAAGCACGTTCAGAGCGCATTGCATCGGGAGTGTGTTCAAGCAAGGGAGCGAGCCACAAATTAGTGTAGAAGGGGGAAGGCGCTCTTTCCAAGCCATTTTGAATGTTTCTTTGCTTTAGCAGTTGCGCAAACCCTCTTTTGAACAATGGGCTTATCTTGCTCAACAGGTCGACCAAGGAATGACTAATGCCATACTCTGTTATAGGCTTGAAACTAAATGTTTCACTAGTTTGATTAACATAAAATCCGCGTAAACACGCAGTAATATCAAAAGGCTTTTCTTCAAGCGTCACCACGTGTATATAGGCTAAGTCACCTTTCAATTTTCGAGGCCCAGGAGGAGGATTCCAGTGACTAAATGACAAAAGTTTTAGACATAAAACTGAACTACCTTTTTGACTGAGAGGGTGCATATATTTCAGAGGCAGGGAGGTAATTGCTTCATTCTTAGGCAAGAGAAAATCAGGAACTAATGCTTCATTATCCCTAAAGCGCTCCACAAATCTAGTCTCGCTCTCTTGACTGAGAATGGTGGAAACGTAGGAAAGCGAAGCTCCATCCACTCCATTGAAAGCATCAGTCATATCTGTAGACTGAAGAAGTTCCCATGTATGCCTTAGATGTATTTTCACGTGGCGCACCGTATACGCTTCTTCAACGAGCTTTATGACGGAACCGTCTTTCAGGCCTTTGATCGTTTTCAGTTCAACAAAATTATCCAGGATGACGGAATCGAGTTGAAGGGAGAAACAGGTTCTGTGACACGTTTCCTCCCTCTCCATCACAATTTGGTGCAACTCTTGTACGAGTTCGTTTGGCGTAACCGTAATCTCAATTGTGTCGCCGTTCGAAGGAAGCTTGATGTACACGGTAAAGGTAGAGGCATCTTTAATCTCTGGATTCGCCACTTCCACATTTTGGTTAACTACAGGCATCTAAGCTTTTAAACTACTAATTCTTTACTTCCTAAAAATAATTTTCAAATTTAAATTTCCTAACTCAACGCACAATTAGTCCTTAAAATTATTAAATAAACACTACACTTTAAATGAAGAGCATGTGTGAACTGGGTTTCATGTCTCTCCAACGATTTATTAATTTGTACCTTTGTATTGGTGGTGTACACGGGAAGTTAGTAAGGTTGGTTAGATACTGGATTTCGATAACTCAAGGTATTGGGTTCGATCCCGCATCAAGTCTATTTCCCTAATAGTTCAATACAAGCGACGCAATTCTGCCTTCTCGATGAAAACACTCCACGGTACCTTTACCCTGGATAAAAGTGAATAATACTTTTTAGCGAAGAAACCAGCAAGATTAGACCTACACTTAAAGTTTAATACCTCAAGGCCGGGTGTGTTCAAATTTTCATAAGGAAATATCTGTTCTAAAAAATTATTTGTTTTTGAAATACACTTTTTTTGTATAAGCAATTTAATTTTCTGGATAGGTTGCTAAAGGTGGAAGGCCTTTTTAGGCCTCAGGTTGCTTAGTTTATTGATTAGCATTATTTTTTCATTATTTAATAATTTTTTTTAAATTATAGAAATTTTATAATTATAATTTTGAGGGTGGCTATGCAAGTTCCTTAATTTCTGGTCTGATTTGAGGCCGGCACCCTTAGCAACTCGATTGCCTATAAAAAAAAAGGTGCAGAGAGAAATTAAAAAAATATATATTTCAATGAAAATGAGAAAATTCAAGATAATCATTCAAAACATGTTATTTTATCCATGGTATAATTCATTAGTAAAATTGATTTGTAAAAAATGAAATGCAATTCATTAAAAACATCCCTGATACTCTGAAATAAAATAAAATAGCGTTGTTTCAAGTGCTAAATTTTATAGTTAATAGAAAAAATTTCGTAGAATAACATGGGCCTCATATGATGGCCTGCGTTTATATTAAATAGTCAGTCCTCGCTTAACATTGATCTCGTTTAACGACAACTCAGAGTTGGGACGAACTCTTAAAATGGAAAAAAATTGTCAAAAATATTTTTTTACTGCATTCGAATGAGAGCGCCAACAAAACAGGCGAGTTGTGAGTATGCTTGCGCCTACGCAGTCTGTAGCATCCTCCCTCCTTCCCTCTCTAACACACAAGCACATGCGTTCACTACTCAGTATCTTCAAAATATTGGAATAAAATCATAATCAATTTATTTTAACACCAATAACTTGTGGAGAAAACAAATTTATCAAAAACATTGAAAAAAATAAAGGAAAAGCCCAATACACATTCCCTTTTAATGAGCTAAAAATGCTCAGACACATCAGAATATACTCATTTTGTTATAAAGATGGAAACATCTTGTGCGTTCATAAGAATTACTGTGTATCGATCAGCAGCGTAAGATTTTGAATGTGAGAATTTATATACATCAATTTCTTCATGAAGACTTATCTGAATAATCCATGTGATGAGAATTTATGTTTACAGTAAAAGAAAGGCAAAATTATTTTGTCAGAATCAATCAAAAGATAAAAAATAATATAAAAAGTCGAAAAGTAGTGACAGATATTCAAAAAAAATCGGCTTTTATAACACATCAAATGTTAAATGGATTAAAGAACACCCCAGTTAGCACAAATAGTTAGGAACTTTTAGGCATTGCCCCTAAACTCTATATAAAAAGCTACACACAAACACATATGACTTGAACGCTGAAGAAACGACTGAAGTCATTTTTCCATGGAATTTTAAAACAGCATTTCTTCGCCATAAAAGCATTTCAACTCAAAATGAACAAGTATCTATCAGAAAACGGAATCTAACAGATCGTTAACCACTGTTTAGAGCAAACACACCTGTCTAGGATATATAAATATCGCAAATAGAAATTTTGCAGATAGTATAATGATTTAACGAAAGAGTAAAATAATTGTATACTTCCCTGTCTTTCTAAAATCATCGACGCGTATCAAATATAGTCAGAGAAGATGGACGATTATTATTATTATCAAAAGAAGCAAGGTTAATAGGAGAAGCAAGCATATAAAATCGTCTACGTTAACGTGTGTCATCACCTCAATAGATACATGCATGCCTCCAGATATACTTCCTCTCATCATCTCGTGTTATATTGTGATCAGCTAAGTTCAAGTATAGATAATGAAAATACCTATTTTGAAATAGTTAAGTATTGATACCAGCAGTTTTGTGAAGTCAGATGAAAAATATCCAACTATGTGACTTAGACTTGAAGCGCTTATAAAATCCGACTGAGAGAGTAACTCCAGATACTTAAAAAAGTGGTTTATTTGAAGCCAACTTTTGTTCTAGACTTCCACTAAAAAAGGACTTCTCCATATGCTTACAAAAGTTACACTATTTTTTTTAATTCTTTTTTAATACTTAACCCTCAAAAGTATATTGATTTTTTGCTACACTGTTGTTTTTTGGGGAACATTTTGAAAAAAAAACGCTGTTTAACGGTTAATGTACAACCTGGGTATTTTTTACCCATTTGTTTTTTTCATATCTTATATATCAAAAACTTTTAACTTGATTCAAATAAAATTTAATTTATGTTATTAAATTTCAATTTACTAACCCTTTTTTGACAAAGGTTTATTAAATTTAAGTAGTACCCTTTTGACAAAGGTTCATTTTTCATCGAATTAACTTCAAATTGAAAAGATAAATAATAAATAACTGGAAAAAAGCAAATTTGCGAGATTTTTATGAAAATTTTTTTTTTTTCTTTCAAAAAAAACACGTTGCGAAAACGCAACGTTGGACAGATTAATGAAAAGTTAGCACACATTTTTATATTTGAAATTTAAAAAGAAAAATTGGAGTAAATTTAAATAAAATTTTATTCACATGTTTAAGGCTAAAGCAAAGAACGTAATAAATAAAATAAGCTTCATCATCTTGAATGATACACTTTGAAACACTTCACGTGCAAACCAACACCACATCTATCGCACTTTTTGTTTGTCTGCGAATTGCATTGCCGACAACGTACTCTTTTGTTGTTTTCAACGTTAACAATTATGTGATTTTGTCTGTCGAATCTTATATCATCTGACGGAGCTTTTATGGCTGAGGATCTACCAGGCTTTGCGGGATTGTATTCCAGACTTAATAAATACTCCACTATCAATCTTCGGAAAGCCAGCTGATCATATGGACTTGATGATTGAAACTTGTGTAAAGCCCAACAATTGACAATTGCCATGTCAATAATATGGATCATTATAGACCAGTACCGTTTCTTTCCTCTTATAGATATTCGGTACTGAGATATGTTTTGATCTAACATATCTACAAAACCCATATATTTGTTGTAGGTATGGAAAATTTTTGGTTGATTGATTTTTATCTGTTTTTTCTCGGCTGTGGAATATCTTGTGACTTTTTGGAGAGGGTTAATAGATTCGAAGTTGGATACAGCTATGATAGACTTTTTGTCTATCCATTGCACTATATTTACATTATTTCTAAACCATGAAAATGAATTCCCTCTGCTCTTACCCAATTTTGCGGTTTTCAACGGACAGCCTTTAGTTCTATTTTTTCTTATAGTTGCAGTATACTTGATTCCTATTTCGGACATTTTTTCCACTAAATTTATAGTGCTGAAAAAATTATCTGAAATATAAGAATATACATTTGGCATGAATTCTTTTGATTTTTCTGCAAAATTCAAAACAACAGAAGCTCCCAATCCAAAATCGGATTGATATTTATTTACAGAAAACTTTTTTCCTTGGTAGATATCAAATTGACAACAATATCCATGTTGTATACAATCAGACCATTGCCGATACCCAAACTTTATAGGTTTTCCAGGTAAATATTGTTTAGAGGGATGGTTACCAAAGTAGGGTATCATAGTTTCATCAACAGAGTGAAACTCAGAAATAGGCGCAAAAAATCTGAAAATTTCATTGGCAAGATTTAAGATTGGTCTTATCTTAGAAAACTTGTCATTAATATCAATTTGAGTATTATCACAAAAATGGAAATTATTCTTAATTTCTTCAAATCTTTTACGTCGCATGGCATTTGAAACTAAATTATTGCGGCAGTCGATAGCCTGTTCCCAATATAATCTATATCTTGGAAGAACTACGTAACCTGACAAAATAAGTATGCCAATAAACTTGAAAATCTCTTCTTTTGAAGCATTCAGAGGTAAATTTTTTTGGAAAGAATACTTATTTGTAAAAGCACAAATATTTTCAACGATATCATTCATCATCATTAAAAAGAGTTCAACTGGAGTATTCAAATTCTGCACGGTATGAGGTGCACTAAATTCATCAAAGACCTTTATATTAGAACCAGTACTCCATACCTTTTTTACATCGCTCAGTTCTCCATCGTCTTCAGATTGAATTATTTCTGCTTGTGCAGATAATTGATTTGACGACAAATGATTAATATCACAACTTTCTTCATCTGCAGAATCTTCATCAGATAAACTCGGGTTTGTTGGAGGATTGATGAAAACTTCATGGCTAACTGCTGAACCTTCAAGAACTTCAATAATCTCAGCTAAAGTTTTCTCCTAATTTTAACAAGAACTATATGTATATAAAATTATACACATCTGGAACTTTAGCCCAAACATGGATGAAAAATCAAATTTCACAGATAAGCACAAAGAGAAACGAACATGCAAACTAGCAAAACAAACACGAAAGGAGAGACGCGTGGTCACACTCAGAAACATACACATACTGACCAACACAGATACACACAAACAATGACTAACATACAGAGACACACACAATACTAACACACAGAGTAATAAGCAGAAACATACACACACTTTTAGTAACACAAAAAGACACGACACACACTAAACACAAGCTTATCCCTCAAAACTCAACATAACACACATGTGCACATACACACACACACAAACTCATAAAACTCATATGGACACACACATACACACAAACTCATATGGACACACACATACACACAAACTCATATGGACACACACACACACACAAACTCATATGGACACACACACACACACAAACTCATATGGACACACACACACACACAACTCATATGGACACACACACACACACAACTCATATGGACACACACACACACACAACTCATATGGACGGACACACACACACACACACAACTCATATGGACGGACACACACACACACACACAACTCATATGGACGGACACACACACACACACACAACTCATATGGACGGACACACACACACACACACAACTCATATGGACGGACACACACACACACACACAACTCATATGGACGGACACACACACACACACAACTCATATGGACGGACACACACACACACACAACTCATATGGACGGACACACACACACACACAACTCATATGGACGGACACACACACACACACAACTCATATGGACGGACACACACACACACACACAACTCATATGGACGGACACACACACACACACACACAACTCATATGGACGGACACACACACACACACACACAACTCATATGGACGGACACACACACACACACACAACTCATATGGACGGACACACACACACACACACAACTCATATGGACGGACACACACACACACACACACAACTCATATGGACACACACACACAACTCATATGGACACACACACACACAACCTTATGGATGGACACACACACACACACACAACTCATATGGACACACACACACACAACTCATATGGACACACACACACACAACTCATATGGACACACACACACACAACTCATATGGACACACACACACACAACTCATATGGACACACACACACACAACTCATATGGACACACACACACACAACTCATATGGACACACACACACACAACTCATATGGACACACACACACACAACTCATATGGACACACACACACACAACTCATATGGACACACACACACACAACTCATATGGACACACACACACACAACTCATATGGACACACACACACACAACTCATATGGACACACACACACACAACTCATATGGACACACACACACACAACTCATATGGACACACACACACACAACTCATATGGACACACACACACACAACTCATATGGACACACACACACACAACTCATATGGACACACACACACAACTCATATGGACACACACACACACAACTCATATGGACACACACACACACAACTCATATGGACACACACACACACAACTCATATGGACACACGCACAACTCATATGGACACACATGGACACACGCACAACTCATATGGACACACATGGACACACGCACAACTCATATGGACACACAACACAATAAACTTAACATAATTCAGCACCCCTTAAATTTAGTCAAAGCCGCTCTCACACAATAACCTACCTCTACCCCTCATTGTTGAGCTAAAGATCAGTATGAAAATTTAAAGCTTTACCATTTATTGAACTCTTGATCAGAAGCGAGAGTTAAAATTCACTGGTTGAGATCTTTCCGTAATAGTTCTACATGAAAAAAACTGACAAACAGGTTGCCTGAATACCGTTATTAGTATCATGACAATCTAAAATTCCAATAATCATTAGTGCACACTTCTTCATACGGAGAAGTTAACATTGCACCGAGTGTATAGAAACTTTCGCATGACATAATGATTCAGCAAGCATTTCCAAGGTCAAGTCAGTAAAATATTCGATGATCGTATATGCTGTATTTTATTTACAATTATATAGAATGCTGCTGTACAGAAGAAATTTGAATTTTCCACATGATGGATAAAGAAAACAATAGTATATGACGTTCATTCATCATAGTTATTTTCAAAATATAAAGCACATAATATATGGAATAAAAGTTATATGAATATGCTTTGCGTTGCGTTAACGCAACGCCAAATGTTTTACTGATTTTTTTCTAACTTATCAATCCTTTCATGATCTTCATGATCCACACTTGTAATTTCATCTCTTCTGTCAAACCATGCCGACTGAATCAGTCGCTATTGCTTTATAGTAGACATTTTGGACAGGTTGAATCAACTGCAATTCTAAATTTATTTTCATTCTGATATAGATCCCTTTCAATTAGACATCAATTAAATAATTTAAAGATTAATGATTAAAATTCACGGTTCCATCTTTGAAGAGTACTTCTGTTTTGCATAAATTTAAAAAAAGTATCTAAGTCAGCTTCAGTTTTAGTTTTTTGTCATGTTGCGAAAACGCAACGTTAGACCGAAATAATTAAGAAAATCTATGTTGCGTTTTCGCAACGTAAGACATTATCGAGTTAAAATAACTTCACAAAAAACTTGATTTTTCATATTTTCAAAAACTGTGATAAAATATATGCGGAAGTACATCCCTGGGTAAAAAATACCCATATATGTGTCACTAATATTATATGATTTCTAAGTCTCTATAACAACATACATTCATGCTGCATGTGTCTTGTCAAATTTTGACGTATCTTACTTGCTGTTTTCATTTATCTTCATCACCTGTTCTTCGATTTTTTTCATTTACACGTCAGTTTCATTTATCATTTTGATTGAACATACTTTGCTATTATCTTACTTCAGAGCCATCATATATATTATTTCTCAAGCTTTTTTATACTTTTCCAATGCCTAAAGAAAGAGAGTCAAAAGAAAGAGGCTGTGTTCCATATATCAATCTATGTTCAGCGATAGTGAAAGTGAAAATCAGTGATAGATAAGCTTTGCCCATTTGGTGTTGAAGAAGTTGATGAATTTTCTTCTGAAAGTTTCTCTCATCTTGTGATGAAAACGATGTAAGTGAGGATTTTTTTGAATCTGAAAGTGAGTCTGATAATGATAATATACCAGCAAATTTTAATTCACTAAAGTCAAATTTGATCTCGAAAGATGGAAAAACATGGATAACCGATCCGTCAAATTTTCTCAAAAAACAACAAAAAGCGAATATTTTTCGTGAAATTCCCTTCAAAATTCGTGACTGCTTAAAACCTGACTGTGAGAGCGATGCCATTATGATATTCATCGAAAAAATTATTGAAACATCCGTTCTTTATACCAATCTTTACGCTCGACGGCAGATAAGGAAGTTCAATTCTCAATCTTCCAAACAAAGATATTGGAAAAAAGTTTCAACAATAGAGATGAAATCTTTTTATGGGCTTCTTATTATTGCAGGTGCATACCGTGCGCATTATAGATCAACTACTGAACTTTGGTCGACTGCTCATGGACATCCAATTTTCGGATCAACGATGAATAGAGAAAGATTCATACAAATAAAGTCTTTTTTGCGATTTGATGATGTCAAAAGAAGAAATAAATCAGATCCTTTGGCACGTTTTTTAGTCGAAAGTTTTTTTTGAAAAACTAAGAACATATGTTGTCGCACCAGAATATTTAACAATAGACGAGCAACTTTTGGAATTTCATGGAAGAGTCAAGTTCAAACAATATATACCTACCAAGCCAGGTAAATTTGGGATCAAGTTTTTTTTGCTTTCAAGCTCTGATGGCGCATACGTTTTCAATGGATTTGTGTACATCGATAAAAATAGCTTACAGGGAAAATATCAGTCAGAAAAAACATCCACAGAAGGAATTGTTTTACAGCTTGCAGAACCCTTTTTATCCAAAGGTAGGAACATAACTGCAGATAATTTTTTCAGTTCTTATGAATTAGCAGATAAATTACTCTCAAAAAGTACCACTTACGTAGGAACTGTCAGGAAAAACAAAAGATTTATACCTCCACAAGCACTTTCAAAAAGTAAAAACAAAGGTTCGTGCAATTTCTTTTTTCATCAAAATAAGGTTTTGTACTCATTTTACGACAAAAAATCTACACCCGTAATTCTTATTGATACTTTTGGACAAAATTTTAACAAACCTAATACACCTTCAAACTGCAAGCCAAGTACGGTGCTTTTTTATAATGAAACTAAAAGTGGGGTTGATATTGTTGATAAAAAAGTTCGAGCATTCACTAAACGAAAGTGTAAAAGATGGCCTGTTGGTGCAATTAGTAACTTGATCGATATTGCTGGAATCAACGCCTTCTACATTTACAAGCGTGCAAACGAAAAACCTATGCTTTCTCATTATGAGTTTCTACGAAATGCTTGTTACCAACTGGTTGATGATCAAATATAAGAAAGGATGAAAGATAAGTTAGCTCTACAAAAAAATGTTGTAAACTCCTTAGAATTATGTGATTATGAGGTTGAGGAAAGAAATACTACTTCAAATTCTAAAAAAAATCAAAATAGAAAAGCATTGAGCTACCAATCTGCATAAATTGCTTTGAAATAAAAAAATAAACGTTGCTTTTTGTTTTTTTAGTCATATTATTGTTTGATACAAAAAATAATTTATATTTTTATGCTTTCTCGGCTATTTTGGTTTAAATTTATAAATTTTTAATATGGGTATTTTTTACCCAGGGTTGTACTTTAGCGTATAATTTTTTTGAGGTACTCTAACCGTTAATGAAAAATTCAATGAAAATTTACAGTATCTTTATATAAAAGAATATAATGCGAAAATTATGAAGTTTATTAAAACTAACAATGCAAACAAAATTGTTTTTAACACTCTTACGATGAAGAGGGCATATTACATCTTTACATTTATCACAGGTAGACCTACTCCATTTGTTGCATACGACGCATCTTCTAGGTCTTTTAGAAGGGTTATTCTCAGTGTTTGACAACGTCAAATCCATGAAATAACCATCTAATCTTAGCCAATATAGTATTCTTCCTTAAACCTGGACATTCGAATCTCTTCGTAGCAAATTTTTGTGCTAGTTGAAAAGACAAATTTCTTAAAAACTGTTTTCTGCTCAGCTTATAACCATTTTTGCACATCAAAATGAAGGCATTGTGCCAAGAAATATCAATAATGTTATAGTTTAACAACATAGGCCATCTTGTTGTTGTTCTTTTCGTAGTGAACTCTCTTCTAAGATTCCATCCATCAAATCAACTCCTCCTTTATATTTGTTATAATCAAAAATAATGAATGGCTTTTTATCATTACGGTTAGAGACGCTAATTGTAAAATGCGAAGAACTTAAAGGAGAACTTTTCTGTTTCTCTTAGGTACGTATGAAACAAGAGAAATGAGTTTTCATGATTATAAATCCAATTTGTAGATTAAGTAGGAGCCTTTTTTTACAAATACCAGGTATTTCTTTTCGTGTTGATTTAATAGTGCCTAATAAAGTTAAATTTTCTTTAAGTAATTGCACAGCAAGGTTATAGGAAGTAAAATATCGATCCGTTATTATATCTCGCCCGGTCTTGAAGAAAGGTTCAACTAATCTCATAACAATATTAGCTGAAGAGCCCCTTTTATCGATTGCATCAAAAGTATTATAGCCGCACAGATTGGTTTGAAAAGCCGTCCATATTTCTCTAATAGCAGCCAACTTGTCAGAAGCTATTCTTTCTTTCCTTGATCTGAAGTTGTCAAATCTCAGACAACGTAGAAAAAACTTTAAACGCATCAAGCTCATAGTTGCGCGATAAAAGGGTTGACTATCTTGAAGAGCCCGAAGTTCTTGCAAATTGCTCATATTATCTCTGTCAACATGTTTGTGTAGCGCAACCTGATTTGTGTAGCGCAAAATATGAAGAAACATTTCAGAAACAGAAACAGAAACAACCTGTTTGTGTAGCGCAAAATATGAAGAAACATTTCATCGTTGTATAATAATTTAAAAGCATCCTTTTCAGTAGGTGTTGAACACAAAACTCTTGAAGGCTGTGTGGGTATATTTCTCAAACGTGAAGCATGTGGTATTGGATTCAGACTCCATCTTATAACTTCATTAGGATCTTTACCTCTAGATACTAAATCAAAATCATCAGAATTATTGTCAACGTCATCAGAATCTTCACTGTTTGAATCATCAGAGCTTTGGTAGTATACAGTTCTCTTTCCCTTCATTTGAACAATTTCTTGTGAATAACGATGTCAGAGTAGAATAAGGAAAAGAAAAAGAAGCCTAAAACGTGCTTCACTTGCAAACACAATTGATTGATATGAACAATTTAAAATAACTTGAATGGATAATGTGCCATTACATAAGGTATGTGTGTACATATGTAATATGTATAATATGTGTACATTTTGTACACCATTATATCATTGAAGTAAATGTTGTTCTAAGCCAAACAAATTTACACATTTTTTTGTACTTGTGATGATATACATTTAACTTTTCGTGTATTTGCGTCTCCTAGAATATTGAATGTTGTACTTTTCGGATTTTTGTTTTATATCAAGCTAAATAACTTTTGTGTACAAATTGTACACCAAATTACAATTGAGGAGGAATCCAACTCGGACTCATATCGCTTTAAACTCCAAGATTCCAGAAACTCTAAACCTCTTAACCTTGAATACAAGGCAAACAATTTTGTCAAACTGAAGTGTAGGAAAAAGAGTTCGGTACTTTCCTGTTATCGCCCCACCACCCATCGCTCTTCTACCACGATAAATATTCTTGTATTGTTTTAACCTAACCTACATTAAACTTACTATATATCATTAATCAAAACCTGTTTCATAGAAAAAAAGCCCATAAATGGAAAATTTAAAGAAATTGATTCGAAAAATGCATCACCTACCGACATCAGACAGTAAATCACAGCTGCAATTTTGTGGATCCCAAAATCAGGGTCCATACTCAACATATTGAGCGTGTGTGGCGTTCTGCAAAGGTAAGAAACAAGAGGCAATGTGAAACTAATTGAGAGATGCTATCTGGATATTTAGCTGAGTTTCTTTGGCGTGATTCATCTTCGATTATATATGGTGGTAATATGTTTGATGCGATTCTTTTTGATATGGTTGAATTTTATCCACCTACAGATTAAAAGATTTTTCACTTGTTTTTTTTAATACATTTGTGTACTTTAATACATGTTTTATAACATTTTGGGGTGGTGGGGCGATAACAGGAAAGTACCAAAAGTTCGATTGAAATAAAGTTAACATTAGCATATATAATTAGTAATTACGTAAACGAGTTGATTACAACACAGCAAATATACAAGAAAAGAATTACAAAGTGAAAACGAATTTCCTTCCTCAAATGTATGTAACACGTAAAAAAATTCGAGTTTGTTTTCGATCGGCGTATATCCATGTTAACTAAATTTCTATACCTTCCAATGAAAGTTTTCCTATGTGTACAGTAATACGTGAATTAATACTCTCTATCTTACAAAACTTTTCCTATACTTGGTATGTACATCCATGTAAAGAAAACTTCTAATAGATTTATAATGAAGTAGGACGACACCTGTTTCGCCAACCACGAGTCTTCTCTAAACTAAGATCAGAAAAATTTACCAGTCAGCAAGAGGAGAGCATATTTGAAAAATTAGCGGAGCAAGAAAGCCCATTTTGGAAAGTTATAGCGAGAAGTGTAGTAAAAATTACATTAAATTTATTTAATCGTACATATTTTGGTATTAAATACATCAGATTCATAAAAATATAACTCATCGAATTATATCCGAAAATTTATAAATATTAAATTATAAGCCGAAGTCTGTGAAAGACTGATTTTGGCTTATGAAGCTGTCATTTTGCGTCCAAATCTCACTACACAGTAGATCCTTTATAAAGCGGATGGCGGTGTCCAAGCCACGAACCCGAGTTAAGAAATATTTTATTCATACAAATAAATAAAACAATATGTCCAGATCGTAAAAAAATATACATATAAATTGTCGATAATAAATGAAGCTAGAGAAAAAAGTTCTTATTACGCCTAAGCATTATGGGTTGCGATACAAACGGTGCTTCTTGCTATGGATCGCAGTGAAAAAAGTTTGAAAAACGCTTACACAAAGGATAGTTAAAATTAGAATTTACAAATTTAAATTAATTTTTAAAGGGTAAAATTTCGGATATATTGAGGATAAAAAAGCTACTGAAATTAAAATGGATCTACTGAATAAATAATGCCTATGCGATTCAAAATACAGTCTAGTTGCTGGTAGAGTAGTTATCACTTAGTTTCGATGATAATCTAATAAGTAACTTTTAAAACGTGTATTTGAAAAAAGTGCAAACTAGCACGATGTACTCACTTTAATAAGAAGCAAATCAATTATTATTCAATACTTCGCCCGATACAACAATTTAATTGAGGCATATCGTTGAATGAAACTAATGGGTAAGGAATATTTTCATTTTATTTACTTTAAGAAATTTTCTATCAATAAATTCATTTTTTATATTTCATTATAGAAATTTGAATACTTTATCAAACAAAATTTATTTTATCATTAAATTTTATTCACAAAAGAAAATAAGATATAAAAAGCTACAATGTGTGTATCTGCAAAAATTATTATTATTGGAAGGCAACTATCGCACATTTCCTACGCCCAGAAAAGTGCTTCCGTGGAGTAGAGGTGAGTCGAAATGTCTGTCAGACAATAATGATGTTTTAGCATTAAATCTCGCCAAAACCCTGAATGGAAGGAGGCCAACAATTTTTTTGAATGATAATAGCGGATGGTAATGGTGCCGTAGGTGTTTTCATCGAAAAGGCACAATTGCGCCGCTTGTATCGAACTATGAGGAAAGCAAGCTTGATGTAGGATCGAACCCAAGACCTTGAGTTATCGAATCCAGAATCTAACCAACCTGACTCACGCCCATTAACCAAGGGGAAGATAGGATTTTCCAACGAAGACACAATATCATTGCGTTTTATTCAATCATCTGCATATAATTTCTCCATATTTTTCATATTCAAATAAAATACCTAAAGTTTTGTTATAGTTACTATTCGTCTTTACACCACAGGCGCCAAAAATAGAAACAAAATTTGAATTTGTTTTTTACTTTGTAGAATTCATTTATCTAAGACAAAGGCTATATTTTGACTTATAATAATGGTGAAAAGAAACAAATTTTTCACAAGACATATTTGAATTGTATAATAATAACTTATAAGATAATCAATATGAAGACTTAAGCATCTTCACCAATAAAAAATACGAATAAGCAATATAAAATACAATTACCTAAAAAATATAAAAGTAATAAAAATAACAGCTAACCACCACGGAAGAAAAAATAGCAGCATGCGCAAGCAAGTTGTTTTCGTACGAAATTTGGCAGGGCGTGGAACGTGATGCTCTCAAGCCATCATACGCGACATTGGTGAAGTCAAATAAGGACACATTACATGCGCTATCTTCCTTCACACACACACACACAGAAGTGTCGATCAATACGATGGCCTATGATAACAACGACACAGTAATTTTGGCACGGCAGTGTGTGTCTCCTGGATGATACACGCTTATATATTTTATAAGCTAGATTCGAAGGCTGATGTTTTGTGAGATCATTTGTACATCTCGGTGCACTGACAATCAGTATAATAAATTATGCGCATATCCTTTCGTTTCGGTTGCCGGACTTCGTGCGATAAGAGTGTATATACTCTTATATAATTCATGGAAGTTTCAGCGGCAAAATTTCGATACCCTCATCCTCCCCCTACCCCTCCTTTATAGTCGAGCCCAGAATTCTTTTTCCTTGTAATATGCATAATATTTATTAAATTTTAGTATTTTATCTTTGAGTGTCACAATGTTGCATTTTAAATGAGCTTTGACAGATAGTGTAGCTTTCGCCAAATTCCCAGTTTTCTCGGAATTGTCCCAGTTTGTCCAAGTTTTTGGGAAATTGTTCTAGTTTTCTCGGAATTGTCAAAAATTTCTAAGAATTCTCGAATTTTTTCCAGGATTTCACAAGTTTTCAGAAAATTGTTGCAGTTTTACTGGAACTGGCAAATTTCATAGAATTGTCCAAAAATTGTCCCATTTTCTTCTAATCGTCTAAGTTTTCCCGTAGTCTCATCTTTTAGAAGTGTCGCAATTTTTACAAAATTAGCAACTTTTTCATAGAATTGCTTCAGTTTTTCGGAAATTATAAATATTTTCACATCTTAGTCCTAGAATTGTTCCCGTTTTCCAAAAATACTCAAAATTTTCCCAGAATTGTCCCGTTTTAGGTGAATTGTCAAAATTTAGAAATTTTTACTTTAGAAGAAGGTTCATCAGTCAAAAATTAATAGAAACATTTTGTACAATTTAGGTAAAAGAAAATGTTAAATAATTTAACTGAACTGAATAAAAACAATCAAAAATAATTTTAATATTTTTGAAGGAAAAAATTGAAAGAACGAATACTAAACATTTTAATTACATAACAAGTGTAGTTGCTATGCATCTCGGAGATAAAATGTTTTTAAAAGCCTAAAAAAATATAAAATTTTCATGTAAAAAATACCAACGAAGAAAAGCGTTCTTTCTATCGATAGAATACCATAAATTTCAAATAACATTTGCTTTTTCTTATATCTCAAATAATCTTAGGTATGTATCTGTTGTGAGGTATAAATGCGACTAACCAAAGTTTGGATATGATAAAAAAACAAACTGCTCTAGCTGATCTTTGTTAAGATCGATTTTTAATTCGTTGATGCGCCTCGTTGAAAACAATGAAAACAAGAATGGTGCAATCTATCTATCTAAAATGCATTGATTTTCTGAAGCAGAGAGAGCAAATGAGTGTGTGTGTGTGTGTGTTGATTGATAGGAGCGTAAAAGCTGGTTTTTGGTAACATGTTGAAAGGAAACACAAATTTCAGTAAAATGAGAGATTAGATGATGAGAATATGCGTTGCGTTTGAGTGGATGGACTTGTATTCATATGGGTTTTCAGGCTATTTTTTGTATTTATAGCTATACTTGCATTTGAAAAAAATAAAGCATACACAATTAATCATATTAGATATTCAGGATATGAAAGAAATTCAAAACTTCAAATCAAAGAAGGCGCAATTATGGAAAGTATTAAATTAAAAGCACAGCAAAGTCTAGGTATTTGAAAGAATATTCAAAAACACAATGAATTTAACTCCGTTGTCTCCCCATTTTCAAATCAAGCACGGAGCAAATTTTATTATAAACAGCATCAAATTAAACACACCGAAAAGTGTACTAGTAATATGTAATTGATTATAGTGAATAAAATTATGATAGGGTAGTGGATGTCTTTATCCTTTTGAGGGTTAGAAAAACTATAGTATACTATGGATACAATTATAAGAACTTATTGCATTTCTTCACTCTTTTGGGAGTTTAGAAGATAATGGGTGAAAAATATAAGGGGTTTGCTCCCCGTGTCCAACACCTCTTGAGGTTATAGAAGATTTCAAAACGTGTGATGATGAGTTTTAAAACTCAATATATGAAATCGTTGTCTCCCCTGTTATTACATCAAATCATACATGGAGGAAATTTTATATAAAATGGTTGAGTGGATCAAATTATGAAAAGTTTTTAATGTTTTCATACTTTTGAGAGTGCAGAAGATTATACTAGATAAAATTATAAGAATGTATTGGATTTCTTCATTCTTTTGTGAGTTTAGAAGATAATCAGTAAAAATTATTATCTTGAAAAATGAATTAACCGTAACTCAGTCATTAAATATGAAAGTATCTTTATAAACTTGGAATGAGGAATTAAAAACAGTATAAATTGAAACTTGAAAACAAACAATATTTTTAACTAACCAATATAAACTCTCGAATGCACTAGGTAATGTATAGAGGTTATTTAATTTAAACTTGAAGGGTAACAATAAATTTAATGTTATTTGGAAGACATTCCTAATCATCAAAATAAATGTTTTTTTAAATAAATCAAAAAAAGTAATCCTTAGTGGAAAATTTTTTAACCAAATTTTGAATTGAAATTATAGAAAAATCTTTATAATGGAAAAAATTATAATGGATTCACTCTCATGTTCCTCTTTATATTAATGAAGATATTGAACCATATCACGAAGGAGTTTTCAAACTTATCATTTAAAATCAGTACCGATTTTTAAGCCATCCTATATATTTTTCCCCCTAATAAAGTTTAAATTATAAATTTAAAGAATAGAAAAAAATTGATAAAATCTTACATAACGAATAGATGTCAAAAATTTTTAATAGTACGTTAAAAACAAATTATTATTTGATTTCATAAATTTCAAAAACGTAATAAATATAATTACTTCATATTCTATAAACCATTTTATATATTTTTTTAATAATGCCAAACATAAAAATGTTGATTTTCTCTAAATCATTTTTAAATATGCTTAGTAATTACAGAACATCAAAATAAAAAAAAAAGTTATTAACCCATTTACGACCAATGTTCCTATTTTGGAACATAAGTAATTTCATCTTCGTCTGCTTTTTTCAATGACTTTGAATATAAATCGTCTGCGTTTTTTAGAAATCGTCTGCGTTTTTTAGATATCGTCTGCTTTGCTTGGTCTTAACCCATTTAAGACCAAGCAAAGCAGACGATATCTAAAAAAACGCAGACGATTTATATTCAAAGTCATTGAAAAAAGCAGACGAAGATGAAATTACTTATGTTCCAAAATAGGAACATTGGTCGTAAATGGGTTAAATGGGTTAACATCAATGCAATACATTTTTTGTTGTGGTGTGTAATCAATGGTGAAATTAATATTAAAGTAAGAAATTGTTTTACTTAACATTTTAATGAATAAATATTAAAAAATAGTTTACACATTCAAATTCTGTAAACAATTTGCATAAGCTTTTGATGTGTTATTTGACATGATTCGATCTAACATTAGGAACATTTGGGTCGTTGTATACTTTAACCCATTTACGACCAATGTTCCTATTTTGGAACATAAGTAATTTCATCTTCTTCTGCTTTTTTCAATGACTTTGAATATAAATCGTCTGCGTTTTTTTAGATATCGTCTGCTTTGCTTGGTCTTAAATGGGTTAACCCATTTACGACCAATGTTCCTATTTTGGAACATAAGTAATTTCATCTTCGTCTGCTTTTTTCAATGACTTTGAATATAAATCGTCTGCGTTTTTTTAGATATCGTCTGCTTTGCTTGGTCTTAAATGGGTTAAATAAGAATAATAATCGGTAATAATAAGGTAGATAAGAACAAGTTCTAATATTTTTCATAATGAGTTGTTTTAGCGAGGAAAAAGTTATGAATAGAATGTCAAAAACACATTATTTAAGCAAAAGTAGAATAGCAAAAAGAAAAGGTTGTCTTTTGATTTTGAAAGTTATGAAAGTTTTTAAAAAGGCATTAATAAAGTGATAAAAGAATAAATTGACCTCTACTGACCCCTAAAATAAAAACTATCCTTTTATTTTTAGTTATATAAAAGTATATGGGTAACCATAAAACTTATAATATTAATAAATTCAACTCAATTTTCTTTTAAAAATTGAAAAGAAGTCCAAAAATATTCTAATTTAACCTTAAATGACCCTCAAAATGTGGAAGTGTTCAGCATGTAAAAATTGATCCTCTCTGACCCTTAAAAAGTAAAAGGATTTTTTAATGGTCTTTTTTTAACGTAAAGTATAGGAAAACTATTTTAAGTTATTAATATTTGAAGGTGGAAAAACAACAATGTAAAATCGGAAAGTTAATTTCGGTTTTTATTTCAAATAAAAAAGTGGACTGACCCTTAAACGAATATCAAATTATTAAGTGACTTTTATCAATGTATATAAAATATCAAAAAACTTTCTTAAATTTGAAAAGATGAGTTTAGAATAGTATAAATCGAGGCTAGAAAACAAGATAATATTTTTAACTACCCAATATAAATACTCGAAAAATGTTGGGTAATACAGGGGTCATTTAATTTTAACTTCGTGTCTAGCAATATATGTTATAGGTACTTAGAAAGCTTTCCAAATTAGTTTCATGTCAAAAGATTGCGTTATTTTCTTTAAAAAACTAATCAAAACTCGTATTTTTACTGTTACGTTTTTCAGCCAAATTTTGCATTGAAAGTATAAGGAGATCCTTAAAATTTGTCCTATTACTAAAATTTTTTTTAATTAAAATATGCCTGTATCTCTATTTGCAGAAATTAAAGATATTACATTATATATTTTTTTTAATTAACAAATCTTCGAAATCGTGTGCCTAAAAAAGTCGCCATTTATATATGCGTAAGGAAGTAGGTAAGTATATCTATATATCAGGGGCGCACATCCTCAAAATTATTGGGGGCGAATTTTTTTGTTGCAATTTTCAAAATTAATGGTCTGGAAATACCACTGGAGAACAAATATTCAAGCAAACCTTTAGAATATAGTGCATACAGCGCATACGTGAATTTATAAGACTACTTTATATTTTTTTTACAAAATTGATGAAATTTAAAAACTATACTTCCAGCGAAAAGTTTTAATTAAATTTGCATACCGCATATACACTAGTTTAAAAAAAATCCAAAATTGTTGGGGGCGAATAGGCTTTTCAATTGAAAATGAAGTAGTCTATCAGGCACACTATAGGAATTGGTGAAAGGATGATATTTGATTGATAGAGAAAACAACTGAAAACAAATGACTGAAGGTTGGAGAGTTTTATATGAGTGAATGTAGTCTGAAGTAAAAGAGACTACTAGACACCCTGTGATGTTTATATGAAAAAATGTGTTTAATTCAGGTGCGCACATCCTTGAAATTATTGGAGGGGCGGAGTTTCAAGCGTCTTCCAAAAAAGACAACAAATTTTTCTGAATTCCTACTCCTCTCTTGTCTATTCTATTTCATTCTTAATTAAACTTAATGTAGACTTTAACCCCCGCCCTATTAAGCTTAAAGTCAACAATGAATGAGGACTTATATATAACTCCTTCTTTCTTCCTTCAAATAGATGCGCACCATCTCCAAATTATGTGTAGAAAGTGGGTAAAGATATCAATTAACAATAAAAAAATTGGAAATTTTATTAAATGAAAAAAATCACATTAATTTTCAGTTGTTCCTTCTTCCTAAAAAAATGTAAAACAGAACTAAAGTTAGAAAACTTGGTATTAAAATTTTTGTGTATAAGAATAAGTGTAAGTTATTTAGACTCTCAAAAAAGGGTATAAAATAATGATAAAATTGTGCAAAAAAAATCAAACAATAAATTAAGATTGCATTACTTCATTTTTCTCAGCATCATTCAAAAGTAGTTTAAAAGCTAAATTGGTGCAAGCTACAAAAATCTACAAAAAGTAAAATAACTTTTAACATTTTGCAATGATTTGCCTTTTATAATAAATTTTAAGGAAAAAAAGTCCATCAAAAAAAAATATAGAGCTTCAACAAAAACTAAAAATTTTACAGCATAACTTAAGTTTTTGAAAACTAATTTGACGTATCCCCTACAGCAGCGTTTTTCAAACTGTGGGTCCCGACCCTTCATTGGGTCGCGTGAAAAATAAAATGGGTCGTGACAAAAAGAAAGGAAATCAAGAGAGAGCAAAGTGAAGAAAATCAAAAAGTATTAATATTTTATTCATACAAATATATGAAACAATGTGCAAATCATAAAAAAAAATACCTATATAAATTGTCGGTGCTGAATAAATGAACCTAGTGATCAGAGTTGTTTTTTACACCTAGGTATTATGGGTCGCGATGCAAACTGTGCTTCTTGCCTCGCCCCCTCGGATGTGCGCTCCTGCTATATATAGCTTCCAGCTGATAAAAATTTTGATCATCATAACTTTTAAATTTTTCTGAAATTTAATACATTTTATATCTAGCACCCTATTAGAAAATATGCAAATTTTCATTGGAAGTTGGTTTTCTGGGGTTCATCAAAAAAATCAAAACTTTATTATTTAGATATATACATATTATCTCCAACCCGTATATTACGATGATTCTTCTCCAACCTGTATTCTACGATGATTCATCTCCAACCTGTATACTACGATGATTTCTATTCCATGTACAAATAACTAGGGAGACAATGTTCAACTTTCTGTTCACATTCTGCTAGATGTAAGATTTGATATACCTCATTCGGGGAGACGATGCCACATAAGTTATTACCTATATACATTATACCTGTATACTACGATGGTTCATCTCCAACCTGTATACCGCGATAATTCATATCAAAGAATCGAAAAATATTCTTTAAAAAATCAAAAATATCAAACTTTCTGTTCATATTTTGCTACCTCATACGATGTTACAAAAGTTATTACCTATACTTTGCAATTTGCACGATTTTAAATATTATATTTGTCAAATAATCAAAATAAAATTCTGTAATCAAAGAATCGAAAAATATTCTTTAAAAAATCAAAAAATATCAAACTTTCTGTTCATATTTTGCTACCTCATACGATGTTACAAAAGTTATTACCTATACTTTTCAATTTGCACGATTTTAAATATTATATTTGTCAAATAATCAAAATAAAATTCTGTAATCAAAGAATCGAAAAATGTTCAAATCAAAAAATATTTATTCTTTTTAAATATATCGTTGGATCCCCTTACTTTTAAAATTGAAAGATAAAGCTAGTCTTTAATAATTAATTTTTATCAAATTATGCACATACGAAACTAAAAGTAAGGGGAGCCAACGATATATTTAAAAAGAATAAATATTTTTTGATTTGAACATTTTTCGATTCTTTGATTACAGAATTTTATTTTGATTATTTGACAAATATAATATTTAAAATCGTGCAAATTGAAAAGTATAGGTAATAACTTTTGTAACATCGTATGAGGTAGCAAAATATGAACAGAAAGTTTGATATTTTTTGATTTTTTAAAGAATATTTTTCGATTCTTTGATTACAGAATTTTATTTTGATTATTTGACAAATATAATATTTAAAATCGTGCAAATTGCAAAGTATAGGTAATAACTTTTGTAACATCGTATGAGGTAGCAAAATATGAACAGAAAGTTTGATATTTTTGATTTTTTAAAGAATATTTTTCGATTCTTTGATATGAATTATCGCGGTATACAGGTTGGAGATGAACCATCGTAGTATACAGGTATAATGTATATAGGTAATAACTTATGTGGCATCGTCTCCCCGAATGAGGTATATCAAATCTTACATCTAGCAGAATGTGAACAGAAAGTTGAACATTGTCTCCCTAGTTATTTGTACATGGAATAGAAATCATCGTAGTATACAGGTTGGAGATGAATCATCGTAGAATACAGGTTGGAGAAGAATCATCGTAATATACGGGTTGGAGATAACACGCAAGTTGTCTACCCGCGTTCAACCGTACAGGTTATGAGAATATATCATTACATATTAGAGAAGAGTTTTCTAAACTCTTTATACTGAAAAAATATTTCTTCAATATACAAATAAATTTAGATGAGAATATATCATTACATATTAGAGAAGAGTTTTCTAAACTCTTTATACTGAAAAAATATTTCTTCAATATACAAATAAATTTAGATTCTGAAAGTAGAGTCGCTTTATAATTGGGCTGGAAATTGTCACAGAATATAGGTAAAAATTTGTCCAAATGAAAAAAGCTTTAGTTTAAAATGCATCCCTTATCTCCTTAAATTTAATGCAGTAAACAATAATAAAAATAATATTTATCCAAAACATATTTTTTCGAATCAAGGTGTAAATCAAACCCGCATTTAAATTTTGGTTGATTAATTCAAAATCTACAAATAAATTTAGATTCTGAGAGTAGAGTCGCTTTATAATTGTGTTAGAAATTATCACATAATATAGGTAAAAATTTGTCCAAATGAAAGGAGCTTTAGTTTAAAATGCATCCCTTATAAAGGTTGTATCTAATCTAAATAAAAGTAAACTATGATTATCCAACAAAACTCATTATTTCTTCAATGTGGATGTCGAAAATTATAATTATTTTATAAAAATATAGAAATAAATTTAGGATTAAAGTGAAAAAAAAATAAATTCATGAGATTACTTATTGATAAAAATTGATTAAAACACATATTTTGATCTATTTATCTTCTTTTAAAAATTTATATGCAATGAACAATAATAAAATAATATTTATCCAAAACATATTTTTTTCGAATCAAAGTGTAAATCAAACCCGCACTTCAAAAGAAGTAAAAAACTAATGTTAATATATAAAAAACTGAAAAATAAAATGATTTTATAAAAATCTAAAAATTAATAGTGGACTACGATTATCCAACAAAACTTGTACATTCGGATCTACATTTATCACTTCAAAAATAATTTTAAATTTATTAGAAAAAGATTATACTGACCAATAAAAAAACGAAGGTTAATTTATTAAAAAAATGGAAAAACTAATACTATTTTATAAAAATCTACAAATAAATTTAGATTCTGAGAGTAGAGTCGCTTTATAATTGTGCTGGAAATTGTCACATAATATAGGTAAAAAATTGTCATAATGAAAGGAGCTTTAGTTTAAAATGCATCCCTTATCTGCTAATTAATGGTATGAAACCCATGGAAAATAAAAACAGTAAAATGGCATTTCTTAAGTACTTATGATATAAGTAATGTATTCTGAAAGGCCATAAAAAATACTTTAATTTGGTATATCGCATGATGCATTTTGTAGAGAAATGTGAAAGTTATAAGCGTTTTAATATTTGACTAAGATTTAAGCTAGGAACACTACAAATAAACTAAGCGTACACTAGCCCGATAAAATAAACCACACACGCGTGCTAAAGATGTGGTGAAGCGTATGTGAGATAAGAATTCACTGCGCTCACAAACGCGTAATGCAACATGTGTTCATCTTTCTTCGCATAGTTATGCTCTAAAATCAATCAATAATGTGATTTATTCTTCGCACACTGTCGGTATAAATATAACGAATGCCCTTCGTTAAAAATTAGAAAGGTTGTATCTAAACTAAATAAAAGTAGACTACGATTATCCAACAAAACTCGTACATTCAATCGGCAAAACCACACACGCGTGCTAAAGATGTGGTGAAGCGTATGTGAGATAAGAATTCACTGCGCTCACAAACGCGTAATGCAAAATGTGTTCATCTTTCTTCGCATAATTATGCTCTAAAATCAATCAATAATGTGATTTATTCTTCGCACACTGTCGGTATAATTTTTAACGAATGCCCTTCGTTAAAAATTAGAAAGGTTGTATCTAAACTAAATAAAAGTAGACTACGATTATCAAACAAAACTCTTACATTTAATCGACATTTTTCACTTGAAAAAAAATTTAAAATTTATTAGAAAAATATTATACTGACCTCTACTGACCCATAAAAAAGTAAAAAATATATATTAATTTTCGACAGTTTTATTTAACTATGACATTTTAAAATGTTAAAACCCATATTCTACCTTTGTGAATATAAAATTTTGAAGAAATAATATATAAACTCATCACGTTAATTATTGGTATTTTTTGAAACTAGATAAAAGTTGACTGACCTCACATAAAAGCGGATTTTGAAAAAATACAAATATATTTATTTGTAAAACCTAGCGTATTTTACCCACAAAGAGTATAGCTTCAAATCTTGTACATTCGATCAACATTTTTCACTTCAAAAATAATTTTAAATTTATTAGAAAAACATTATACTGACCTATACTACTGACCCATAAAAAGTAAAAAATATATATTAATTTTCGACAGTTTTCTTTAACTATGAAATTTTAAAATGTGAAAAATCATATTTTACCTTTGTGAATATAAAATATTCAAAAAATATTTTATAAATTAAGAACGTTAATTATTATTGGTATTTTTTGAAACTAGATAAAACTTGACTGACCTCACATAAAAGCAGATTTTGGAAAAATAAAAATATATTTATTTGTATAACCTAGCCTATGTTAACCACAAAGAGTATACCTTTCCAATGACACCATTTTCATTTAATTTTTTTTAAAAAAAGACACATTATGCTTAAACAAAAAGGTGGTCCGTAATTTTTTCAAAAATTTAGACAAAATTTTTCGAAGTAATGTCCATTTATTAAAATTTTTTAAAACTTTTGCAAAAATAAATTATTCTAGAGTATGTAGCAAACGATTAGCTTTCTAATGATATATATATCATGAAAAAGAAATATTGAAAAACAGTTGAATTCTTTCTTCAAATCAAACAAGTAAAAATTTCCAAAAAGTAGTATTGGTAGTAGTAGTAGTAGTAGTAGTAGTATTATTATTATATATTACATAAACATTTCAACCAATCATATAGTTTTTATGAAATAAAACTGCAATTTCAAAGTTAAATTTTTTGAACTTTTAGGTAGAATTTTTGAAATGTGGCTTTCAATATGTATGTAAAATATTTTTTGAAAATTTTTATTTTAAGTATATTTTTTAAGCATTTTACGATTTACACATTTAAATATATAATAAGGCTGGCAAGTTTTGCGAGTTGTCTCCCCGGAGGTATTGCCAGACCTCTGACATACATAGTATGTCTGGCAAACGCCTATACTTTGTATGTTACATATACTTTCTATACATTTCTTTGTTCCTTTTTTTTGTCAATGTAAAAAAATCAATGTAAACATTACCTTGTGTGATCCAAAATTTTCAGGCAATGACACCTTGTTTTTTTCTCATAGTTCCAATGGAAGTCAAATTTTTTTTCAAGAGTTATTGTGCAAGAGCTCTTGAAAAAAAAGAACAAATACCTAGCCATTTTAATTATCAGCTAAAAATAGAATCGGTTTATTTAATTTTTTAAAAAATTTAACTATTGAGTTTGATAAAACTCCAAGAATTGAATATATTAGCAGGAACAAAAATGTTAAAAATTTATACGGAATCGCCGAAAAGATTTTATCAAGGCGGCCGTAAGATATATGCCAAACATATTTATTGATATACATTATACATATACTGAGTATATATTAGGAAAAATAAATTGAACTCAAAATAAGGTGCCTTTGAGAGAATAACATTTTGCCTTGATTTACAGCATGACCACCGGCGGACTAGCTAACTAGGGGTTTTGGAGTGATGTGCCAAAGTATCGCGTCAATTTGTAACATATTTGCTTCTACACAAAGCGTGTCTCAAAAGAAAAGTATGTTTTAATGCTTTCAATTTAAATAAAGAATTTATAAGTAATGATGTTTATATAAGTAATGATGATGTTGTCCCCTTATAGAATAATTGTTCGGGAACGATCAACTTTTTTCAAAAGATTTTTAAGTTAAATTTAATAAAATTTTGTGAATTAAGATAATGCATTTTTTACTTTGATAAAGTCCACATGGGTCTTATAGAATCCCTGAGATAAATTCTGAAAACAAATAGTTTTAGAGTAATACATAAAATATTTTATTTATTTAATTATGAAGTTTAATAAACAGCAATCCATTTTACATTCATATCGAAAGGAAGTGATTGCATTCATATCAAAAAGTGGAGCAAACCAATAAGGTTACATCAAAAAAAATACAAAAAGAAAATTATATTTGATGGAAAGTATGTAAAATAAATAAATTAGGAAAATGCAAAAAATGAAAGGAAAAAATTAAAATGGATAAAAAAAACTTAAAACAAAAAAAATAAAAAAGTTGGCGTTCTTACTTTAAACTAATTAACTTAATTTTTTGTTCTTACGAATAATTATATTTGATTACTTTCACGCTTTTTTAGTTTTTTCAAATTATTTAGCATAAGAGAAAAAAGCAGCCAACCTTTCATAATTTTAAGTCCACTAAAAAATTTCACGTTTAAAAAGTGTGCCAATAATAATTTATCCCTGATACATGGATAGTAGTGGATTACCCGAGAATTAGGTAAAATAGAGTAAGAAGGATGCCTTTATAGCGTTTCACTAGCAATCCTTAATAACAGGTTTGCGAAGTCTAAAGGAGGATTTCCAACTCCAACTTCGCCTCCTACTACTTACAAAAATTCAACACGATAAAAAACCCGACTCCTACACCGAATACTTAACGACAACTCTTCACTTCCGACTTCAATTAAAAAAGGCCACCCCATATGATTACAAAAACAAGACTACATTTTAATTATTTAAAATACTCAAAAAAACGCAACTGTGACTAATAAATTTTATTAGATATCAATTCTGACCCAATCCCTTTAAAGTAACCGACTCCTAGCTCTCTGACCGCTTCATAATGACGAGAGTAGGGCTGGAAAGTGGGAGATTTAAAAGGATTACGGTTAGTCTGAGTCGTTATCTAATAAAATTTAATTTGCATTATATATAAATTTTTGAGCAAGGTGAAATATATTGTCTCCTATTCGAGAAAGAATATTAGGTAAAAAAGTATTTCTTTTTTTCGTATAAAGAAGAAAAGTAAGAAGGCAGACTATTATATAGAGAAAAATTTAGATCAATTAAAGCAAGGATGGTGTCGAACTTTAGTTTTGCTATGCTTATGATTTATAATAAAATTGTTACTGCTCAAAAATGAATATATAATTTAGAACAAAAACTTGTTTTACCATACTTAACCCATTTACGATCAATGTTCCCAAAGGGGACGCAGACGAATTCCTACTTTAAATGGAATTAAATAGGAATTACTAAAGTCGTCTGCTTTGCTTGGTCTTAAATGGGTTAATCAAAAGAACAATAATAATATGGGACAAATTTGTATTTTACCATGAGCGATGATCAGTTAAGCGTCTGGTAATGAATTCTAAAATCACAAAAAAATATATCAATAAAAGACGTACATTGAAGAAGAAGACACGACATAAAAGAAAAGTGTGGTACAAACGATTATTAAACCATGGAAATTGTATTTTAAGTGTAACCTGCAAGTATCTAATGGGCTAAGAATTTGGTGGCCAAATAAGTCAAGAGTTAAGCGAAAGGTAGCATATACGGGTCTCAAGTTAAGGGGCTTCCAAGGCATATATTGAATTCATTGGTCGACTACCATTCTTGGAACACAGACAGATATTCAAAGTCATTTTTTATTGTCAAAAGTAGAGTATTTTGTTTAAAGAATATTTGTAATAAAAATAACCATCCACTACATTTTGAACTTTCTCAAGTTAATGAACATTTATGGCGCGTGAATATACTTAAATGGGCCAACAACAACACTTATTTACAAATCAGAAGGCGCACCTCGCGAAATTTTATAAAGAAGGGCAAAAATTGTTCAATGAAGATTTAATTTCATAAAAAAATTCAAAACTTTACTTTTTAATTCTAAATATAATTTTAAATTAATATTTCAAAAATACAAAAGACAAAGGAAATAAAAATATTTTGAAATTTGCGTTAAGAATAGTGAAGAATGATAAAATGACTCCGAAAACAGGTAAATAAATACAAGATATCTTTTTTATCTTGTTTTTATTTAAATTTAAATTTGTATTTTTACTAGACAAAGTGAATTAAATTAACTCATAAATTCCCTACCAAGAATGTTAAAATAAAAAATAAATATTTGATAAAAAAAATATATATATATAGTAAGCCAACAAAATCAAATTTGTATAAAAAAGGAAGGCATTGCAAGATAATTAAAAAAATTGGAAACCACTGGTATAAAAGGTTGAACTAAAAAAATGTAATTTTCAGAGTCCAATTCAAGAGTTCAAGTCTTTGACGATAATTGGGGCACCAGCTAAAATACATCTATTTAAAAAATTAATTATTTCAAATAAAATTCTGAAGACGCCACTGGACACCAATGTAGCATTGAAAAAAAGATGAGGATTATTAGACTTCAAAATTCTGATCCTCAATGCATTAAAGCGGTCTTTCATGAGACCAGCATTTGATATTTCAATATCATTATCATGGCGAGTATCCATCACTATACTGATAGAGATACGCTGAAGATGATAAATCGTTCAGTCGTTGTATGAATAGACATTATAGGTATGTAATAATATAAAAAGAAATTAAACAACCTCTAAATTACTTACTGAATAAGAAAGAAAATCAATACGGAACCAAATTTAATAAATTATATGGTTCAAAATTTTGATAAATCAATAATTTTCAAACTCTAAGGAATTCACTGAATCAGCAAAACAAAGAATTAAAAAGCAAAATGGCAGTTAAAATGCACTATTACACTTTACATACACAAGTTTGTATGTGCAGTTGTGTGTAAAAAGGAGAATCTAAATCAATAATGTAGAAGTCAAAGGGGTCAAAAGATGACAAACTCAATATGTTCCATGTCCATACAATAAAAGATGGAAAAAATATTTTGACTTCCAATACTCGTCAATGCTATCACTCTATTTTTAGAACACTGTGCATTATTCATCAATGTATAACATAGAATATGAATGTAGTCAGCACTAGTCAATCCCAAACCTTCATTATCCCAACCAAATGTTGGCTTAAAGTTTATCCTTCTCTTTTCATCTTTGAATACAAGCAAAATAAAATGATTCCACACAAGTAAACATCGTTAATCCGAACAGAGCATTAAAAAACTATTTTGCTGATGAATTTTACGAAGAGAGCGTAAAAATAAATAAGTTAGTATAACTTTAACTGGACTGTTAAATATAACTCAAATATTTTAGCAATAGCCGAAATAGCTTCTTTTTCTTGAAAGTATAATAGCACTAGTATAAGGGCGTGTTGTCAATTTCCAAGAAGTGAGATTGCCCTCCTCTGCCCTCCCTGTAACTGTTGGTAACCTTAACCGGTTATCGACCACAGTCGACTTTACAAAAATATGAATCGTCTGCTTTTATAAATGCTTTTTAATACAAATCTTCTGCTTTACATTAGATATCGTCTGCTTATTCTGGCCGATAACGGGTTAATTTCAAGAGCGTGCTTTGAAAATACTGGATCCACCCTTACACATGTCAATCATGTGTGTAAATGAAATGCGTAAAAATTACTTGTCGTAGGACCAATAGAGTATATCTAAAGTTTACCAGAAAAAACAAACCTAGTTATCAAGTATTTAGTGTGACTAAGAAAATTTCAGCACATGAAGATGATAGTGACAACAAAAGATAATTGATACTCTAGTTTGATTTCATACCTTATCTATTTCATACGTCGCACAAATCGTTAACTCCCTTCAAAATATTATTACGCTTGTATATCGGATGGATATGTGTATGTGTAGTGATTAGAAAAATAAAAATAGTAATATATCATCACATAAGATCACACACACAATATATGTGAAGCTTTTTCAAGCATTTTTTGTAATCAACACAATATATAAATATATATTCATATACATTTACAAGAGCTAATAAAACCATATGATAATATCTAATTAATGATCATTTATCTGACTTAACGATTTAACTTGCTAGCTAAGCGTGTAAGAGATAATTTATTAGAAAACTTCCTCAATACGTAAACCATTATGTTCTCTTGATAAGTTTTCCAGTTAGATCCCTCTAACTCTGGCAAATTGTATTGACAAGTAATGGGATAACTAATCAAAATCGGATGAATCTAGTGAGTTTAGGACACAAAATCACAGGACGAATGAAATAATTGGCCCAAAGTCGATGAGATTGTAATAACTTAGATCGAAATGCAACACAAAAATTCAATCCTATGAAAATTTTTGAATAAAATTGCCAAATTATTTTGTGTACACCAATTTGAGTAAAAACATAATTTGAACATTGTTTCAATGCTGCACAATGGTAAATAGTATAGAGAGGACGAAATATTAAAGAATTCAATTTGTAGGCCTAATTAAGTTTTTTCAGAGATCATAAATGCGGCAAAGAACAGAAAATACGACAATGAGCTACACTAAGACTTCTTTCAATGTATAAATACTATATGAGTAATGTGACTGACTAATACAAAGTGTCGAGCGAGGCTTGGACTTGTAATCAATTCGTTCTTTGTGCTCTTATTTTATAGGCTAAGTTCAGATACGCTTAAGCTTAAAATACATGACAAAAACATTCCACAACAAGGATTTATCCAAAGGAAAGCAAGAAAATAAGACATATAAATCTCCATCACCAAAAAATAAGAAAAAACAGAGTCTAAAGCAACTGAATGGTAGACACTTGAAATAAAAGGCGATGGACATAAGCAAAAAGAATTTTTCAAAGGATCATGGTGTGAAAATAATACACAAGAATCAACTTTTTGATTCACTAAAGGAGGAATTTCCCAACGGGGTCCTTGTGGACCAAAAAAAGTCAAGAGAAAAATTAAGAGGCTCCATAGAGAGTTTAAAAGAAAACTTTGTTAAAGATACTTATATGTTGATACATTATTATTAGGGTGCCAGTGTGTTAATTAACCTTACAAACGATTAGTGGTATTCCTAAGTAAGTAATCGGTCGTCTACATCAAATATCAATTCTTGTTCTTAAAAAACAAGTTCACGGTTTTCTTTGGTACTCGCCAAAATAAAAATGTTTGGCTATTAGCAAAATAAATTTTATTAATAAAAACGCTCGAACTTTTTAAATTCAGGAAAAAAAATTGTGAATAAACTAACTACTGCTTCGTGTCTGTTTATACTATAATGTCACGTGCTAGGAAAATATCTTGCCTTGAAAAAGATTAACAACTAAAATCTTAAGTTTTTGTAGTTAGGAGTGAGATTTATAAATTATTTTAAAGACTACACAGTAAAAAAAGTTAGAAAACCCTGCTCTAAGGCGTCAATGCTACGATATAAAAAGAAACGATTACCTTCGCCCCATCCCATGTGAGAGCGGATAATTGGAAAAAAATGACTCCACCTCTCAAAATAGAACACATAGTTACGATTATGTTACAAAAGCCTTGCCCAGGTTGAGCAGATTTCAAAAATGAAATTATCTGGTGTAAATTTATTTAAAAATATTTAGATTTTATTAATGTTAAGTTTTAACTAATGAAACCAACTTCTAGAGTGGGCGTTCTCGTTCTTTACAATGGTAAAAGCGCAAAAAAGATATTTTAAGATATATGGAAAAAATTTTTTTTAACTTCCTTACTATAACTAACTGTTCATCACTCTTTACTTTCCTCATCTCTTATCTTCAATACCTTATTCACTATCTGAATGTACTCTTCCACTTTATACACCATATGTACATGACGTATTCTGATTACTATTAAATTATAATTTCATCGTGATCACTTCTTAACTATGCCTTTGTGGGGAAAAATAGGTGATGATTCATCAAGAAATATATGTTCTTGATAAAACTATGTTAGTTAAAAAAAAATGTACACTTTTGTTTAAAATTTATTTAATTTTGTTTGTTACCATAAGAAAAATATAAATAATAGATGGAGGGTAAGCACACACAGAGACAGAGCATGCTTCACACCCACAGATATTCAAACATACACATTACGCATACAAATGATAAAATATATACGATATGTAAATTGAAATTTTATTTTAACCTATTCATTTCAATAAACTCGACCTTGTGTTTCTTTAATCAAATTGCTAAAGTTAGGTGTGCATTTTGATAAAGCTGTGCGTAAACATTCTTCAAGCTTTGAATTTGTCATACGCGATCTTAGAAACGATTTAATCATATAAATTCACAAAGATATGATTGAAATCTATAGGAAACAGATTTTAAGTAGTAAAATTTTCCTTATTTAGCAAGCTAAAAAATCCTTTTGGACATTATTAGCCTTCAATAAAATATTATTTTGCAAGCCTATAATTTCTTCAATAATGCCTACATCATTTTCTGACAAAGTACTATCTTGAATACAAATAGATCAGCATAAATGTTTTTTCAAGAACTATGCTTTAAGGACACAAATATAATTCTTAACCAAGACAAGTGTATCCGCAAGGGATGGGAACCATGCTCTAAAGTTAAAATCCGTGTTTTTAATCTATAGGCCACGACCTACTTGGTGGTGAAGTCTTTTAAATGCTCGCAATGATTATACTGTAAACTTTCTGTATTTATAGCTAAATAAGCAATTAAAAAAAAATAATTAAAATTTTTTAGTAAATTAAAAAATTAATTAAATCATAATCAATCATATAGATTTGATTGAAAATACTAATTTTAAACTTAAAAGATTTCAAAATTATTTGATATAGACATTTTGTATATAAATTTTACTATTATTGATTTTATTTTAATCAAAAGTGTGAAATATGCGTAAGAAGTCATTTAAAAAATATTAAAAACGGATGGATCGCGATTTTTATTTCAATAAATTTTTGAGTCAGTGGAAAAAATAAGTTTAAAGTGAATTTTAAATTTTATTCTATGTGCTTATGAGTTATGATCTGAGAATAAAAAATTATACATCAATAGTGGCATAGCAAGAAGTGGTCAAAAAAATTTCATAGCACAAGAATATAAAATATTTTTCTTCGACTCCCCACTGGTTAAACAGAAACCATTAATAAATAATAAAATTGAGAAAGTGTTTACCATTTGATCGTGAAAAACCCAAAACAATTCAATTAAAATTTTAATAAACTTCAAAAACATTAATCTAGTGATATTGCTTAAAATAGAATATGTAAAATTGCTTAGCTTTATATTTTTCTTAAGTAGTTATTACATTTTGTGTTAAATATTTATAAGGATATCTCAAAAACTTAAATGAGACAATTTGGTCTCGAGACAATTCGGCTTACAATATTAATAGCAATATATTTAGAGAACGAAAAGACAAATTATGTCAAGGTCTAATTGACCTGCTTCCATACATAAGTAAGAATTTTTGATAAGGTATTTATCAAGTTAAAGAAGTCATAGTTATACTTTTTTTATAGCAAGAGGATTAAAGAACTAGTACTCCATCCAGAATAAATGGTAGCCTTCATACATGGACTTATCACGAATGGTGGCATACATATTACGTTTCGAAATTTCGGCATGATAGAAAATATTTTTCTAAAAAAATACGATTCGAAATTACGTATAAAAAAAAGTAAACCACAAAATATATCGAAGTTTCGTACGAATTCGATCTATAGTACGTTTTATTTTATCAAACCTTTGAGTTGTAAAAATAATATTTATCAAGCTCAAGGCCATTATTTGAGTGATAACATATTCCTGTTAATAAAGTTTATTGATTTATTTGTCAACCACAAACACATGTAATATAATCAATAAACAATATCATATATTATATATCAGAGGTCTGGCAAGACCTCCGGGGAGACAACTTGCCAGACCTTATTATAAATTTAAATGTATAAATCGTAAAAAACAGTTAAAATAAAAAATTTCAAAAAATATTTTACATATATATTGAAAGCACCTTTCCAAAAATTCTACATAAAAGTTCAAAACATTTAACTTTGAAATTGCTGTTTTATTTCATGAAAACTATATGATTGGTTGAAATGTTTATGTAATATATAATAACTAGCCGGTCCCGTGGTCGGCTAATTATTTAGTTCTTCTCCCCGAATGAGGTATATCAAATCTTACATCTAGCAAAATATAAACTGACAGATGGAGATGAACCATGGCAGTATACAGGTTGGGGATGAACCATCGTAGTATACAGGTAATAACTTACGTAGCATCGTCTCCCCGAATCAGGTATATCAAATCGTTGTCTACCCGCGTTCAACCGTACAGGTTAGGAGAGATATATATATATCACTGATATTAATTCTAATTATACAAAAGATTAAATAGTCATTTAATATACCACATTAATTAATTTATATATGAGAAAAGTAATTATTCAAATTTTTTGCATTTTGAAATTATGAATTTTTGTGATCTGAAATACGTAAAGTGAAAAAAGATTGATACTAAAAGACGACATAGTTGAAAGATTTTATTAAAGAATACTAGAGATATTTATTCGGAAGGTAAAAAATCAAAAAAATCTTTTTGATTACGTGCGTTACAACGTTTCAATTTTTTTTCAAAATTTCGATACCTTTTTAGGTACTTTTCTGTTACCTAACTTTTTAGGTACTTTTCGTCTGCTTGTTTAAAAAAAATTTTAGAGTGGGGGGGGGGGGGGCTGAGATAACAGAAAAGTACCCTTTTTTAAATACCGAATTTTTTAATTCGTTACGATTTTACAGTATAAAAAAATGTGAGGCTTGAAAACGCGAAATTCCTTTTCGAACCGTAACATATGTCATCACAGCTTATCGCCCCAGCAAAAATACATAACCAATCTTATTGTAAATCAAATTTATTGGCTACTGTATTTTCTAATACTGTCGTTGGCTAAGAGAGCTTTTCAAAAAAAGTTTTTGAAATAGTACCAAAAAGTTACCTAAAAATAAGAAAAATGCTTCTTTAAAAAACGCATTGTCATTTAAAAACGACTACAACAGATAAAAATTTAGAATCATTACCTGTTGATTTATTTTTGTAAATATTGACTGTTATCAGAGAGTAATAATTGATTAATTACAAACCTATATAAACCAAATATACAAATACTTGAAATAAATTAGTAACTCAATTTAAATAATTAAAACTTTTTTATTCCTGACCACTAGTATAAAAATCGATAACCAGTCGTGAGATAGTTATAAATAGAGGGGCAGACTGGTAATCAAAAATTTACTGAGTAAATTAAATATAAATATCTTTTATTTAACCCATTAGATAAGAGATAAAGACGAAATTGATTAATTTAAAACTACATTAAAAACAAAATTGTCTGCGTCCTATAAATAGAACAATATAAGTTATCAAATTTTGTTTACTTGAGAAACCTATCGGCATTAGTTACTTTTATTGATATACAAACAGAACACCAAACAACTAAATCCAGAAATTAAAAAGTAAAATTTTGAATAATAAATTATATTATTAACTTCGATAGATAGCTAAAAACAGTTCCATTATAAGGCTATAGCTAAATAGTGAGAGTATGAGAAAGAGCTATAGCTAAAATAAAAGCAAAACCATACTGTGCTTTTAAACCACACCTACAAACTTTACAAAAATTTTAAAACCTGTTTAAATTAAAATAAAAAAAGATTAATGATTAAAATTAAATAATAAAAAAATAAATATAAAAATAAGCAATTTAAACAATAAAATATAAAAATAGCAATTTACAATTTAATTTTTATTTTTTTGAAACATTTTAGCACAAATTTAATATTTAGAGCAACGAAAATTTAAGGTAGCACTAAGTAATTATGCAGACAGAAAATTGAAGTTAGGAGGCACAGAATGAAAGCAAGGGGATAGGTTTTTATGTTAAACGTTTAACAATTATTTTTTCACACATGTGATGAAGTTACATTCAATGATTATATTAATTTATTTTAAGATTAAAAATCCATATTGCACTTAAAGGTAAAGGTACGGGGTGTTTTCATCGAGAAGGTGCAATTGCCACGCTTGTATCGAAATATGAGCAAAGTAAGCTTGCTGCGGGATCGAACCCATAACCTTGAGTTATTGAATCCCAGTATCTAAGCAAACTTACTCATGCCCCTTGCACTTAAGATAAACCCAGTTATATTCAATAAATAAAAAACAAATTTTGATAAAACCAAAAAATAATTTTAAATAGTTTAATTCTTCTTGATTTCTTTGAAAACTCTCTAGGGTAGAGAAAATAGGGGTAGGATCTGTGAATCGGAGATTATTTAATTTTGCAACGTAATCGACAAGGTAGTACTATAGGTAAGGAGTCATTAGAGTCAAAAATATAAATAAATTTTACATGATCTGAATTTTAAACAACTTGGATTTACTAAACTTCAAATATAAAAAACAAAAGAATTCATAATTTAAATATTTATTATACCAAAAATTATTTTAGCATTTCAATTTTTTGTCAGATTTTTTTATTTTTTACAATAAACCTTTCAACTTTAACTTTTTTTATTTTTATTTTTTTAAATGAAAAATAATTTTTTTTGTATGAGTTTGGGTAAAAAGTCAGATCTCTATTCCTTTACATACAGGAATAAGGTGGCTATCAAAAGGAAATATTTTCCTGAGAAAGGTCGAAATGATAAAGGAATTGCAGTTTTACTTTCTTGAACATAAATTTATTTTGTCTGACAGAATAAGAAATAATGTATGGTGTGCAAATTTAATTTATTTAGCAGATGTTTTTTCAAAGTTAAATGAAAAAACAAACATTTTTCGAAATCGGGATAATATGAAATCTTTATCTCGTAAATTAAAGTACTGGATTTCAGAAGTAGAGAATGGTAATTTTGATTATTTTCCACTTCTTACTAAATTTCTTCAAGAACCTGAAATTGAATTATACGAAGAGTTTCTCCATGAAATTGAGAACCACTCAACAGCTTATCTATATCTCTTAGTGAGTATTTCCCGAACAAAGGACATTATTGGGTACCGAATCCATTCACAGTTGAGTAATTAATAGAAATTACATCTAATACTCAGTTAACGTCTAAATTTAGAAAGGTGGCATTATATTCTACTTAGGGTAATCTTCTTGAAGAATATCTTAAAATATCCAAACAGGCCATAAAAATACGTATGCCCTTTACGACAACATATTGATTTGAATGAGGATTTAAATCGATTACAATATATGGATGGATAATTGACAATATGTTTAAAAATAAGGAAGGAAAAAAATTAGGCGGGCTTTGCGCTCTCTTGTTCCCTGTGGGTTTACATTCAATATTTAAGTATAATGTACTTTTTAGGATTTAAATATTTAGGTGAGTATAATAAATTATTTTGTCATATACATATTCAATAATTTTTCATAGATTTTATTGTTTCTTTATATTTTATAGATAATAATTTCGATTGTTTGATAAATCAGCTTTTCTATAGGAAAATGTTAAATAAAACTAAGTTTCAAACACTTCAAATTTGTGCCTGTCTCTGTTTAAGTGCTCCCTGTTTGTACCTGCCGGTGTTTGAAGGCCCTGTGTTTTTGCTTGCCTGTGTTTGATTGCTGCCTGTTTGTACTTGTCTGTGTTTGAGTGCTCCCGGTTCATGCATGTGCTTGAGTAATCCCTGCTTGTGTCTGCTTGTCATTGAGTGCTCCCTGTTTGTGCCTGCTTGTGATTGAGTGCTCCCTCTTTGTGCCTGACTCTGTTTGGGTGCTCCATGTATGTTCCTACCTGTTGTTTGAGTACTCGTTGTTTGTTCCTGCCTGTGTTTGAGTGCTCACTGTGCCTGCCTATTTTTGAGTGCCCCTTGTTGGTGTCTTTTTAACGGACCCAGTATAATCCGGGAATATAAATTTGTATTATGATTTTACATACCCTGAGTGGTGGAGTAGTAGAGCTCTAGGTTTGGAATTTGAATGGTTGTGGGTTCGAATCAGGCGAAAGTTGTTCTATAGTTGGATTTTAAATACAAACAATTTTATTTATAAGTTGATATAAATGATAATTCAGTATCATCAGATTCCTCAAAATGATATTTTTAAAAGTTTTTTGGAAAAGGAGGGGGGGGGGCGAAATCCGCCCCCCTCTTGAGAAAAAAGTATAATAAAAAAACCTGCGGTCTAAAACGGTTAATACAAGGACATAACTCCAAAAAAACATTGGTTATCCAAATCTTAAATCAGCCCGGAAACCTACTTCCCATTGTTTAGAAGTGCATAATCTTTCACTTCCAAAAAGTTTGAATGATATAGAATTGAGTTCTGGTGATGAATTTTCCAGCAAAGAAGACTATGATATTTCTATTCAAAATGAAAGCCACAAAACTCTAGTGTTCAATCAATGTGAACTTAATGATCTGGTACGGCATATCATTTTATCGAAAGATTCAGCAGAACTTTTAGGATCAAGACTTAAATTCTAAAAGTCTTTTGAGTAAAGCTACATGGTTTTCCTCGTATCGCCATCGTGAGAAAGCGTTTTTATCCTACTTTATTGAAGAAAATGATTTGGTTTTTTGTAATGAACATCAAGGTCTGGTAGAAAGATTTGGCATGATATATAGTAATCAAGACTAGAGGATTTTCATTGATTAATCTAAAAAAATCAATTAAAAATAAAAAAAAACTTGAAAAAAGTTTGCCTCAAATTCAATTGGTCACTCCGTGATTATGGGAGAATCTTATCAAAATTTTGCTTTACTTTAAAATAAAAATGACACTAAAAGACACAACTAAATGACTTGCGGGATTTAAAAATTTTTATCTAAGAGCAGCAGCCAGGATACACCAAATTTCAATCGTTTTTTTGTGAGTGGAATAGCTTCTTCATTGGACTGAGCAAGGTTGGTCAATCAGAAATTTACTAGTACCTGGAACCAGAAACGTTTTGAGAGAAAGTTTAATCAACCCTAACAATATTATATTGTCCCCACTTCACAAAGTTAGGACTTATAAAACAGTTCGTAAAAGAATTTAATAGAAAAAGTGAGGCTTTTTCCTAGTTGATTAAAAAGTTATCTGGCCTCTCTCAGTCAAAAATCTAAGAAGGAGTTTTTGTCGGCCTTACATAAGAAAGTTTGATAAAAGATCAAAATTTTGATATTTACCTCGATGTTGTATAGAAGAAAGCATGGCAAAGTTTCAAAAAACTCGTTAATAATTTTTTGGAAAACCATAAAAGTCCAGATTATTAAAAATTTCAAAAATATGGGTTGTAATATGAGCCGCAAAATTTAGAGTAGAAAATTTAGTTCTTTTTACGTGGGATATCGTTAACTGATAGGAATGGAAAATGATCTGATCGAAAAATATATTTATTTTATCACATATCATAACTTAAAATAGGTTTATATTGAAGTCCCGAAAATAATGTTGAAATATTTTTTAAAAAAATTATAAAGTTCATTAATTTTTTCCGAAAATTGATTCTGAAGAAAAATTAGGAGGTCTTTAAATATTGTGTAAAATTAAGTTTTACCGTTTTTGATATAAATCTCTAAGGAAAAAACTTCAAAAGAATTTGGAATAGAAGAATTATAATAAATTTTAAAAACTAAGGAGTTGTGTTTGAGAAAACTAAAGCCGCAATGAAGGGGAATTGCTTTAGGTAAGGAAATAGACTCATAATCATCAAAGTTATATGTGTTAAGGGAAAATTTATCCAACGATGTTTCCTGCAACCCCAGTTATTATACCTGAAAATAATAAAGAAATATTAATAAATTTAGAATCGGGTGATTGACAGTATAAGGACATAATTGTAAAGTTTTTATTAAATGAATTCTTTATAAGAGATACATTTGGTTGAACATAACTATATTGAGGGGAGAATTAAAATTATTAAATATAGATTTCTATAGATTCATTAAGAAAAACAATATGTTTTTTAACGAAATTAAGAGCTCAAATATAACATGGACAGCTATGAAAACCAACTATTTGGTTAATATCGTTTAATCCTTTGTTCTTATAGTTTAAAAATATATGCTTCTCAGAATTGTTTTTATACACATAGTTAGACTTACCGTCATCCGAAGAACAGTATTTACAGAAAGAAAATTGCTCTTATAAAATTTAGTAGTGGGGCCGTTGCTTAAACCCTAGGCGGTAAATTTTGTACAATAATAAGGCAAAAACAAAAGTAAGGTTGATGCTCGATCGGACTCAAGACTTTGAATTATCGCAACCAAAATTTTTTATTAAGTTAAAACTATTGGTTATCTCGAATATTAAATTTTTTGAATCATGTAGCCAAAATATTTATTTTTTGTTACTTTTTTATTTTGCCTCACCAACTTTTTCGTGGTAACTTTTAATAATGAAACTTTTCTAATAAATTTTTATCATTTGCAATAATCTCTTTTTGTATCTGAAAATATTTTCTATATAAATACTTTCAATTTAAAACTACTTTTCTAACTTAAAAAATATTTTTCTATAAATATATAAATTCTTAAAAATTACTGCTAAGATTCAGAAATTACATTCTTTATTAAAATTTTCCAGTTAAATAACCTAAATCATAAAGCTAAAATTAAATGCTATTGTTTTCCTCGTATTGCAACTTTTTACGTCATCTTTATAATATCTGATGTATTTAAAACTACAAAATCAAATGATTCTTATAATATAAATACAGATAACTTTTTTAATACCTACAGCAGTGGCGTTACCAGAGGGGGCGGGGGGGGGGGGGACAGTGCGCCCCAAATACCTTTTCTGCCCCCCCCCCCCCTCAAATAATTTTATTTCCAATATGCTTGCCCCCCTAAATTCCTTGCATGCCCCCCCCTCCCCCCAACTTCCATTTTTTGGCTACGCCACTGGTACAGTCTTAAAACTTATTAGCGAAGTGTCTTTATTAAAGAAATGAATAAATTAATATTTCATAAATTGTCCTGATGTGTACAAAAGGAAGTTTCGCAAGAATAACACTAAAAAATTTTAATGCTTGAAACAATATTGTAGTTGAAGTTGATCAGTGGTTGACTGTATTTATATGATATGCTTTTCATTCAAAATTTTTAATGTAATAGTATGTTTTACTATCAATTAATTGAGCTAAAATTTTCGATACTATTGTCATATGTAGTAAAATTCGTATTCAACTACTACTGGCTGTTAAAAAATTATAAAGAAGCCCTCACGCCAAAAATTTGGTAATTGTCCAGTTTACGTATCTGTCAATCCATTTTTTTTGAATGTTTTGATTCGCTTTTCAAATTTCAATCAAATTTATTATAATTTGCAATTTTCAAACTTCTAGTGCCTTTTAACTTCTAACAGATATAATATAAGATTGATCGATGAATTTTTGCCAAAATTTTTTTAACGAAAGTTAACTACTTATTATTTGCGCTTTCTAATTATAGTAATGGCGCTTCTAGTTACATTAACTATATTTTTTTATTTTGAACTAATTATGGTAGCGCTATTAGTTTAATTATAACTCAATGAATGGTACAATTCATTTTATTAGTATGCAGCTAAAATTCAGGTACAATAAAACTAGGATATTTAAATGATTACGATACTGTTTATGACAAATTTTTGTAATTCTCGAGAATAAAAAAATTTCGAGTGTTGCTTATTGCATATTTTTTACTGAACGTTATAGAGCAAAATTTACTTTTATATTATATTCTAATTTTTTCCACATTCACTATTTTCATTCTTTAATATGATCAACTTGAAATTAATTCAAAGAGTATAAGTAAATACAAAATTGAAAAATTGTTTCAAAAACAAAATAAGAGATAATTTTATTGTTAGATTTTTTTTATCAATTTTCATGTAGTAATAAAATCAATAAAATGAAATGCGTAAAATATAGCCCTTAAAAGGGCTTTGGTTTGAATATGAGCAAAGAATCAAATTCTTTCAAATGATTTCAGATTGCCATCTCTTTAACTTTAAGCAAAATCTACTTCTAAGTATTCCTAGAAATAAATAAAAATATTTATATATTTTTGAAATATCAGACATAAGGTTCAATATTATCAATGAATTTTGGAAAGTATGAAATTTAAAGAATAAACTTATCAAATTTTTTCCTAATCACCCTGCTGCTTCAAGATTCCTTATGGAAACTGAATTTTTCAATTAAGAAATGTATAGGCTAGATATACAATGATAATATAACAGCCTAATTCATCAGGATTTTTTTAGAGTTTAAATAGAAATAACACATGACTAATTATTATAAATGACAAAACAAACAAAAATTACTTGGTCAATTATTGCAATAACGGATATTTGATTTAGGAATATACTTTATTTTTACTCTTTCTTGGATTTCTATTCTCTAAATAGAAAATAGAATTGCTATATTTCCTATTTTAGACTAATAGTCTGTTATAATGGGTCATCTTAGAAATAAAGTACTTCCAAATGCTCATTTTCACAAAGATTGGCAACGGTATATCAAAACATGGTATGATCAGCCCATGCGTAAAAAGAGAAGACACAAGTACGCTACTTTTTATCTTTTTTATCTTCAAGTCTCTATATGATTTTACATGCATAGCAAACGTGTTCAAAAGGCAAAAGCAATTGCTCCCATGCCTTTAAAGAAGCTTAGGCCTATTGTGAGATGTCAAACTAAGAAGTATAATAACAAAGTACGATTGGGAAGAGGCTTTTCTCTACAAGAACTTAAGGTATGTTCCTTTTCTTTTAAAGAAGTTTAGTCTCTTGAATATATCCTCAATTTATAATTGGCAAAAATTTAAATCACTATATTTAGTCTTCGATTTAAAGTTATTCACACTTCAAAAATCTCCAATAATTTTTCCAATCAGTATGTTTGTAATCATTCAAGATATTCTTAGTACTATATTTCAGCTTTACCAAATTTTTTCAGAAGTATATTTTTAATTGAGAGTTTTCAAAAATGGCATACGTTCAATTTTTCAGTTATCTAATTTATATAAATCAAAGTTGATTGATATATTTAGTAATAATTATTTTTCTGCTGCTTTTCTTAAAGTCTATGTATAAGTTATATTTTGATCCATTTCTTCAATACTTTTTTTATATTTTGTGTATCTGAGAAGCTATTATTTGAAACAAAGGAAGATTCTTTGTCAGACCTTTATTTTTTCATCTATGAGATAAACACTTAATATTTTATGTATTACAAGTAACAAAAATGTAAACCCTTGTGGGCCATCGAGATAAAAGGTTGAATTATTCAAAAAAACTTATTAATGCTCAACATTTTCTAATGTCTGAAAATCGCTTCCTCAAGTGTAAAAAAGTTTAAAAAAGGATAATGGTGTTCTATGCGACGTTGTGGATTTTCTGTTATTAAATCATCATATTCTTATGATATGCATTAAGCGAGAACGGTATTTAGTTTGCCACATAAAAATATCCGTTTTCTTCAATCGGATTTCCCTACAGTCGAAACTCTGTATTTGTTTAAGTAATAGAAGAACTAACGAATGAGATATCAAAAGATTTAAAAACAAACTGATCCGATAGAAGTATCCACAGAAAGCCTTATTGTTAAATCTACGAAATGTGAATGAGACAAAATATTCTAACATTTATAATGTTACTAAAATCACATTTTAAATGTTTTGAGGGTTATATATGTTATGTACAACTATGTTTTTAGAGTATTTGATTTCTATTTCAATTTATAAAGTAATTTTTATATTTCTTTCTTTGCTTAATTTTCTTTTCACTCATAAGTTTACCTGCATTACAAATAACCTTTGTTTGGAATTATAGAATATTTTTTTAAGTGTACGCGAACTTCATTCAAATAAGAATTTGCAATTGCTTTATCCTTTAGTTTTAGTTTTAGAAATATTATTTTGATTTCAGCAATCATTTACTTTTAGTGAAGAGAAGCTAACAATCAGATTTTTACACAGTATATCCATCTTTTCTTCAACAAGTCACATTTTTGATTGACAGATGCAACCGGTGTATTTATATACTCCATTAAAAACAAGATGAGATCAAAAAAGTTGGCCCACCTGTGTTTAAGCTACAGGACCAGGTGAAACCATTATCCCTCACAAATGTCATCATCATGTCACTTATGGACAATGATCAAAATTAATACTCGCAAAATCATTCTTTTTTGATATAGAAAACAGACAATTCAAATATAGAGCATTAACAACAAATTAACTACAATTTAAAGTCTTTAACATTTCCAAAATGCGAACAGTTTAAAACTTGATATATATTAATGAGATAATTTTTATATTATGAAAAAAAAAGAAAAAGCATAACAGTTAATTTTTAGTCCTCTAGACTAGAAAACCTGGAAAAACAAAATTTATGAAAGCGTATTAATCTATTAGTTTTACGTCACCTATAATTTTCAAAGCCATTTTACACAAGGAAGTTAATATGTAAGTCATATTGAAAGTTAAATGTAACTTTTTTCTCTTTTAATAAAAATCTATTTTTAAAAAAAACGGTGAAACGTTGGCTATGTGCTTAAATGGATCAATTTTAACGCCATCTTTCAAAAATTAAAATAGTGAACAAAAAAATTTATTAGTCTATAGTTTATTTGTGGATCATCAGTGGTTATTACTGTTTTAAAGTACTGTTGAAGACATTTTGGTTTGGTATACCTATATTTACAAAGACTGGAAAGAAATAGAGGAATTATTTAAATATAGTTTGTGGGTGCACCAAATAAAATATCAATTATCAGATATTTACACTACTTTCAACAAGATTTTAACGATTTATATAGCTAGATAATAATAATTTAATGTTGCCAAAGTTCAACCGTTTATTACTCTTTAAGTTGGGTATTTTACATCAAAATTTACTTCAATATTTTTGTGTCAAAGAAGAAATTTAAAATTTTGCAGTAAGGGTCTCTCTTGATACCAGTTACTCAAAAAAGCTGTTCTTTTTTTACAATTGGTTCTCTTTTACGAAACTTATCCTTATAAATAGTAGAGCTTGTGAAACAATAGGAGTGAAAGAACAGGTGGGTGCCTGTTTTTTATATGCCCCTAGATCAGTGTTTCCCAACCTTTCTATCCTACGGACCCCCTACGCTGAAATAATTATTTTGCCGACCCTTCTGGGATAAAATTTAATATTGAAATTTTAAGGGTAAATATACAATTATATTAGTAAATAGAGCTCTTTAAAAACATTTAATTTTAATGAGATTTTTGAGGTTGCTTTGTTGGAACAATGTAATAGATGTTTGGTTGAATGGTAGATAGTTTTAGGCGAAGATCCGATTCTACATGCATTCGATTTCTGTATTTAGATTTCATATAAAGAAGCTAAGGTAAAGCGTGTTCGCACAAATAAGTTGTAGAGAATGGCATAAAGTGTTTGATTGCTCTGGATGCCAATTTAGGGTACTCATTTATCGTGTGTAACCAGAAGTTCAACAAATTGGACTGAGTGAAGCACAACTGAAGTGATGTATCACATGATAGCTCGACTAGACTATTTCTTCCACTGAGCTTAGGCCTTCTATCTCAGCTGCATTTTTTTAATTAGATTTTTTATCCATTAAAAACTACTTAGCTCCATAGAACTTTAAAATATATGAATGTATGCACTTATAGTACTAACCCTAGTAAAATCATTTTAAATTTTACGGACCCCAAGTTGGGAGCCACTGCCCTAGATTTTGCTCTCTTGTTGAAAGCAAAATAAATCTCGCCTCAAAGTGAAGACAATATTCGTGTATGAAATTTTCCTAACATTCTCGCACCAGTAACTATGAATAAGTTTGTACCAAACAGCATTTATGAAAGCCACCGTATGGAATTGATATAGACTTCCACTTAAACATAAAATTTGCTTGAGGCAGCTTCTTTGAGTGATTTTTATGTTATATTTTCTGTTTTGTTTACCACTGAATTTCTCATTATCTCATTAAATGCAAAATCTATACGTTATAATAGGTGGATGACTTTATAGCGAATTTTTTTTTAAATGTGAAAGGTATGCTCAAGGATAATTGCTATTCTAAGCAAACGCAAGTTTTATATTTGTTAAAATTTTTGAAGGAAGATGTCTATGTAAGTGTGTTATCATAAAGACGTACTTATAAAAATTTTGGATAAAGTAAAAATTAAAAAATTCTTAAAAAAAACTTTGCGGTAAATAGAAAAAAGAAAAATATTTGAAAATTGCAGATGTGGATGCTGAGACTTAAATGATCCTCGGATAAGAATGCATAGAAGACGTACTTATAAAAATTGAAAAATTCTAAAAAAAAAACTTTCCGGTAAATAGAAAAAAGAAAAATATTTGAAAATTGCAGATGTTGATGTTATAGTGGATCTTGAAACTTAGATGATTCGCGCATAAGGATGTTAAGAGGATGTACAAATTTTTGCTGATAATATCTGATTAGATGCCGATATCCGATACATCTCAATCAAGGATAAGGGTGTAATTTATGTAGCAATAGAGCACATTATTGTGTGTATCCTATCCAAATAGCTGAAAGAAGAGTACAAAACAAAAGTAATTCCACTGACTTCTATGTAATCAGAGTTTACTGTTTAAGTGACCATCCTTATGTTAATTAGAATGTGTTGCGAATTGAATTCTGGCATAAAATGAAGAACTTCATATACGATTTGACATTTTTAGAGTGCTGGACTTTCTAAGAGTTATGCCCAACGTGTTGGCATTATGGTTGATCACAGACGCCGTAATAAATCAATTGAGGGATTGCGCACAAATTCTCAACGATTGGAAGAATACAAAAACAGGCTGGTTATTTATCCAAAAGTCAAAAAGACTAAAAAGAAACTAGATTCTAAGAAAAAGGAAGAAAAAATGGACGTAGATGTTAAGGTTTTGATTTAACTTTTTTTTAAATATAATTCGTAATTTTTCTTATCCCAAAAGGCTACACCAAAAATAGTAAAAACTCAGAAGTTTGGAGTAATAATGCCGATTAAAAAACGCAAGTTCAAGGTCGTTGCTCGTGTTATCACTAAAGTAAGATTGCTTCGTTTACTCAATTTCTTTTGTATAATTGCATGTTTTAACTTCAGGAGGAAAAGGAATTTAAAGCCTTCAAAGCGTTAAAATCAGCTCGTTCAGCTAAAAGAAATTTAGGCAAAAAGTTAAAGAGAGCCAAAGAAGCTCAAGACGCAGCAAAATAAATTAAATATATGCTACTTTATCATATAATAAAGAATACATTCTTACTCTTGTAAACTGTAAAGTAGGAAATTTATGCAAGGAATTTAATTTCCTGAAATAAATCTAACCTTATGCTTATATTTATAGTTAAAAATACATTCAAAAAAATAAATCAGATAGATGCTCAAAATTCAGTACACCAATTATCTTTGTTCTCAACAACATTGAGTATATCTGTGTTTGTATGTCCAATCATATGCTGAGTTGAAAGTTTTAAATCAATTTTAACGTTATCAACATGTTTATAAAAATTTTAGTGCAAAGAAAAATTCAGGAATTTATTTTGAACCATAATTCGCAAAATTAAAGTAATACAAAGTTTGCAGTATAATATCCAACTCTTGGAAAATTATGTGCTAAACGGCTGGTTCCCTAAGTGGGCGATAGCGCTCCCAAGCGAATGTTTTGGAATTCTCAGGGGCGCTAGGAATACTAATATGACAAGTATTAGTTATTAAAACAAAAAATATTTTGTAAAATATGTAGCTATTAATTTTGGATATCAAAGATTCCCTTCCTTATTCGTAAGTGATTAAAATAGTTCTAATTTTTCCCACATATTGTATAGTGGATTTTGTGTTATAATTAAATTTTAAATGACAAAAAAAGCGTACAAATAATGTGAGTGGTGATATCAGAATTAATTTGAGTAATATCAAAGTGAACATTTAAATTTGGAAAAACATAAAACTTAGAATTTACATGGGAGTCTTTGTGAAGGAAAATATATTTTATATGTAAGGTACATCCTTTGAGGTAATGTCGTCTAGGGAGGGGGCCTTTCTTTAAAAATATCTTCTATGGGAGGGGACGATTAGTAGGAAAATTAGGGGAGGAACTGCTAAACAAATGATCTAATATTACTTTTTCTCTTGTATACCTTTCCTTTTTAGAGGTTCGGATTACATATAGTTTCTGTGATATACAATATAATAAATAGTTTCTTTTCCAATGTCTTTTGTTCATTTTTCCCATTACCCATTTACGACCAATGTTCCCAAGGGAACGTAAGCGAATTCCTACTTTAAATGGAATTAAATAGGAATTACTAAAATCGTCTGCTTTGCTTGATCTTAACCCGTTAACGACCAGAATAATCAGACGATATCTAATGTAAAGCAGAAGATTTGTATATTAAATGGGTTAAGTAATCTCTTTACACTTAAATAATTCTATAAACTCGTCCAAATAAATAATATCTTAAGATTTTTATTCTACTGAGAAATGGATACCCATATATTGAGCAAAAGAAAACTTAATATATTTTGTTTGGAATGGAAGATACGGCTAGTATCAAAAAGTTGTGTTTGTTATAAAAAAAATTACAATTAAAAAGAAGACTAACTTTTATTTTTTTTAAACTTTTGTTCTCATAAGGTGAAAGTGAGCCACCATTAAAAGAGTCACTAGTAGCTAATCTCCAGAGTGTGACTTACCGAGGTTTGCCTGTAGTAGCAACTTTTAGTAATTTATATAAATATGGTTTTCTAGTAAATATAAAAAAAAATTTAAGATTTTAGTTTTAAAAAAATTGGTAAAACCTTTTTTCATCTGTGGTAACGTTTTTGAACATAGAACCAAATTCAGAACCAACATGGTACAATAGACCTCAGCAAAAATTATAATGAAGTTTGAATTTAGAAATTAAAATTTTATACCTATATCAAAATAAAATAACCATGCAAACGGTAGTTATATATTTAATCCCAATTTTGTTTCCGCTCTTAACTTTCAGCCAAAAATATCTTTTTAAAAGTATGAATCAAATTTACGTTTGAGAAAGTCTTAAATGTTATACATATGAATATATTATATATATACTAGCCGGTCCCTATCCTCTAGCTGTTCAAAAATTGTTCTTTGAAACATGGATCAAGTACTGTCGATAGAATATATCAATACCAGAACTAGAAGCACTGACCGTAGGCGAGTTTCTGGTTGATCATTTTGATGCCTTCTTTGTCAGTGGCCTTTTCAATGTATCTTGCTAGAGTGCTTACGTTTGGGATAACAGTGGAGATAGGGCATGATTCTGCACTCATTTCAACAGCAAGCTGAAGGATGGTGACAACTTGTTCTATAAAATGCCACTCAGAGGAAGGAAAATTTGGTAGCTCATCATGGTCAAAAAAGTAGAGCTGTTCAGCTTTTGGAGCCGCTTCAGCATATGGTATGCACTGTTCCAACGAGGCAGAACACAGGAACTAGTAATAGTAGTGCCTTTCCCGTCTGCGACTTGATGTCCTTGACTTTAGTGCAGGCTTTGGGAGAATGTTTGAAATGTGTAGCCAATCCATGCCTTATCTTCCACAGATTTTTGACAGAATGGCATCGCTTTTGATGATCACTGTGCAAAGGTGTCGTGGTGAATGACTTACGCTTCCAAATGCTTCTTATTTTTTTATTACAAATACACTGTGCAGAGGAATTATTAATTTTGAAAAGGCTTGAGATGAAGCTCGATATCGCAGACAACAATTTACGGAAAATCAGAATGGAGTGAAATAACGTTAGCTTTCAAGATTTCTTATATATAAAGAAAAAGAACGCAACGTATATTTATATCAAAAAGTTTTGCATGCACGTTGTGTGTGATTATTTGTGTATATGAGACTGATAAATGAGCGAGCACTTATTTGTGTGTCTGTAAGCGACCAATGAAACAGGCATGGGGCAGAAATACCATTTATTGCTGTGTATGTGTTTGCGTGTAGTATGGCAATCGACGCAAAAAACTAAAGTGATGATGTGAATTTTGTACAGAAGACCAAGTAGTTTGCTATCTAATTTTTGCTATATTAAATGTAAACTAGCATTTTCACGCTGATTTCTACAAAATAATTTGTAGATATGCCATAACATCAATGAATTCTGACCAAATCTATCAAAATGTTTTATATGTGATGAGCTATTTCTATCTAAAGCTACTAAATTTAAAAACGCAGATTTTGTGTTACTTATTTTCTAGAAAAAAACAAAATGTCAACATATAACAATTAAAAAAAATTATCAATTATTTTTAGCATTCAAATCAAAACAATTTAAACGCTCTTGACAACATGGTTCCCCACATTTTTGACCCTGTTATTTTATTTTCTTAAAATTATCTTTTAATGATCTTTCCAAAAAACTTTACTATTTCATGATTTGCAATCTAGCAGTGCCAATAGAACTAAAATTTTGTGTATACTCTTTGAGACTTTCCAATAAAACAATGAATATTTTCTTTTCAATAAAAAATCACTTAAATTTTGAGCTATATAAATCCTATTAAATATATCTTGACTTTCTGATAAACTTTTGTTTAATTTCGATATTAAATAAAATATTTTTTTCCTTTATTTACACCCATTCAGCAAATTAAAGGTGATATTTAAAAATTACAAAACTTTTAACATAATTATGTATTTGATTATAAATACTTTTTTAATTATTTTCTTAGCCTACGCATTTTTTCGAAAAAATTTATTAAATAACGAAAAAAACAAAAAATTTATAATTAAGATAACTAGGCGCTCTTTTGTTCCAGGTAACGATAACTAAAACGGAGTAATTCTTATTAGTAGCGATTCGATTTTTAATATTTGGCATTGATTGTTTTTTAAGAGGTTCGAATGATTTTCATGAAAAATAAATGTCACCATCATATTCCTAATTAATAATTTAGTGGGTCATAGAGTATCACTCGTATTCCACAAGTAACATTTACTAATATCATGATACGGATTTGAAATGGAACTCTCCTTTCACACAATGAAACTAATTGCTATATCCTGCAAAATTTATAATGGAAAAAAGGGGGAGGGCTGATCGCCTCCTCTGAATCTGCCCTTGCCGGTTCCAGAAATCGACAATGGGGGACCTAATTTGAAATATTATTTTTCTTAGTTTTTTAAAGTTCAGACTTTGTCATCTTCGTATCCGTCAACATTTCTTAACAAAATCCAATTTTGCAAAACCAAAAATTTCAATACCATAGAAATCCTGATGAAGGGTCTGGGAAAATTGAAACAAGAATTTTTGAGGCCTACGCCCCCTCCCCATTTGAATCCGCCATTGACTCTAGGGATTCATTTACAATGATTTTGCATACAGAAAAATTTATTCTAGAAAAAAATGTTATAAAATCTAATCCAGGTAAATTATCTTTTTTTAGATCCACCCCTTGTCAATGTTCCAAAAAATGGGAGCTAAGGAAATACCACGTTGTAAGAGATATCGCATTATAGCAATTATTCCACTACACAAGTTTCAAAGTAGTGAACTAAATTTTATAACTCGATTAAAAAGTTATATTATTCCAATTGTTAGAAAAGTTCACATTCGTTTTTAAAGCAATTAAAAGCTGAAACTTTTCAATTCTGTTAGCTTAAGCAATTTAGTAAAAAACCAAAGTATACCTTTATTTGAATGTACTAAATTTTCAATTTATTGCAAGTAACGCATGCTAGAGTCAACAAAGCTAAAATAAGTTATCTCTTTATTTTCAAAAATCTAAAAAAAACTAGGATTAACCCGATCCCTTCACAAAAAAATTAGTTGTAGAAAATTGGCTGAATCATATCCCTTCAAATTTTGTGACTTTTCCTAAAATCGCTAGCTGCATCTTTTGAAACCATTTTCATGGTAGTTGAATGACCCCTTCTTGTCCAAAACTGTCAATCAAAATAAAAAATTAAAATTTTGACATTATCTGTACTTAACCTTATAACTTAGGATCTATATTATATAATACCCTGAAAATTTATAATTATATACAGTTTACTTTTTACTATTTATTTTTTTTACTATTTTTTTTTTTATTTTTACTTTAGTTTACTATTTATATACAGTTTTACTCCTTAATGACTGTTTATGCTGAGGCAAAAGCGAGTAACAGGCGCTTTAATCTCGTATAGCTCCGGGTGGACCAATCTCGTTAGCTTTGGACAGCAGTTGTTCTAGGAGAAAATAACTTTGATTACAAATTACCACTGCCTTGTGGGTTAAGTACTTGGTTGTACAAAGGCTAAAGGTTTCCAGTCCTGAATACAAACACTGGTTGGCGTCAGGAAGGGCATCCGGCTTGTAAAAATTCTGCTCCAATCTACTTTGCAATGATTCAAAACTCTATAGGGCGGGGTACAGCCCGAAGTACTCCGTGGGTCCTTCCAGTAACCTACGTCAAAAAGAATACTGAAAAAAAACCAGAGAGAAAGAATAGTGTGGTAGATCATACTGACAAAATTTCTTGTAATGTAATAAGATTAGCTTCATGGAATGTCGGCACAATGACAGGAAAAGCGAATGAAATTGTAGAGGAGATGATAAGGCGAAAGATTGAAATAGCCTGTGTACAGGAGACTAAATGGAAGGGTAATGCTTCTAAAATGCTTATTCAAGGATTCAAAATTGTTTATACCGGCTCAACTAATAAAAAGAATGGTGTAGGAGTAATTTTGAGTAAAAAATGGCATGAAAAGATAATTGAAGTGAGAAGGGTAAGTGACAGGATAATTTTATTGAAATAAAAGGGTTTTAATGAAATTATTACTGTTGTGTCAGTGTATGCACCACAGATTGGTTGTAATAGGGAGGAGAAAGATGTTTTTGTTGATAAACTTGATAATTTACTGTCGGAAGTCGCAGAGAGTGAAACATTAATTTTAGCAGGTGACTTTAATGGTCAGATTGGGAAAAATAGTGATGGGTATGAGGAAGTCCATGGTGGACAAGGTTTTGGCAAAAGGAACGAAGAAGGCAACAGAGTATTAGACTTGGCACAGAGAAATGAATTGACCATCTGCAACACTAATTTCAAGAAAAAAGATGATCATTTAATAACGTATAGTAATGGAGGCAGAAATAGTCAAATAGACCTTTTAATGGTCAGACAGGAGAAAAGAAAATATGTCAAAAATTGCAAGGTTATCCCAGGGATTGATATTGTATCGCAGCACAGAATTGTCATGATCGACATGCTTATATCTAAAGAACAAAGGAGAAAAGTAAAAAAGATAGGGCGATTCAGAACATGGCTACTTGAAGACAGAAAAGTTCAAGGTAGATATCAAGAGTTAGTTGAAAGTGGTTTGAAAGAAAAACAAATAGGTGATAATATTGAGGAAATGTGGAGTCATCTTAGAAAGAATCTGTTGACAGCAAGTTTGATTGTGCTTGGTAGAACGAAAGGTGGTAGAAGAACTCAAAAAGAAACTTGGTGGTGGAAAGAAGAGATTAGAGAAGTATTAAAAGCTAAGAAGCAAGCTTTTAAAAAATGGCAGGTAAGTAAGTTGGAAGAAGACAAACAAATGTATAGACTCAAGAAAAAAGAAGCTAAAAAGATCATTGCGGTATCAAAAGCAAGGGAAACAGACAAAATGTACGAGGCACTTGATAGTAAGAATGGTGATAAGCAAATTTTTAAACTTGCAAAGGCTAAGCAAAGAGATATCAAGGAATGTGGAAATATCGACATTATAAGGGACAAAGAAGGAAAAATTCTTTTTAAAGAAGAAGAAATAGAGGAGAGATGGAAAGAATATTTTGAAGATCTGTTAAACGTTGAAAACGAGCATAATTGCATCGTTGCAGGTACAAAAATTGAAGGTCCCGAGCTAGGTTTGGAGGAAAAGGAATTATATGAAGCAATAAATAAAATGAAAATAAATAAAGCAACAGGATCGAGTGAAGTAAGTGTAGAAATGATAAAAGCTGGAGGAAGAGAATGCTGGAAGATGATGAGTAGATTATTGGAACAGATTTGGAAAGAAGAAGAATGAACTAAAAGTCTCATTGTTCCAATTTACAAAAATAAGAGATGTGTTAAACTACGAAAATTACCGGGGCATAAAACTAATAGAACACGGATTAAAACTTCTGGAAAAATTTTTGGCTGAACGTTTAAGAAATCAAGTTAACATAAATGATAACCAGTTTGGATTTATGAGAGGAAAGAGTACAGTAGATCCTATATTTATAGTTAGACAGGTGATGGAAAAGAGACTTGAAGGAAATCAGCCTTTATTCTGCGGCTTTGTAGACCTAGAGAAAGCGTATGATAGGGTTCCAAGGGATGTTATGTACTGGAGTCTAAGAGAAAAAGGTGTAAGTGAAAAGTTAGTGAGACTAGTTAAGGAAACCTATAGAAACTCTAAAACTTCCATCAGAACAATGAACGGATACTCACAGGAATTCGACATAAAAGTAGGGTTACACCAAGGTTCTGCATTGAGCCCTTTTCTTTTTGCAGTTGTTATTGATGAAATCTCCAAAAATATAAGAAAAGAAGGAGTAAATGAACTTTTGTTTGCCGATGACTTAATAATTATGGCAGATAGTGAAAAAGAATTACAGGAAAGACTAAGTATATGGCAAAAAAGTCTCGAGGAAAAAGGCCTAAAGTTGAATGCAGGCAAAACCGAAGTGATGAAGGTTAGTAGAAATGACAAGACTGAGATAAGAATAAAAGACGTTCATGGAATTGAGTTAAATCAAGTTAAAGCGTTCAAGTATTTAGGATCAGTTATTGAGATGGAAGGAGGATGTTGTAAAGACGTTCAGTCGAGATTGAATGCCAGTTGGGCAAAATGGAAAGAGGTTAAACCTGTTTTAAACGATAGAAGACTAGCCATGAATTTAAAGGCCAAGGTATATACATCAATAGTTAGACCCGTCATGACTTACGGATCAGAATGTTTGTGTCTGAGAAATAATGAAAAGAAAAAGCTAGAAGTGTCGGAAATGAAAATGCTGAGAATGATGCTGAACGTTACGAGAAAAGTTAGGATTAGAAATGAAGAAGTGAGGCATAGAACAAAAGTGACGACGAGTGTTGTAGATGTAATGGAAAGAAACAAGATGAGATGGTATGGACACGTGCTAAGAAAAAAAAGCGATGAAGAAATAAAGATAGCGTACGATGCGCCTGTACAAGGAAAGAGAAAAAGAGGAAGGCCAAGATTGAGATGGAGGGATGATTTGAAAAGGTCCATGGAAAAATTTGCATTGAAAGAAAGCGATGCGAAGGACAGAAACCTATGGAGAAACAGGATCAAGCCATCGACCCCCATTTAGGAGATAAGATGATGAAGAAGAAGAAGATATACAGTTTGGTGCGCATAACACTTTATATATTTAATTTTTTCAATAATCATGGCTAATTTTTAGAAAATGTCAATCAAAATTTTGATTGATCAAAAATATATCTAATAAAATATACCTTCAAATTTTACATAAAATATATGTTTTTATACTAAATCGGTCATGCTGTTTTCATTTCTGGACTCATTTTTTACATTTAGGATTTGAAAATACCTATAAGAATTAATCAAATTTGCGGTTTACTTCTGAAAATTGTCTCCAAAAACATTCCTTCACATTTTACATAAAATATATGTGTTATACTAAATCGGCCATGCTGGTTTCATTTCTGGACTAATTTTTTACGTTTAGGATCTGGAAATACCTATAAGTGTTAATCAAATTTGCGGTTTACTTCTAAAAATTATCTCCAAAAACATTCATTCAAATTTTACAATGAAATATGTGTTATACTAAATCGGCCATGCTGGTTTCATTTCTGGACTCATTTTTTACATTTAGGATTTGAAAATACCTATAAGTATTAATCAAATTTGCGGTTTACTTCTGAAAATTGTCTCCAAAAACATTCCTTCACATTTTACATAAAATATGTGTTATACTAAATCGGCCATGCTGGTTTCATTTCTGGACTAATTTTTTACGTTTAAGATCTGGAAATACCTATAAGTGTTAATCAAATTTGCGGTTTACTTCCAAAAATTGTCTCCAAAAACATTCATTCAAATTTTACAATGAAATATGTTTTATACCAAATCAACCATGCTGTTTTCATTTCTGAACTCATTTTTCAAATTTAGAGATTTTAAAATATGAGTCAAAATTGGCGGTTTACTTCTAAAAGCTATCTCCAAATATATTCTCTCAATTTTACATGAAATATTTGTTTTTATACCAAATCGATCATGGTGTTTTCATTTTTGAACCCATTTTTTACATTTAGGATTTGAAAATACCTATAAGTATTAATCAAATTTGCGGTTTACTTCTGAAAATTGTCTCCAAAAATATTCTCTTGAAATATGTTTTTATACCAAATCAATCATGCTGTTTTCATTTCTGAACTCATTTTTTACATTTAAGATGTGAAAATACCTATAAGTGTTAATCAAATTTGCGGTTTACTTCTAAAAATTGTCTCCAAAAACATTCATTCAAATTTTACAATTACATATATGTTTTTATTATACCATATCAACCATACTAGTTTCATTTATGGACTCAATTTTTGCAGTTTGAATTTGAAAATACATATAAGTATCAATTAAATTTGCGTTTAGTTCTAAAATTTGTTTTTATAGTAAATATATCATGATGATTTCATTTCTGAACACAGTTTTCGCATTTAGAGGTTTTACTGCTAGTGTCAATCAAATTTGCGGTTTATGTCTGAAAACTATATCCCAAAATATTCTCTCTAATTTTACATGAAATATATGTTTTTATACCAATTCGACCATGATAATTTTTATTTCTGAAATCATTTTTTGCATTTAGAGGTTTTAAATGTCTGAAAGTGTCAATCAAATTTTCGATTTACGTCTAATGTCTGCAGAAATATTTTTGAACTTTAAATAAAATATGTGTTTTTATGCCAAATGGAAGATGCTGGTTTCATTTTTGGACTCAGGTTTGGCATTTATGGTTTTAAAATATTTGAAAGCTTGAATAAGATTTGCGGTTTACTTCTAGATTTTCAAAAAAATAAAATATCTGTTTTATACCAAATCGATTATGCTTATTTTATTTCTGTACTGGATTTTGGATATACGGTTAAAAAATATCTTGAAGTGGCAATTGAATTAGTAATGTATGCCTGAAAAACAGTTCTGTAAAAAATTTAAAAAAAATGGCTGCATATTAGGTATATAGTAAAAATATACTTTTTTTTTTGTATATTTTGGCTTATAATACTTTCTACAATCATTTTGAGTATGAAATATTTATTAAAAAAAATAAAACGTATTATAAAATCTTTTGAAAATTTGTATGAGAGAAGGAACCAAGTTGAAAACTAATTGAAAAGAGAACATGTGATCAAAACAAATAATTAAAAAAATATGTATCTTGACTAAATTGAAGATCTACAATGTTCTAATGAACTAGGAAGTGGTTTAATTATATAATAGATGCTTTAAAAATATTTTGACTGCGAAAAAGAAGTTCCTCTTTTACAAATGAAAAATATTTAAATCTATAGCTTATCATCTAGGATTACAATTAACATTTAGCTAAGATGGGTAGGAAATCTGAAAATTTAGAATAGGTCAGATTTGTCAAAAATGGCACAGGTGCCAATATGTGAGAATTTAGTCACTATCAAGATATTTTTAATTTAAATTGAATTTGTCCATCTTTTTGTGTCAAAGAGATGAAGAACGTTGAAACTTTTTGTAATTGAAGAATCAACATCACGAATGATTCATCAGAAAAAATCCTTTGAAATAAGATTGGTTGACAAATATTCAGACTTGATAATAAAATACACAATACTGATAAAAAAGTCTAAGATTCTTTAATCAGAATGCTTTGAGAGAGGAAAAAAGTAATTTTATCCTTATAAAAAAATTTTCGAAGACACATTGAAGAATATGAATTTCTAATGAAAAAAGAGCTACCAAGAAAGGATCATCATATAATGAATACCAAAATTACATACTGTAAATTATAATATGACGTAGAGACTACGAGCCGATAACGAATTTGTAGCCAAAAAGATGGAGGTCCTATCGAGTTACATAAGTTACTGTAGAATGAAATATTTTGAGTGAATTAAACACCTAAAGTTGGTTTATTAAATAAATTAAGAAAATAATTACCAGAGAAATACTGCAAGTAGAAGTTATTTTTATGTTTATATATTTGACATTGATTTACAGGTTTAATCGATTTTTCGACAGGTTTTATTGATTTCATTAAAAATGAACATCACCATTAAATTCTGCATACTTGAAATGTATAAAAAACTTTAAAAGAATCAAACTTTTAATTTTGACATGGACTGTCATATTTAAATTATTTTGTCAGGTTTGACTAATTTTTTATATAAAAAAAAGGAATATAACCAGTAAACACAGCCTACTTGAAAATGGGTATATGTGTGTAAAAAACAGTATATAATTATTTAGATAAAAAGTTTCTTTTTTGAGATGAGCTGTTATATGTAAATCACTTTTTTGACAGGTTTGAATGATTTTCATAAAAAATGAATATCACCACTGAATTCAGCATATTTGAAAATGGGTATACATGTATAAAAAACTTTATATACTTATTTAGATAAAAAGTTCCTTTTTAAGATGAGCTGTCACATTTAGATCAATTTTTTGACAGGTTTGATTGATTTTCATAAAAAATGAATATCACACTGAATTCAGCATATTTGAAAATGGGTATACATGTGTAAAAAACTGTATATACTTATTTAGATAAAAAGTTCCTTTTTGAGATGAGCTGTCACATTTAGATAAATTTTTTGACAGGTTTGATTGATTTTTATAAAAAATGAACATCACCACTGAATTCAGCATATTTGAAAATGGGTATACATGTGTAAAAAACTTTATATACTTATTTAGATAAAAAGTCCCTTTTGAGATGAGCTGTCACATTTAGATCAATTTTTTGACAGGTTTGATTGATTTTCATAAAAAATGAATATCACCACTGAATTCGGCATATTTGAAAATGGGTATATATGCGTAAAAAACTATTTAATTATTTAAATAAAAAGTTCCTTTTTGAGATGAGCTGTCAAATATAAATCAATTTTTTGACAGGTTTGATTTATTTTGATAAAAAAATGGACATCACCACTGAATTCAGCATAGTTGAAATATATATGTAACATTAAAAATATTTATAAAAACTTATTAATATCTGAGAAAAATAGGGGGGACACTTTACGCCCCCCAGCACTTGAGCGGACAAATTTTGCCCAGCACTAATAGGGTCACTGAAACAACACTTCAAATTTTTGTTTCAAAGTGTCTGTATTCCTAGAAATTTTGCTTGAGGGCGTTTTGACTAGGAAATATCCTCAATTAAAAACATGTAACAAATTAGATCAAAAAATTTATTTAAATATAAACGTTTGCTAAATCATTATTCATTAACTTTATTGTGCAGAAAATTAAGACAAAATTTTGTAACTTCACTTCCGTTATTTGTGGAGCTAGATTGTAAATATTCATGAATTTGAACGCATCTGAAAATAGAACAAGGCAAAAAAAATATAAATATAATACAAAAAATGTAAAGGAAGGATTAAGAATAGAAATAAAAATTTTAATTATTTTTACATTTCTTAACTAAACAAAATTTTGTTTACATACAAATGAAATATCAATATATCTAAAATTTGATTCATCATTTAAAAAATGAAGAGTAACGTAGAGAATTCTATTAAGTTTAAGAGTAATATTTAATGTAATTTTAAGAGAATAAAGTTTATCTATTAAGATGATATTATCAAACTAGATAAGCATTTTGAAATTCAACTGTTAATAGAAAGCCTTTAAAAACAGAATGGTTATAAAAATAAAAAGGATTACGGTTGAAAATGAAGTATTTAATTGTTTTTACATTTCTTAACTAAATAAAATTTAGTTTACACACAACGGAAATTCAATGTATCTCAAAATTGATTCATCATTTAAAAAATGAAGAGTAACGTAGAGAATTATATGAATTAAGAAGGCAATATACTATTTATATTGAAATGATTTTCAACTTGACTTTCACTGTTCATGGAACTCGATTTTAAATATTTTGAAACTGGACTGGTAACTGAAAGTGTCTAAAAATAGAATGGTTACAAAATAAAAGATGAAAGATTAAAAATGAAATATTTCATTGTTTTTACATTTCTTAACTAAATAAAATTTAGTTTACACACAACGGAAATTCAATGTATCTCAAAATTGATTCATCATTTAAAAAATGAAGAGTAACGTAGAGAATTATATGAATTAAGAAGGCAATATACTATTTTTATTGAAATGATTTCTACCTTGACTTTCAGTTTATGGAACTCGAATTCAAATATTTTAAAAACTCGAAGCTGTATCTAAAAATAAAATATAATTTTCAAAAATTAAATATACACACATAATGGAAATTTTATTTATCTCAAAATTGTTTCATCATTTAAAAAATTAAAAGTAAGGTAGAGAATTCTATAAACTAAGTTTAAGACAATATACTATATATACTCAGATGACCTTCACTGTTTGCAGAACCAAAGTAATAGTTGCAAAAAAGAATTAACATTAATAATAAATTTTTAATTCTTACATTTCTTAACTAAATAGAATTTTGTTTACACACATAATTGAAAGTCAATAAATCTCAAAATGGATTGATCATTAAAAAAAATTAAAATAATAGCAAATTCTATAAAAAGACACTATACTAAATATATTGTGGAACTAGATTTTATGTAATTAAATTTAACCCATCGGGCATCAAATGTCAAAATGACGATAAAGGTAAAAAAATTTTTTTTCCACATATTGAAGAGATCCAAAAATTTTAAATCGACCCTTTAAAGTTCTTTAAACTTTCATTTTTGACATGTGTTTATATTTTTTTTAATTTATGTTTTATTGCTAATATAAATTTATATTAACCGGTTATCGACCACAGTCAACCTCTGCGTTTATTAGTGATTTTAATACAACTCTTCTGTTTTACATTAGATATCGTCTGATTATTCTGGTCGATAACGGATTAACGTATATAACATCCATAGGACAAAATGATCTGATTTATCAAGTGCAATTTTTGTTTTTTTGATTAAAATATCAATCTAGAAAATTTTTGGGAATGAATATCAAAATGGCTAATTTAGTATAAAAACATATGTTTCATATAAATTATTAAAGAAAATTTTTGGACAGTTTTCCCACGTAAATTAGAAATTTAATTAACCGTAAAATATTCTCCAAATCTCACATCCAAAATATGAGACCGGAAATGAAACTAGCATAACAGATTTAGTATTAAAACTTGGATATGTAAAATTAAGATATTTTATTAAATATACTTACCATCAATCAAACAACTTTTTATTTTTAAAGTTTTAACCCTAGAACGACTAAATGGGTCAATTGACCATTTTATAAAATTAAATATAAAACACTCAAATAATACTTTTTTGAAATTGGCTAATTTTTATTAAGTTTAAGTTTTTCGTACTAAATAAAGTTTCCATTACATTTAAATCAAAAAAAAATATAGTATTGTCAAATAATTAATGAATATACTAAGAACGGCTGAATAGGTCAAATGACCCATAATCCATTATAACTAAAAATCTTCAAAATAAAAATATTTATTTCAAAATTTTAAAAATTTTATTCTTTGAAACATTCAAAACAAACTTTTGATTTGAGCAAGAACCACACACTTCGATATTACAACCATGACATTTTGAGCGTGTTTTATTTTTACGACATTTTTTACATAGAAGCCGTTTGTTGTTGACATCTGATGACACTTTCCTTTTTTCAGAATTTATTGAGATAGACTCTTTACTCTTCAATATTTTAAATTTTGAGCAAAGCTCTTCACCCAAAGTTAACAAAAACTTTCTTCTGCTAGTAGTGATGGAAACTGTATTGTTATATATAATATAGGAGTTGAGGCAGACTATATCAAGCAAGTTGGAAAAAACGGCTAACGGCCATCGTCTTGTTCCTGGCTTTGTTGAATATTCTTTCAACATTTCATCACAGGTATCTACACCACCTTTTGTAGAGTTATAAAACTCTATTACTTCTGGTTTTTTCTTTTCTTTTGTAGAAATCTTAAAATTATCGTGCATAGAAGAAAGCAAGTAAACGATTTTATTTTTTTTGGCTTTATAATTCAATAATAAAACTCCATCAAGCTAAGTCTAAGCTCGTAAAGAAGTTATCGGTTGTCACATTTAAACCCATTCCAATAAAATCTTTCATCAATTTAAATTACAACACTTTGCCCAAGTGAAGTTTGACGCTCTTCTTTTCCAATATAAGGATAAGAATTCAAAACATATGAAGTTTTACTATCGCAAAGCATCCAAAATTTTATGCCAAACTTACCAGGCTTGTTTGGCATATATTGTGTAAAACTACATCGACTTCTACAAGCAAAAGTTGTTCATCGATTGTAACAGTTGCATTTGGTAGAAAACACTTTTTGCAATTTGAAATTACAGCATCCCATACCTCGCGAATTGGAGCAAATTTATCCATATCTTTTCTTCTTTTCCTAGACTCTTCTTCATCAAATCTGATATATCTCAAGATCTTTTTAAATTTATCTCGTGCCATTGTATTATTGAAATTTTTTATTCCATAATTATTTTCCCAAAAAGAGTCTAAAGGCTCAGATTTGCCTTTCACAACTCCACGTATGATACACAAACCTAAAAAAGCTTGCAAGTCTTCAACGCTTATTCTAAAATCAGATTTTTCTTTATTGGCTTTTTTGTTTGTCATATCTACAATAAATTGTAATGTTTTAGATCCTATTAACTCTAGAAAAATGTCAATTGAGTCACTAAACTTATTTCGAATAAAATTAGTCACACCACCTCTATTACGTATAATGTTTTTACAACTTGTTTTTCCTACAACTTTAGGAAAAGATAAAGTCCAAAGTACTCCGTTTTTACTTTCAAGTTCATTATCTACAATTTCTTCATCAATTTCACTTTCGATTTCACTTTCATCAGATGATTTATAATTAAAACATTCCATATTTACATTTTGAGTATTTGCATTGAATATATTTTTTAAAAACTATACAAAATTATATAAAGGTTTTATCAAAAAAAATATTTAAAATATTTTAATATATTAAATAATTATTATAAAATTTTTATGGAAGCAGTTTTTAAATTTAAAAGCCAAAAATGAGTTTAGGTCAATTGACCAGTGTAGCCTTTCTAGGTATAATTTTTTTTCAGTCGTTCTAGGGTTAATATAATTTGTTAGAACTTTAATAGAGATAAACATTATCATTCTTAGGCTTAGATGTGACTAGAAAACACATACTTAATGAAAAAATAGGAGCTATTTTTAAGCTACCTATGTCAAGATTCCTGGTCAAAATGACTGAAAAATAAAAGATCCGAAAACCAAAAAATCGAAATAAAACACAAATATCGAATTGAACATATTTATTTCTGTTTGGGGCATTTAGACTATGAACCCTCATAAATAACCAAAAATTGCCATCCCAAGCGTTAAACTCGCAACTGATAGTGTCTAAGTATAGCAGTCACAAAAAAAGGATTCAATTGAAAATAAAAATTGTTTTTACATTTCTTAACTAAATGAAATTTAGTTCATATACGCAATTAAAATATGATATATCTCATAATTGATTCATCATTAAAAGATGAAGAGTAATGAGAATTATAAAAAAATTAAAGTTTAAGACATACTATATATACTAAGATTACTTTAAACGTATCAAAAGTTTAGTAAGTAAAAATTTAAAGTAAAAATATAATTAAATCAAAAAAATATAACGAATTACCTCATTAGAGATGTAGAAGTTTATGAGATAAGTTAAAGGTAGGTAGGTAGGTAGGTATGGAGATTTCTAAGCACTTTCCAGCTGGAGCTGATATGCTTGCAAGTCTGCTGGAATTTGGTCTTCAAAGTGTAAGTTTAGTTTTGTGGGTCTTTCTGAAATAGAAAAAGAAAATTTGGAAGATTTTTATGGGTGTAGACATTAGATTGTTTTGTGGAATGCATGGATTAGTGGTGATAGTGGCTTATTGTTATTAGATATTTGAGGGAGGAATGAGTGTTTGGGTTGCAGAGAGTATAGGTTCGATTGTGGTTATGAGAAGGGAGAGATGTTTGATGAGTAGTGGATGTTGTAGAAGATCATGTAAAGAGGATGGAATATCTTTAAAAAAGAAGCGACTTTTATCAAGGAGTTGGTGTCGGTGAGAATCAAAAATTGGACAATAAAGGAGGATATGTGTAGGTGTTTCAATGTACGAACAGCTGTAACGACAGAAAGGGTTTGAGTGAAGTTTGAATTTGAAGAAGTATGCATTACAAGGGCAATGGGATGAGAGCCAGCGAATGATGTTCCGAGGGAGTGAGTGAAAGTGTTTCTTTAAAATGAGTTGTGATAATGGCATAGATGTCAGAGGTGATGTGATGGTTGAGTCGATAGATTGTTGCCACTGCAGTAGTGTAGAGTTGGTTATAGTATTTGTAAAAGTGGAGATGGGTAGAGAAAATAGGGGTAGGATCTGAGAATCGGAGATATTTGATTTTGCGATATAGTCAACGAGGTAATTTTCAAAACAGCTGGAATGAGCTGGGCACCAGACGATTTTTACTGCAAAGTGATTGGATAGGTGAATAAGTTTGCGTGCTAAACTATAAGTTGAGTGTGAGATTTTATTTTCGAGTTTTAGGTTTTTTATTAAATTTTGCGAGTCTGTGAAAAAAGTTATGTATTTGAAGGAGGTAGAAAAGGAAGTTAGGTTATTAAGGAGTATGTTGCAGGATAGTAGTACTGCGTGAATTTCAGTTTCGTGTGCAGTGATTTCTGGATCTAGGTTTGTGTGTTGGATAAGAAAAGGGTTTTTTGTGTTTTGTAGGAAGAAAGCGCATGCAGCTGAAGAGCGGTGTTGTGATTTAGAACCGTCAGTGAAAATTGAAAGTGAACAGGTATTGTTTGTTGTGCGTTGGTGAGCTATAGAGTTTAGGGCAAGATATCTGTGGTGACAGATGTTTGTGATGTAAGGAGGAGACGAAGAAGGGTGGATGAGCTCGATTGGGTGGTTTAATGGTAGTACTTGATAAGATGTTTTGTTAGGAGCAAACTGAATTAATAAGGAATTGTAATACTGCAGGGATTGGGATGTTTGAGTTGTGTATAGGCTGGTGAAAGGATGTGGTGGGGGTGTAGAGCAGAAAGTTATAAGGTAATTTTTAAGAAGCGTTTTCTTTAGATTGAGGTGTAGCGGTAGCGTGTTAGTGAATAATTCAAGTTTTGTAGTTGGTGTAGTGTGATAGGCATTGGTGATAGAAAGAAGACACAGGCGATGAATTTTGCTGAGATGAGTGATGGATGACTGGTGTCTCAACTCTGAGCCCCATGAGAGAACTCCATATTTGAGGACAGGGAAAATTAGACTTTTATGAATGAATTTTGTGATTTTTGGGGAAAGTCCCCATTTGTAAGAAATTCCGTTTTTAAGAGAGAAAAGGGTTTTGATTAGTTTTTGTGAGATGCTTTTGAAATGAGTTGAGAATTTTAGATTGGGTTGAAAGGTGAGTCCGAGATATTTTACTTGGTTTTGAGGATCTAATTTGTCTGTTGTGTTCAGTTGTAAGGGTAAAGGTTTGATTCTTTTGCGTGTAAAGTGGATTAAGTGGGATTTATTAGGGTTAAAGGAAATTTTGAATTGTTGGGCTTTGAATTGAATTTGTTTTAGTAAAGAAGCAGATTGTTTAAGATTTTCGTTTTGCTCAGAACTAGAAAAGGAGAAAAGAAGATCATCGGAGAATCCCTGAGAAAAGTCAGACTTGTTGTTGATAAAGGCAAGAAGTGGATTGATGAGTATTAACCAAAGTAGGTCAGATAAGTTGCCTCCTTGAGGAGTAGAGAGAGAGAGCTCGCGAATATATGAGTTGTTGTTTTCAGTTAGAATTAGAATGCGATGGTTGAGGTAATTGTGTATGAATTTTATCATGTATGTGGGGTAGGTGTTATCTATGAGATTATTAATAATAGCTGGGTTCCAGGCAGTGTTAAAAGCATTTTCAATATCTAGGAATAAAGTTGAGGCTATTTTATGATTCTTTAGTGCGGACTCGAGGAAGAGCGTGAGGCGAGAAAGTGCTAGTTCTGAGCTTTTGTTGGGAAGATAAGCAAATTGATTAGCGTGAATGAGACCATTTTTTAAGCTATAATGTAACAGTCTCTTCCTCAGAATTTTCTCTAAGATTTTGCCTATTGTCGGTAAAAGAGATATGGGGCGCCAGTTTTTTATGTTATTGAGATCTCGATTTGGTTTGGGAATTAAGATTAATTTGCTAATTTTCCAGATATTTGGAAAATAGCTTAGTCTTAAGCAACTGTTGAATAATTGAAGTATGTGGGGATAAATAATATGGTATGCTTTGCGAACGTGTTTCATGGATATGTGGTCGTAACTGCAAGCTAGTTTGGGTTTGAAGGAGTTTACGGCATTGTTGAGTTCTGTGATAGTGATTCGTGGAAAATCAAAGGTGTTGGTGTTGCGTAAGTATGCTTGAGTTTTAAGTCTTATGATGGAATTGTGAATGTTGTCGGTTATTAGTGAATCAGATGGAAAAAGTGAGGTGAGAAAGGAGGGGTTCAAGTGTGATGCTTCATTGTTGTTTGCTGGGAGTATATGGGGAGGCAATGGAGATGAGGATTTTTTATTAGTGATTTTATGAATAGTGCTCCAGGGGTTGGAGGGAGTTTGAGTGGTGAATTTTTTCCAGGCTTGTTTTTTAGCTTTATTGATTTCTTTTTTGTACAGGTTTTTTAGTAGGAAGTAATGTTGAATGTTATCCTGGGTGTTTATTCTTCTTATAAGTTTTGATGAGCGTTTGATTTGGTGTTTTAGGTTGTTCAAGTAGGGGTTCCAGAAATAGGCGTTTTTGCGTTTCGGAAATGGGTTGTTAGGAGTGGAAGAGATAATAGAAGTTGAAATTGTTTCGTTAAGGAATAATGCTGATTTTTCTAGTTCTGATGTTGTATTGGTTTCCATTTCCGTATTGTAAAGTTTTGATTGTAGGGATTTTAGGAAGGCTGACCAGAAAATGTGTTTGCCAATGGGGTGTTTGTGTTTGATGTTTTTAAGTGCATTAAGATTGGCTTGGAAAGATATAAAAGAGTGGTCTGAAGCTGAGGGTGTATCACAAATCTTCCAATTTTTTATAATTTTAAGTGATTCATTTGAGATAATGGTGATGTCGATGTGGGATTGATATATTTTGTCTAGGTGTTTTCTTTGAAAAGTTGGTGATGTGCTAGAATCAGCTATAGTGAGGTTATGGGCAGAAAGGAAATTGAGGGTTTGCAAACCACGAAAATTTTGTTTTATATCCCATAAGTATGAACGTGCATTTAGGTCTGTAGAAATAATGAGGTAAAAACTTTTGTTGATGTAGTTTTTTATTTGGGTTAGTGTATTATCAAAACGATAAGGAATAGGATGTAAAGAAGAGGGTTGTGAGTAAAGAGAACAGAAGATTAGTGGCGTAGTAGTTGAGTGGATAAGAGTGAAGATGTAGTTAGAGTTGGAGAATTGGTATAATGGTGTATTGAGAATGGAAGTTTTTATTATGATGCAAGCGGAGTAATCGTTTAAAGGGGGTAGGTGTATGAGTTTGTATTGGTCAAGTAGGTGAGGTATGCGTGTGTAGGGTTCATTGATGGATATTACATCGTATTGTTGGGAGAGAATTATATTAATAAGGTTATCCCATGCCGTTTTAGAATGATTTAAGTTGATGTGCAGAAAATTTAACATGTGTAATTATCTATAGTTTTAATGTGTTGCGCTAGAATTGAGTTACTGTGATTGATATAAAAACTGCATGTTTTGGATGTTGCAATATGTGGTAATTTACAATTGATGCAGGTGATCTTGGTTGAGTCGTTTGAGTGTGTGCAAGATGTTAGTGAATGTCCTCGGTTGCCGCAGTGTGCGCAGTTTGGGGATGAAGCATTACATTTTTGTTTCAAGTGGCCGTATTTAAGGCAATTTTCGCATTGTTTAGTTCTGGGTTTAAAAAGATTTAGGGTTAACAGATTATATCCTAGAAAAATTTTTGGTTGATTGCGGAGATATTTAAATAATTCAGGATTGCTTGGCTCAATTAGTACCGTGTAGGAGAAGGTTCCTTCCTTGCCTAGTTGGGTAGGATTCACTAATTTTCCTATACTTTTGAAGTTTTCGTTTTGTTCTTCTAATGTGTCTGTCAGATTATTAATATTAATTTCTTTAGGTATACCTCTTAGAATAAATTTGGGTATTGGAGTGGGTAAATCACAAACGCTGACGCCGTTTTTTAAGAGAGAGGATTTAGCTGCTGCTTTTTGTTGTGAATTTTTGAATTGAAAGTAGATGGTTCCTGTATGTGAGGATCTGGTTTTAGTAATAGAGAGGGAGTTATTTTTGGTTTCAAGGCCTTTAATAACATGTTGGCGGTGAATAGCTTTTTCTTTCTGAGATATGATATTGTTGGGAGGCGAGATTTTTAGAGTAAGGTTGGGTTCCAAATGCTTTTTGATCAAGGGGGTGTTGGTAGTTTTCATATTGGGTGTAGAATTTGGGGCTAGTATTGTTTTCTGTTGGGAGGACGATACAGGTAAGGATTTATTACTAGCGTTAGCATAAGATTCTGGTGCTGTTGTTTCTACTATAGGATTTTCAAAGGTTTTTATGTAATGTAGAGCTATATTGTATTTGAGATCATTGAATATAATTTGGTCACTTGGGGAAAGAGAGGTTTTAGCAATAAAATCATTGAATAAATTGTTTAAAGTTTCGGTCGTTTTGTTCAGTTGATCGGATTCCGAGCGTGCCCTTTTGTTGGACATGTTAGTTTTCCTAGAGGTAGTGTGAATGGAAGATTATTATGTTTGTATACAAATTGATATATTTGTTATGAAATATAATATTAAAGATAAATAATCAAAATTGTCCTGAAATTCTTCTAGAAACAAATTGAAGTTAAAGGTAACCATATTTTAAGGAAAAAAATATAATTAAAACTAAAAATTAAAAAATATATAAATTTCACTTAAAAAATTTTTGTCTTAATTTTAAATAATGTCAGTAGCATAGTTCTAAAAGTATATTATAAATTTTTAATAGGGATTTTCTTGTCGTTATTTTGTTCTTGTAAGTTTTTCATTTCTGCGTAGACAAAAAACACTAAAAAAAGTTTAGAATGATATAACTCATCAGAAAATTTTTTGATAATTTTGTTTCATTAAAATAAACAGTTTATATCTATTTTATTCAACATATTTGACAGTGTTGCCAGATCTACCGATTTATCCATATTTTACGAATTTTTGAGGCAAAAATTGTCTACGCATATTCTACGGACGGATTTTTGACTCGTTCGGATTTTTTACGGATTTTTGCCACTAAATTTATGAATAATTTTTTTTCTTTTATTGAAAAGAGAGCTTATAAGTAATAATACATTTATACTAAACTTTTTTTATTAAAAATTCTAGACTTTTCTTTGCCAGGCAGTAAGCTGTCACTATTGTTCAAATAAAAAATCAAAAATGGTTTAATTCTCTTTGCTAGCATTTTTATTCATATTTTTTAATTTACTTTGAAAATTTTTCTAGGAATAAAATAAATTATAAAGGGTGTGCCTAAAAAATGGCCAGCTCAAAAAATTTGTGCCTAACTCGGGAATTTTACTGTATACATTATCATTTAAATGAATATATTAAGATTATTTTCCTTTAATTGTTAATTAATAACTTTTTTCTGCTTTTTTCAATATTTTTTTCATAAAACACATATAACTGTTTTTTTTATTTATTTTTTAAAAAAGAACAATCAATTCTATATATTTGTTTTTTCTCTAATTCGAACAGGATTTAAATCATGCTTGCCAATTTTTTTTATTTATTTAACATTTTAATCTAAACCTTTTTTTATATGTATCATTTTAGTAAATCTGGTGATTTGACTTTGTAAGATGTTAGATTCAGATAGTTCTGTTTTTGATACCTCTTCCCCCAAGAAAAAATCACACCTACAAAAAAATATGAGGAATCTTATAAAAGTGAGTAGGAGAAAAAGTTAAGCTGGCTGAAAGGTGATGGATCAGAAGGTACAGCCTTTTGTAAATTATGCTCTAAAAAGCTATTGGTTGGTAAGCGTGGAATTAAAGACCTCGAAAAACATGCTAAAACAACATTCCACGTGAAAAACGAAAAAACTGTAAGGGAAACAGAAAAAAAGCTTTCAATTCTTTTACTAAATAAAAATGTCAAGATCCAGTCATCAAATCGGAGGTTATTTTTTCCAATTGGATGATGGAGCACAATTTATCTTTTCTTCTCGCTGATCATTTTTCCGAACTTTTACTGAAATTGTGCTCTGATTCCCAAATTGCAAAAAAATTCAATGCAAACGAACTAAAGCAACATGTATTATCAAGTCTGCGATGGCTGCCTACCTTGAAAATCAAACCATAAACTTCATGAAAAGCAATTATTATAGTCTAATGATCGTTGAGAGTACATATAGAGGAGATCGTAAGCATACAGCAATTACACTATTGCCTGAAATCCAGATCACACTCAAGTCGTTTTTAGCCAGATTTGTGAGACCCGAGGAAATTTATTCCGAACAAGATCCAACGACCGTTTGTATTGATGTAGAATTTCAGTTACATGATGAGACTATTTTTATAGGTTATCAAACACCTGCTTTTTTAAAAGATAATGAGGATGAGATTGACAGATATGAACTGAAAGAATTCATGAGGTTATTTTGTCTTTTTTCTTTCTTACACCTTTGAAAATGTTCTCAAAATAATATTTTTATTAGTAATATAAGAAATTATTATGTTTGAGCTGTTAATCGATTCAAGCAAAGCTACCCTTTGGAGATCCCATTTTAGGCCATCTTCGTATTTTGGATCCAAATGAAAGAACTAAAATTACGGCTTTATCAGGCATTTTTTAACATCATTTAGTTAACACCAAATTATGAAATTTATATTTTTAGTTAATGCTTTAGTAGAAAGGTTCCCGCACATTGTCCCTCTTGATAGAGTGACGAGTTTTTAGATTATCAATTAATGAAAATCCCCTCTGATTTGGAAAATTATGAGGTTGACGCTTTTTTGAGGAAACTTTTCAAATTAGAAAGAAAAATAAGATTCCCAATACTTTGTGAACTAATGATAGCATTGTTATTTTACCTCATTCATATGCAGACTGTGAAATTCTTTTCAGGTATAGCTTTGAGTAATTTTTTTTTCTTTTGAATAAATAATGTTTTTCTCTTCTTTAGCATGATTAACAATAAACAAATAAAAGAAATCAGCTTGATCTTTCAACAATATCAAGGCGTCTGCATGTCAAAACTAACGACCCAGGTGTACTTTGTTACAAGTACGATCCGCTAGAAAGTGTCGTTAAAATTTCATCCTCCGTTACTCTAAAAGCATCACACAATTAAATATTTAAAAGATGATTATTATTTAAATAGTTTTTTAAGTTTTTTTCAAATAAATTTAATTTTCAATCAAAAATAGTATGGAAGAACCGCCGTTCATTAAATATTTGAATTTACGGATTTTTAGGACATGTTTTACGGATTTTTGATAAATTTTAAGTAAGTTTGACCATTTCTTTTTTTTTATAAAAATTAATCTTATTTCTGTATAATCTTTTAATCCTATTGTATATATCCGAGTTTTGTTGGTCGCTACATTTTTTAAATTTCCCTAGAGTATAACGGACTTTTTTCCGTTTTTGTGAAGTTCCGCGTTGCAAAAGCTACCCTTGGTTTTTATTTGAGAGGTTGTAACATTAACATCGTTAGTTAGTAATTTGGTTAGTGTTTGAGGAAATAATTTCAACTTCCCAGTGTGGTAATGTTATTTTCGAAAATGACATTATTTTCTGTTTTTTTCGAAAATGACATGTTATTTTAGTCTAAAATTCATGAATCTTAGACTTTAACGCCTCACAGAATAAACTAGAGTTAAGATGATTCTTGAAATCTGGAGTTCCACAAGATATCAATTTGGAGTGTAGCATAAGTTCTATTTAAAAATGGTCGGATAATGATGATTCATCTAGAATTTACCAATGTTTAACTAAGGGTAACATGCCAGGAGTGCAAAGACATAGTTCAATATGATATTCAAAAAGGGAGTTACATCTTAAGGAAGAGACAGTTTGAGATTATATCGCCTATTATTAAAACCGTTTCATCAATACCTTTGATAAAATATCCGAGAAGAAATAATCTAAATAGATAGTAGAATACGGTGGAAATAGACGGAAAAAAGTGGGAAAACTTTATTCCCAAGATTGCACTGTATACATGTGCAATAATCGTTAGACACATTGCCTATAAAGTCAACTTTTACGTTTTTTTAGAAAGGATAACCGATCCATATTATACTAAATTATGAAATGCTGAGTAGTTGGAAAAGGTCCGAAAAAGTAACTTATTTTTATATAAATAGAGTTTGTTTATTAGGATAAGATCATAAGACCTTTTTTCTATGAAAATTCGCAATTTTCATTGCAAATAAAAAAATTTGCAATTTAGTGCAAATTGGGATAAGGGGTAGGTATGTTGTTTGAGTAAAGCCATTCGTTTGTAGTTGAGATATTTATGGATGTTTCAAAAGTGGATAGAGGGAAGGCGTGGGTTAAGAAATCTTGTGATGTTATGGATGTGGATTTACATAAGAAATCTACTAAAAAATTTTCAAAGGAGGAGGAATGGGCGGGGCACCAGAAAAGTTTAATTGAGAAATGGTTGCTAAGGTTGATTAATTTCTTGGCTAGGTTTTGTGTTGAAAGGGGAATTTTTCTGTTAAGTTGTAGGTCTTTTATTATGTTTTGTGAGTCTGTGAAAAAGATTATGTGCTTGAATTTGGATGTAGAAAAGGTTAGGTTATCAATGATGTGGTTGCATGATGTTAGGAGGGCTAGGGCTTCAGTTTCGTATGCGGAGGTGTTATTGTATGTCTGCATTTGTTGTGTGAAGAAAGGAGTACTTGTATTGTGATTAAAAAAAGCGCATGCATCGGTTGCTTTGTTACGTAATTTTGACCGTCGGTAAAAATTGAGAGTTGGTGGTGCGCTTTTGAGTTGCGTTGATGTTTCATGGAGTTGAGTGCTAAGAATTTGTGGTGGCATATATGAGTTGAGTATGGGGTCGATTTCAATGGGTGAACTAGGGGGTATGTGTATAGGTGTGGTAAAACTTGGTAGTGAGTAAGTTATGGCATATATTGTACAAGATAGGAATTGAAAAAGGTTGGCGAAGCCGATGTGGGAGTTGAGTAAAGGTTCGTGAAGTTATGTGGAGCTGGTGTAGAGTGGAAGGTAGTAAGATATTTTTTAGTTATGTTTTTCTTAAGGTTTAGGTGTAAGGGTAGTGTATGTGCAAGAAGTTAAAGTTTTGCTGTAGAAGTAGTGTGAAATGCGTTTGTTATTGTGAGTAAGCAAAGGCGGTGTATTTTGTTGATATTGGTTTGGTGAGTTTTGGAATTTGAGTGAGCTTCCCCAGACAAGTGAGCCATATTGTATGACTGGAAGTATGATAGATTTGTAGATGTACTTTGAGATTTTTGGAAGAAGACCCCACTTATATGAGATAGCTTTTCTTAGAGAGAATAGGGTTGGTGAGAGTTTTGTGTATGTGACGCCAAGATATTTTATGTGTGATTCAGGAGTGAGTGATGTTGATGTGTTTAGTTTCAGTGGTAGTGGAGTTATTCTTTTTCGTGTGAAGTGTATAAGTTTTAGTTTTTTTGAGTTGAAGGAGACTTTGTAGTTGGTGTCCATTTTTTGTATTAGTGTGATTAGATTAGCAGGGCGATTGATGTTGTTTAGTTGTAGTGTGTTTGAGAAGGTGAATAGGATGTCATCATAGTAGCATTGGGCAAAATCCGATTTTAAGTTGATCAAATTAAGAATGGGGTTGATGAGAATTAGCCATAGCGGTGCGTCTTTTTACCCCAACCTACCCAAATCCACCCCTAATCTATCCCAGCTTACCTAAATAAACTTTGGAAATATCTAAATCAATGATAAAAAAGAAAAATTTTATTAGAATGTTTTTAAGTTGAATTTTTTATATGTCTTTTTTGTACGTTAAAAAATATATTTTTTTAATTTTTAAGTTTTTGTTATCTGATAATATAACATTGATGATACCCGAAAAAAGCTAAAAAAAATTTTGATTCACTACTGAAAGTTTTGACATCAATCGTTTGTTATTCGATAAACAGATTTTTTGATGTTGAAAAAGTTTCGCCCCCCAATAATAATTTGAGGATGTCCATCCCTGACTCCAACTTAGAATTCCTAGATATAAGTTTTGCTTCAATTAAAATTACATTTATATAATTAAGTTTTGTACGAGACGCTGTTTGGTAAAATATCTCATAAAATCCTACAAATACGATTTGACTTGATGAAGTGAACATAAAATTTTCACTAATCCCTAAAAAATATTATAATGAAAAGAGGAAAGATGTTACAATTAATAAGGCACATAACTTCTGCTTACAAGGATATTCAAGCTTTATAAGAGCCAGGAATTGATTTATGATGCACCAATTCGATACCTAATTAGACTTATCAGTAAATGAATATACTAATGCATTTTTTACAAATCATATTTTATTTAATAATGAAAGTTTTAAAAAATATAGGTTCTTGATTTTAATATTAAGGTTTAAATATAGGAACTAATTTTTCAAAAACAGGGTAATTTGAAGATGTTTTCATGATAGAATTTTAACTAGTTAAAATAAAAGTTTATATTTTCATTATTTTAGTTAAGATTATTTCTTCTATTTTTTTTATTTGTTTGTTAAAAAAATTAATAAGTTTTTATTATAACTTTTTTAAGGCAATTAAAGATGGATTTATTTCACTTCAAAAAAAGTGTCAAGAAATTGCTTTGAATATATTCTATAAATATAAAACACCATCTCTTTTTCAACCATACCAAGTTGATTCGTGTAACTTGGATCTGTATAGTCTAAAATTAATTGAATGTTTCACACAATATAAAAAAACTGTTCCATATAAAGTTAGTGCAGATGGAAATTGTTTTTTTAATGCTATATCAGTAGCTTTATGCGGCAACGAAGACAACAAAAATTCCTTGAGGGTTCTAACTTGTATACAGTTGTGTTTGAATCCTTTTTTATATGACAACAGAAAAGGAGCCGAAATGATTACTTTAATCTCACCAAATTACGAAAAAGCATTTCTGGCCTGTGCTAAAAAAGGAGGATATTCTTCTGCTCTTACCATAATGGCTTTGGCAGATGTTATAGGAATAAAAGTTATTTCAATATATCCCCGAGTCAACAAAAATATTGATATTTATAGCAGCATACTATCCACAAGTTTTATTCCGACTATTTTGATACCTAAATTTTCGGTGAATATATTATGGACCCGAGCTGATAATGCAAAAACTGATGAAAATTGGATGCCTAATCATTTTTGCCCAGTGTTTGAAAAATGCCTATCAATTACTGAAATCAATTCTTGTTCACCTGAACAAAAAATTTCAAGGTCTTTTTCTTCAAAAAATATTAATGAGTTTTCAAAATTTTTTACAGTACAAGAACTTTTTTCAATTGTTCAAAATCGTGAAAGAGTTTTTTTAAAACCCTCAATTGAAGAACTGGAACCATATTATAAAGTTTGCAATAAAAAAAAATTTAGTAATATTGCTAACAAAAATAATTTCTGTTATTTTGATGAATTTGGAATAGCAAAAAAAGCACTACAATAAAATCTTACCACATCTTGAACAAGAATATGATGACAATATATTTGAAAAATAATTTATTTTGTCTAAAGAATAATTCTGGAAATAACTTTGTTACTATAAACCCACAACCATTAACTTCTGAAGTTGTATGCCTTCATAGATTTTATTCATTTTCCAAGTCATCCAGCAGTTTAAGAAAACGTGTTAGTTGGTTTAGTCCAGTCTCTGATAAAAACTTGAGTGCTGTTGCGATTTATGAGTATAGAGGGAAGCTTAATTGTGAGTCATTACAAAAGACAAGAACTAATCATAATTTGTTTCATACGGTAAGATCTGAGATTAAAACGTTAAAACCTCAAGAAATTTATCTTAATAACATCGAAAAAAATGAATATACAGACTCCTTTAAAAATTCAAAACAAATCAGAAATTTAAAGTATCGTGTGAATAAAGAGGGAAAAAGAAACTATGATTTAAGCAATCCTGCTAATGAAGTGCTTGACTTTTATGAAGATGGTTTGTAGGAGTTGCGGCGTGAATGCTCGCTGTGATGGACTTGTTAAGTTGAAGAGCAGATGTTTCGAGATTATTTGTTGGATCTGTGGTCAGTGTGATGTCTAGTTTAGATTTAAGATTGTGAAGAAATGCTGTCCAGAATATTTGTTTGCCATAATTAGGATTTGGAATTTTTGAGAGTTTAGTAGTGAGGTCGATTTAAAAGGTTATGTATGTGTGGTCGGAGGCGGATGGGATGTCTGAGATGCGCCAGTTGTGAACTATACTTCTTGTTTCGTTGGAAATGATGGTTAAATCGTTGTGTGATTGATATATGTTGTTTAGATATAGTTGTCTAAAGGTTGGGGATTTATCGTTGTCAGCTATTGTTAGATTTCCAAGAAATTGGAGTGTGAGTGAACCTTGTGTATTTGATTTTATGTCCCAGAGGTATGATCTAGCATTTAAGTCGGTGGATATAGCTATGTGGTGGTTGTTGTCTATGTCATGTTTGATTTGTGTAAGTGATTGAGAGAAGTTGTTAGGTATGGAGTGGTTTAAGGATGGTTGGGAGTAGAGAGAGCAGAAGAGTAAGGATTTGGAGTTTGAGGGAATAAGTGTGAAGAAGTAGTTTGAATTAGAGTATTAATAGTGGTGTATTAGTAATTGATTGTTTTATAAATATATATTATGTTAGTGGAGGTATGTGTAGGAGTACGTAGTCGGCTGTTTGGTGTGGAATATGAATGTATGGTTCGTTTATTGATATTATGTCGTACGTGTGTGAGTGTAAGATGTTGTGAAGGTTGTCCCAAGCAGTTTTTGAGTGATTTAGATTAATGTGTAAAATAGTTAGCATGAGTAGTTATATAAGATTTGGCTATGTTGAGATATGATTAGATTGTTATGGTTTATGTAGAAACTACAGAGTTTAGATGTTGGAAGGTGTGGTTGCTGACAATTTATGCAAGAAATATTGCTATTGTCATTTAGTAGGGTACAGGATGAAGTAGCATACCCACAGTGGTCGCAGTATGCACAGTTAGGTAGAGATACGTTGTATTTTGAAGAGATGTGACCGTATTTTAAGCATTTTTAACATTGTTTAACTTTTTGTTTTAGTGTAGTGAGGGTTAGTAGGTGGTAGGCTAGAAAGATTTTTGGTTGAGTACATAAGTATTTATATATTTCTGGGTACTTGGTTCTAAGATTATAGTATAGCTATATGTGCCAGTTTTTCCTAGTTGTATGGGATTATCGAGTTTGCCTATAGCGTTAAGGTGTGGGTTTTGTTCTTAAATAGATTTTGTGATTTGGGTTAATGTTATATCGGTAGGGATGCCACGTAGTATGAATTTTGGTTTTTGTGGAGGTAAGCCATTAGCATTTAGATCGTTTTTTATTAGCGTTGTTCTGGCAGTAACTTTTTGATCTATATTTTTGAATTGGAAGTAAATGGTACCGGAGTGGGATGATCTTGTTTTAGTGATCGATAGTGAGTTGTTTTTGGTATCTAAATTTTTGATGACATCTTGGCGATGAATGGACTTCTCTTCTTTAGTTGAAATGTTGGTAGGTGGAGTGATTTTTAATGTTAGGTTAGGTTCAAGTTGTTTTCTATTGTGGAGTAGTTTGCGTATTTATGGTGGAATTGAGTGTTGGGTTAGGATGAGATTGAGTAGGGGCTAAACTACCAGCATTAGCGTATGATTGTGTTGAGGTTGACTTAATGTTTTGGCTTTCGAAAGTTTTTATATAATGTATAGCTATGTTGTATTTTAGATTATTAAATAGTATTAGATAATTTGAATTTAGTGTGGTATTAGCTATATAATCATCGAATTATAAGTGGGCGGAAATCAGTGAAGTTAATAAAAATAATATTATATATGGATTGAAAATTAGCTAATGAAAGGTAAAAAAATATGTTTAAAGATTAGTAGTAATGTTTAATAAGTAAGTATTTATAAAGGAAAATTAAGTTTTCAAGAGTTAATATAAAAAAAAATTAAAAAGGCTTAGTAGTCATTAAAATATAATTGTGATTTTTAAAAATACATTTTTTATTTTACGAGTCTCCTGAATAATGGAAAAAATGTAATACAATTTTTTCTTCAGATCAGCCCATTTTAAATGTCAAAATTTGTCTATAATTGAGCTTCACATTTTATTGAGAAATGATAGAGATCCATTAGTCAAAAAATATAGCATTGTGAAATCAGTTAATCTTGATATGGTTTATGATAGTCTTAATGATTTTTTACCTATCGATTTTATAGCAGTATTTTCTTCTCCTAATGGAAACTGTCTATATAATTCATTATCGATTGCTCTTTGCGGTAATGAGAGACTGGCATCTGAAATAAGATTTAAAACCGCTATAGAATTGAACTTATTTTGTGAATATTATGTGAGAATATCTGAAGAAAATGGCACTATAAAAGTTGCAACCGATATAGAAGACGAAAGTTATAACCTTTGTTTTAACAAAACTTTTTCATCTATATACTCAATTATTGCAGCAGCAACCGTTATTGGATGTTCAATCCAGTCAGTCTATCCTGCAATAAATGGTCGAAATGACAAAAATTTTGATTTATTAAATTGTGATTTCTTTCCTAGAAATAAGTTTAGCTCTCCTGAAATAATTAGAATTTTTTGGACACGAATTAATTATGACTTCTCCAAATATTTTATCCCTAATCACTTTGTTCCACTTATAAATGAAAAGTTTTTTAATGTAGAAACATATAGGAACTATAGTTATATGTCTTGCAATAGTAATTCATTTAGCGACTCAAGTTTATCACCTTCTTTACCTCTGTCTCCAGTTGAGAATTTCAATAGCTTAGCTGTTCCTAATAATTTTCCCAATCATAATTGGGATAAATATATATTTAACTTTCTTTCAACTTTCAAATCAATTGAATACCTTGTAAATTGTAAAAAGCCTTTAAAATATGTTCCAGATATTTTGAAAGAAAATAAATTTTATATTGTTAAGAAGCTTTTCAATAAAAATAAGAACAGGTTTTATGACAATTGTGGTTCTTGGTGTACTTTATCAAGCAAAACTTTATAATTCAAAAAAATAGGTGAAAATTATGAGTACATAAGAAAGAAAGACGACTGTTTCTATAAAATTTGTAAAAAAAGAAATAATTTATGTTGATTTTAATTCGGACCTGACAGACTTTTTTGTTTTGCAGCGCTATTATTCAGTTTTGAAAGCCGATAATAACTATAAAAGAAGAATATCATGGTTTGTCGACTGTATCTGCCTTTCGAGATTTCAAATGTGGATATATATCAACTGACTATCAAAACTTTTTACAAGTTATTAATATATTCCCTGTTTCCACGGCTGAATTCGAACATGGGTTTAGTTCGATGAATGACATCTGATCATCAGAACGTAATCAGATGAGTGTACACGCATTTGATGCTGTTCTTTTTCTGAATATCAATGGACCCCCTATTTCACGGGTAGATTTTACAAAATACGTTCACATTTGGTTAAAAAACTATCGATCTGCAATCAGCCAGGATCGAAAGACAGATGATGTGTGTGCAGTGACGGATCGAGAAATTTCTTATAGGGGGCCGAAATCTATTAAATTTTTTTGCAATTTTGCTAAAAGTCTTCTTAGAATACGACAGCTGTATTATGTCTTTTAGAATCACTAATTACCTATGTTTTCATATTTATAACATTATTTTGCCATGAATAAATTGCAAAATTTTATTTTTTATGCAGGTAAGGGTATCCATTATTAACGGTAGGACTTTTTACCCAAATATACCCAAATACACACCAATATGTTCTTTATTTATAAATAAGAACTTGAAATTAAAAATAAAATTAAATAAATGCTTAAAATAAAAAGATACACAGATATTTAAGTTTGAACGAGAGCTGGTAATAGAGTATTGTTATATATTTTTATGTCACCCATTTTCTTGCCAGGCCACATATATTAGTAATTGTTTAAATTAAAAAATTATTTTGTGTTATCAAACTTACTATTATAAAATAATTATATTTTTATTTATAAATATAATTATTATATTTAAGTTATTATTATAATATAAACAATTTTAATTAAAAAAAAAAGATTAATTTTATAATTTTATATTAGTTTTATCCTGAAAATAATTCTTCTGTGTATATTTAACTTATTTTAATATTTAAATTTATTTTCATCTGTTTGGGTAGGTAGGTAGGTGGATTTCAAAGCACTTTCCAGCGTGAGCTGATATGCTCGCGTAAGCTTGAGAGTTGGTTAAGGAAGATGCAGATGTTGGTAGAGATAGGTTCCTAAAAGTAGAAGAGAAAAGCAGATTAGTTTGTTATAGGGTTATCGACGGTGGTGAGAGTTGTTTCAATGGTGTCAATGAGGGTTGCTAGGGATTTTAGTAGTGTTGGGTGTAACAGAAGATCTGAGAGTGTTGTTGGAGATCTGTTAAGTAAAGAAAGGCAGCGAAATAGAAGATCTTGGCGATGATAAGAGAAGATTTGACATGTGAATATGAGGTGGTATGGCGTTTCTATTGTGTCGCATCCGAAACGACAGTATGGATTTTCGCTTACTTTAATTCGGAAAAGATATGCTTTGCATGGGCAATGGCCTGATAGCCAACGAATGGTTGAACGAGGTGGTGTAAATTTTTTGTTTTTGAAAGTTGTGTGAATTGTGCTGATGTGTGGTAAAGAGGAGATTAGTGCATTTTGAGATGAAGATATGGACATCTGCCATTCTTCTAGAGTGGATAAGTGAATGTGTGTTAGAAAGGTTTTGAGCGGTAGGGAGTTGAGAGGAATGTGGGAGGTTAGGTGTAAGTTTGAGGCTAAGTAGTCTACGAGGGAGTTTTCTGGTATGTTTAGATGAGCAGGGCACCAACATAGGTGTATGTGGAAATGTTTTGTAAGATTGATTAGGGAGGAGGCGAGTTGAAAGGAGGGAAATGGGATGTTGTGTGATAGAGAGAGATCGTGGATTATGTTTTGTGCATCGGTATAGAAATGGATGGTAGTAAAGTGGGGAAGGAAGTGGTTAATGTTGTTAGTGATCGTAGTGCAGGCGTGTAAAAGGCTAAAGATTTCGCATTCGAGGATTGAGAGTAGAGGATTTAATTGGGATCGATAGGTGTAAAAGGGGCTAGTGGAAGAGCCTTTGAAGAAGGCGTAAGCAAAGGAGGTACTTAGGGACTTCTTTGAGGCGTCTGTGAAGATGCGTAGGGAGGTTGGTGAAGAAGTAGAGCGAAGGTATGAAATTGATTGTTTTGCAAAAAATTTGTTTTTGCATATGGATGTTTTGAGAGGGTTTTGTGCAGATGGGTGAGTTAAAAGAGATGGGTGTATCGAGGGATAAACTAGGTAGTTAGCAATATTTGGAGCGTATTTTGCTAATAGATGTGAGTAGAAAGAATAGTATGGAGTATTGTGGTGGGGTGTGATCGGATGAAATGGGGGAATTAAGTTGTTGTATGTCAAGATGAAGCGCTTAATAATAGTTTTTTTAAGTTGAAGTTGTAATGGTAGAGTGTTAGTTAGAATTTCTAGGCATTGTGTGGAAGTAGTACGATATGCGTTGGTGATGCAAAGTAGACAGAGACGGTGTATCTTGTTAAGAAAATGTATGGTTGTGGGGTGTTTTAAGGAGATGCCCCAGGAAAGAATTCCGTATTGAATTACTGGTAGGATTAAGGATATGTATATGTATTTGGTGTGTTTGGGACGGAGGCCCCATTTATAAGAGATAGCGCTTTTAAGTGAAAAAAGGGTGACTGAGAGTTTTTGGTATATTTTTTTAAAGTGTATTGAAAATTTTAGGTTGGACTGAAGGTTTAGTCCTAGATATTTGATGCAGTTATAGAAGTAGAGGTATTTAAATGAAGGGGTAAATGTTCTATGCGTCTGCGTGTAAAGTGAATGAGGTTTGTTTTGCTGGAGTTAAAGAATATCTTATGTGTGTTTGCTCTTTCTTGTAGCCTTAATAGAAATGAAGAGGATTTGGTGAGGTTTTCTTGTTGAGAGTTACTGGTGAAGGTGAATAATATGTCGTCTGAAAAACATTGGGAGAAATCAGTGTTGGTGTGGATTAGATCGAGAAGCGGGTCTATGAGAACTAGCCAGAGGATATCAGAAAGACATCCTCCTTGGGGAGTCGAGAGGGTTAGCTTATGGATGCAAAGGGAAGCGCGATGTCGGAAAATGAGACAGCGGTTTGAAAGGTATGAGCTTATAAATTTGATGATGTAAGGAGGAAATGATTTGTGTGCAAGGTTAGTGATGATGGCAGGATGCCAGGCTGAGTTGAAAGCGTTGTTTATGTCTAAGAAGATTGTAGAAGCAATTTTCTGAGTAGAAAGAGAAGAGTCAAGGTAGGTGGTTAGACGCGATAGTGCTGTTTCCGTATTTTTGTTGGGAAGGTATGCAAATTGCGTGTGATGAATGAGGCTACGGGATAGGATGTAGTGGACTAGACGTTTGCGAATGATTTTTTCGAAAAGTTTGCCTAGTATGGGTAGTAGAGTGATTGGTCGCCAATTTTGAATGAGGCTTGAATCTTTATTGGGTTTAGGAATGAGTATGAGTTTGCCAATTTTCCAAACGTTGGGGAAATGTGAATGAGTAAGGCATGCATTGAAAATAAGGAGTAAGTGTTTGTTTAGAATGTGTATTGATTTTTTAATATGTTTGGGTGAGATATGGTCGTAGCTAGATGAGGCATTTGTTTTAAGAGCGTTTACTGCTATGTTTAATTCATTTAGTGTGATTGGAGGAAAAATAGGGTTTTGGATGGAGTGAATGATGTTTTTAGAGTGTTCTCGAATTGTGTGGTGAAAGGGGAGATCAGAAGAGGGAGAGTCGGGGGGAAAGATTGTCGATAGAAATGGAGGGTTGTAGTGTGTTGTATTATCGGATGAGCAGGGAAGTATTGTTTCGGGGAGAATAGAAGGTTTTTTCTTTTTAGTTAGCCTATTGATGATGTTCCATGGGTTGTTTGAGTGTTGGCTGGTGAATTTTACCCATGAGTTCTTTTTAGCTTGAAGTATTGCCTGTTTGTATTCTTTTTTAACAGTAGAATGGATTGAGATGATTAAGGGAGTAGGAGATTTTCGTAGGGTTTTGATAATTCGTTTTAGATTGTTTTTTATTGCATTCAACTCGGGTGTCCAGAAATAGGCATGTTTTCTTTTAGGAAATGGGTTGATAGGAGTGGAGGATAAGATGGAATGTGAGACATGATCATTGAGAGATAGTGCTGCTTTATCGATGTAAGTGGGAGAGGAGAGGGATGTTAATGTAGGGAGTGAGTTGTTGAGAATGTTGAGATATGTAAGCCAGTGAGTGGTGTTCTTTTTTATAATGTTGTTAAAGTTTTTGATGGTTGTAGTGTTTATGTGAAGTTGAAATGTTATGAAGGCGTGATCTGAAGCTGATGGGATGTCTGAGATTGACCAATTGAATATTAGATTGAGAGTATTTGAAGTAGTTATTGTGAGGTCAATGTGAGAGGTGTATTGTTCGTTGTTACAAGAGCGTTGGTATGTAGGGTTTTTAGATATGTCAGCGAGATATAGGTTGTTCGAACATAAGAAATTGATGACTTGTTGTCCTCGTGGGTTTTCTTTGTGGTCCCAGATGTGTGATCGAGCGTTGCAATCAGTTGAGATGATTAAATGATATGTAGACGGGAGTGTGGATGTTGCAAGTGTTAGTGATTGGGAGAAATCAGAGGGGATGGCTATTGGGTGTGAGGGAGGAGAGTAAAGAGTTGCGAAAAGAAGAGGTTGAGGTTTGGTGTGAACAAGAACAAAGTAAAAATTGTTGGAAGAGAATCGTGGTAATGGTTTGTGGTGAACGGTTGATTTTATGTAGATGCATGCTGAATAACAGGATAAAGGTGACGTGTGATATAGTAAATAATTTGGTATAATAGAAGAGAGGTTTGGATATGGTTCGTTAATAGATATTACATCAAAAAAGTTTGAAATTTGAATGTTATATAGGTTTGTCCAAGCGGCATTAGAGTGGTTGAGGTTAATGTGGAGAAAATTTAGCATAGGAATTTGCTTATTAGAAGGTTATGTTGATTTTGGATGTGTTATGTGTGTTTAATTTGGAATTCGCAATGTTTGGATGTAGCGTTGTGGTGATTGTGACAATTAAAGCATGAGAGTTTTGTGGAATCATTTTTGGAGATGCATTCCGATATAGAGTGGCCTCGATTTCCGCAGTGATCGCAATTTGGTGATGCAGCTTTGCATTTGTTCGTTGAGTGATTGTGTTTTAGACAATTCTGGCATTGGCGATGTAATGGTTTTGCTAAGGTTAGAGTGAGAATGTGATGGTCAACAAAGAGTATAGGAGATTTAAGTAGATGTTTAAAAATGTTAGGGTTGCTAGGTTCTAATATAGCACTATAAGAGAAGGTTCCTGTGTTACCGGCTTGGCGTACTGTATTAAGGGTGCCAATATTTTTTAGGTTTAAGTTTTCGTTAGCAATGGTTTCGGAGAGAGAAGAAAGTGGTGTGGTTATAGGTATGCTTCTAAGTAGGAAACGGGGTTTGAGGATCGGTAAATCTTCGGATTTAATGCCGTTATTGTGGAGAGTTTGATGTGCTAGTGCTTTTTCTTCAGGTTTAGAGAATTGAAAATAAATAGTGCCACTATTTGAAGACCGTGTATTAGAGATGGTAAGTTTGTTTTTATTGGTTTCTAAGTTTTTGACTATTTTTTGTCGGAAGGCAGCTTTCTCGGCTTTAGAGTCAGAGGGAGTGGGGGGCTATTTTTAGAGTAAGCTCACTATTTAGAGATGACTTAGACTTAGGTGGAGAGGGTTTTTGTCTATCCTGAATGTTGTTGGATAAGCTAGGTATGGTTATGGATGAGACTTGTGCGCATGTAGATAATGAGGGGCAAGGTGGAGTATGTGGGTGGTGAGTATGAGAGAGTTGTTCAATTTTGTTGGAGTGAGCAAGAGTTACTTCATATTTTAGATTATTAAGGAGGGTAAGGTCTTCTGCATTTAGAGAGGAATTTGCTATGAATTCATTGAAGAGATTTGCTATTAATTGGGTAGAGGTAAGGTTAGGGGTATCATCGTGACGTGCACGTTTTGGGTTAGACATGTGAAATAAGTGTGAGAGAGTGATATGGTATAAAAATAAAAATTTTAACTCTAATTAGTAAAGGTATAATTAATAAGAGGTCCTGTTTGTAGATATTTCTCTAGGAGTAAATAATATTCGCCATTTTTAAAGATTGAGGGTGTTGTTGAATGAAAAGGGATCTGTTTGGGTGCGGACATACTAATTTTAGACAACGATTTTGTAAACACAATTTTTTGCAGTTAAAATCTTTAATTGATTTATTTCAAGGTATATTCTCGTTTTAAGATTGATATGTATATCTTGAATCTGACTTCAGCGTGTATGATTAAAATTTGAAGGATTTAGGATCTTATCAACTGCAACACAACCATTTTCTAACAATTTCTTCGGCAATTTCTATTTTCAATATAATATGGCGATTTATTTTCCTTCAATATTCATATAAATTTATATTATTTTGAACATTTCTAGTTATATTCCAGAAGTTCATAGGTATATAAAATTTTTTGACAATCATATTTTTCGTTTATTCTAAACCTCATATAAATTTTATATTAGACTTACTAGTTATATTATAAAGTTATTATAAAATAAAAACCTTCGAAACCGGTTTTTTTGTTTTCTACAAGTTTTTAAAATTTTTACCATAAACAATGGGAAAAATTTATTTAACGCTTTTACACCATTTTTGAAAGTATACGTTTAATTCAAGGGCGTAAATGATAAAAATTTTTGGTGTGACGAGGAACGAAATTTCCATAAATTTTAATAATGAAATACACATTCCTATTTTTTAAAAATTCAATTTTTTGACGGGAGGGTGCGAGACGCTTTTTGCCCTCCTCTTTTAAAACATAAAATAAGGGGTTGTCGTCCACTCCATCTCTTCTCATGTATGTGCAACCCTACTATAATTATGCTAAAATAGCATTTATCTTTTGAAGTAACATCATTAAACTAGCTTAACAAAGTATAACTATCTTTTAACACTATAATCATAATTTTTTCTTTACTTACTGCAACGTTAAATTACACCTGATTGAAAAATAAGATTTAACTTCAAAACCATACAAAAGTATATCTTTTGTATGTAATTTTTATCACATTATAATTTTTGATTACTTAGAGAACAACACTATGCATATTTTAAGGTAATTGTTCTACATAAGAACAATTCAGGGGTGGTTTTTTTCATGGAAACAGTTCTGCGTGTTTAGTTTAGATTGTCAAGTGAGCAAGGGTTAGTTTCGTGTTTCAAGAGAAGAGACTTATTCGTAGGACAACTTCAGTTAGTCCTTGTTTCTTAGGGCCAATTTATTTGCATTGGAGTGGTGATTATGAATCATACTTCAATTTTTTCTCCCATATTTCCTTCTTAATCAATAATAAAAGTGTTACTATTGGAACTGATGAAGAGAAAGCTCTAATTAAGGGTATCAGTAATGGATTTAAGGACGCTACAATTACCTTATGCACTAGGCATTTAGAACAAAATTTAAAGAGGCACAATGAAAAAAATAAAATTTTGAAAAATAAAGAATTCAAATTATTGCATAAACTTTTTTTTCATTTTCTGGGTTAGCAAATGCAGCAAATCAATCCCAATTTGAGTACATCTCAAACAAAATTAGAGAGCAATATTTCGAAAAGTTTGGGAAATATTTGGACAATGAAATCGAAAAAATCTATACCTATGTTTTCGTGCCTCGTCAAAAAAATAAAAGTATTCCAAGCTTATGGACGAATAATATATGTGAATCAAAAAATCATATATTCAAGTTGAATCTAAATTGGAAACCACATAAAATTACGAATCTCATCAAGATGCTACATTAAGAAGTATTAAGAGATGAATTTCTTTTAAAGTCTGCATTAAGTAGCACAGGGGATTACGCTATCTGCGAAAATAATAATTTTCATACCCAGGTATGCTTGGAACGAGTATTCTGAAGAAAAAAAGAAAGCACATTTATTGCGTTTTTTTTTATGAAAAATTGGTTCCATCAAATGTAATAATTTCTACTGATGAAAAGTTTATTCTTCCTCAATGTAGCCGTGTCGCTAAAAAGCCATCCCAAGTGAAGAGAATTAGAAATGCTAGAACTTTTTCTTTTAATAAAAAAAAGAGAACTTAATTTTTGGTATCTTTTTTGCATGCCCTGCATAATTTTTTTTCGCTTTTTAATGCATGTTTTCTTTTTTGCTTGCTAATATTATTACGCTAATGCTATGTTTATTATAATCATTTACCTATAATCGATTGGGCAACAATGAGTGGCTTTACTAACCATGGTACCCCCGTCTTTAAAGGGATAATTCCCATTATATATAATATTGGGTGGGGGGACTCAAAAAGTAGATAATTTTATTAAATTATTTTCCTTATTTCGGTATTTTGTTTTTAAATATGACATGTTTCATATTAAACAAAGACTTGGCTCTTAACATACAAGCTCCATTTCAGCTTGGGAAAAACGCAAAATGCTCCTGGACTCATATTCACGTTTCAATGATGTAAAGAGATCCAAAGAACTGTTCGATACATTGCTAGTTAACCTTAAAGATATTAAAGGTAGTCCTTTAAATTTCTTTTTTGAAAAATTTGTAACTCAAAAATATATACTGTCTTAATCTTATTTTTTTATATTTTTTTGTAGCTAGCAACAGGAAAGACAACGAATCTATCCTATTTTTGGATATTTAAATGATATCCCTGTGCGACAGCCACGCTTTTAAATATAAAGTAATGACATGACCAACTCAAATGATTACGAACGTCACTACACATATCTACACAAAATCTTGGCGATCTATCTCTTAGTAAAGTGAACTCTTTGCTTGTCATTTACAACAATGGGATCTGTTGGAAAAGAGATGCTCCAACAACAGTATTTGGGAAGCGTTCTAGAGACCTGGAACAATTTTTACCATTTCAGATAGCTAGAATTTGTAATGATATAATATTAATGTTCAATGCTCTTGTTTTTTCTAAAATCAAAGTCTGACATGTTTTAGATTAAAATCATTATGGATTATTTTCATAATTTAATATAAAAAAAATTAAAAATCCACGTTTGGATTGATTTATTAAACTAAACCAGCATCGTATAAAATTTTTATTGTACCCTCAAGTAATTTATAATTTAGCTTTTGAAAATTTATATTACTATAGATTTAGAAACCATAACACTTATATTTTATTGACTATTTTGGCGTATAAAGCGCATTAATGTTTTGAGCAATGGAGCTTTGAGTTGTATAACGCGCGTTACCATTTTCAGTAATATAGCTTTAAAAAATTTTCTTGTATAAAGTTTTTCTTTTAATTAATTAAAACGACCTTACTCACAAAACTAACCTTTCATAACCATATTGAACGATGGCTTCACCCTATGGCGTGGCGTAATATATGTGTCTCCCCTATTTTGCCTTTTGGATTCTCAGACTACTAAACAAATAGTATAGAGACAAGTATCAGAAAGTTAGTAATATATTGCTAGATTTGTTTATACCCTATCTTCTCTTCAAATATGTAGGAAACTTCAGTAGGTGAAACATTATAAAAAAGTTTCTTTTCATAAATAAATTTTTACAAAACCGATTGCATTGATAAAAATTAACATTTACTCGTACTATGCTATTTGAGAATCGCTTATCGAAAAGTTTGAGTTGAAATGTTTTGCAGTGTTCAATCCTACATCTTATATTGATTTTGACAATTTGAAGAACAAAACTGATCTTTTCTTGTGAAACGCTTTTTATAGCAAAAGATTTGATGACAATAAATCCATAAGTTATGTAGATCTTGTGACCTATAGGCTCAATAATTTTGAATACAATATAGGCAAATGTAATATTTATTTTGGTGTGAACCCGTTTACTGAGAGTCCAAGATTCACATACGATGAGTTTGAAAAAAAACCCACAAGAATGTTAAAAACAGAAATGGGTATTACACACTTTATAATCTTATCAAATGCTGCAAGATGATTCCAAATGCTGTTAAAGCCGAGGCAGCGAATAAAGATAAACTCTTATTCTCTTGAAAGTGTCTCAAAAGGCAATCATCTCAAGACTCTGACAGGAAATCTTTAGATCTGCCTTCTCTTCGCGTAGTTATTACAAACTAAATGATCTAGAGGTAAAAATTAGGGAGTTGACGCTTTAACCTACAGCTTCTAGTAAAACAAACTCGTTAGTCTTGGCGGACAATTGTTCTGGGAGAAAATAACTCTGAGTACAAATTACCACTGCCTTGTGGTTTAAGGTCAAGGAAGAGCAAAGGCTAAAGATTTCCAATCCTGAAAACAAAATGATTAGCGTCACGAAGGTCATTCGGCCATAAAACCTTTGCTCTATTTACTTAATAAAATGATACGGACAAACAAAGAGGTGGGTACAGCTCAAAGTACTCCATGGGCTTGCCTACATCAAAAAAATGTTGGAAAAATTTGCAAGAGACGAGAGAAAGACTGGAGGCAACCAAAAAGATGGAGAGATGGACTGAAGGAGCGACTACAGGAGCTTGGACTCCACCGATATGTCGCAATGGACAGAGTGAAGTGGAGACAGCGGATCTTAACCACCCACTCCCAACTAGATCACTCTTCATTGTTATGATATAAAGATAAATATCTTACCACTAAAGATTATCTAGCTTTAAAAAACGCAAAATCAAAGCCTTGAGTTCTAAACAATAAATATACAATTTTCGAAAGTTAAAATAATATAAGTTCGTATTATATTGTCAAATTATTTGGCATAAAACTTTGCCTCACTAAGAAAAAATTAGTATTGTTTTTTTAATTCAATCCATTATTATCCTTATATATTTCGAAAATACACGCAGTTGAGAAAAACTGTGTGTATATAATAAAAAGGATATGTTAAAACAATCTGAACAAAAGCAAAAATGATAAAGTTTTCATAGTTAGATTAGGAAAAGAAAAGTTGTATTTTTTACAATACTTCAGTGCCTTTTTAACCTCAATAGTGCTCGACATCCCCCATTTAAATTATATCAACTTGATAAAGACTACGAACTTACAATAAACAGATTTACAAATATTCCGCCTATAAGAGCCAAAAACAAAAAAAAGAAATTTTAACATGTTCATCCGTCCTGTTTAATTCGCTGCCACGAAACATAAGAAAAATTATAAGACTCCTCTTGCTCAAACAAGAACTTTTTTCCACTTTATTCATCAAAGCAACATCCATTAATATTTTTTCCTCATATAACACAATTATAAAAATATATTTACATTTACACTTTATGTTACTCAAGCGAATTTTATCACTACAAACCTTGGTTTGATTTTAATAAATTCATTCTCATTCTCTAATAAAACTTGCCCCTGCAACACTTATATAACTGATTAAAACTTTTTAATTTTGTAAAATTTGTATAATTTAGTTTGCCTTTAAAAATTGTTATATATCAAGGAAATTTTTTCTTTCTTTTTTATGTATGAATTTTTTTTAGATATTTTTATAATTAATTTATCCAATTTATCGAGTATTTCGGGGTAGGTGTAAAATAAGCTGCAAAAGTAAAGCCTGATTTCGAATAAACGAAAAGAGATAACAGAGTGAAAATTTACTTACATATAAAACTCGAGTCTCTAATTCAGAAAAAAATCAAATCAAGTTATATATATTAAAAAAACATTATATTTTAGTGATAATAAGTCAAAATTTATGGATTTGTCTTCCATTTCTGTTACCTCGATGGTGGCAATAATGTCTATGCGAATTAATTTATGTAAAAAAATATATTTTCATTTTAAAAAATTAATTTTCAAAAATATTTAGTTAAATTTTTAATTTCTTTAATCTTTTTATTGTCTTTTGTTTTTAAAGATGATCTTTATTCAAAATATCAAATAAAAAATATATTTATTATATTATTTTTATATTATTATTATTGATTTGAGAATAGATAAAGCTCGTCAAAGATAAGCGTTAACGATAAATGCTCACGTACAGCCACTAGATGCAAATTCAAACCTCAAAGTTTGAACATAAAAGTGGAACTGAGACTTCAATAGAAGAAAGAGGTCTTTTACACTGTGTACGCTGAATTATGATGATCAAATACAAGAGTACATACAATTTCTAGTTTTAACTAACACCTTGTATGCAGAATTAAGTATATATTTATTTTGATATGATTTAATTCACTTAATATACTGAGCACTTCTTTTGTCATCACTTTCTTAAATATGCTGAGCACTTCTTTTCATTTGGATCTTTCTAACTACAAATATATCGTGATTTTAATAAACAATTTTGCAGATCTGATTGTGATATTTTTTAAAAATTACTATCCTGTCAAAAAATTTATTAAATCAAGAAATTTCGAAATTAAAAACAATAATAAATTTTAAATGCATAATTTTTCAATAAATATAGTATTTATTTACTTAATACACCATTTTATGATGTATAATCTGTCAGTAAATTAATTTTCACATGTAACCTAACTGACAAATTTACTTTCACCGGAGAAGCTATCTGAATAATTTCATATTTTCTAAAATACTTAATTTTACATAACTACACCAACATCAATGAATTTTTAAGGGAGTTTACCCTTACCTTTAATGTTTATAATATTTTAATATCTACCAAAAAGTCGAGTCTTTGGGATCCAAAAAATCCTTTAAGTTATCCGAAGTTCGAGTTAAACGAATGATCAGTATCATATATTTTCTTGAATGAATAGCAGTTCTGTGATACTTCCAGGTACAAATTTAAGGGAGCAAAACCTCAAAAAAAATTGAATTCATTTTATTTTATAAAAAAATAACGAGAGTATATATACAAAATTACGATAATTTACGTTGAAAAGGGCATAAAATTTTGTGCCTACACGCTTAAAGATAATAATAAAATATGGTACAATAATTCAAAGCAAATCATAGGGCTGCAAATATCTCAGCGCTGAAAATGCCTTACAACGAAATGAATGAAAGCATGTGTAATTCACACTTTTATTGATTTTTCATAAAAACTTTGTATTCAAAGCCTCTGAAATATATTGCAACATGATGAACTGCAATTCACAGATAGCATTGAAATTTTTATCCCGAATAATTTAAGTTATAAATTGATATCAGAAAAAACATGAATTACTTCGATTTAACCGAAAATTTCACCTATCTGATTTTGAGTTAAACGAAAATTTAGCATGTGTAGATATGACTGAGACGGGTACAGCGACTCGAGTTATCGAGAGCTTACTACTAGATGTTTATCTATAAACTATTATGCTAGGATAAATTTAAAATGATATCTAAATATAAAAACTTTCATTTTATTAAATTGTCAATTTTTATAAATATTATAATATTTATTTTCAAATTGGAATTTTTCAAAAACTTTACGTAACGATTCACTCCAACTAAATCATAGCCGCTCAAATTTTTTGAATTTAAATATAAATTTTTATATTGTATTTTATCCTTTATTTATCTATTTATTTATAATAAATATATCTATAAAATATCTATTTATTTATTTTTTTTAATTTTCCACTTATTATGTCTCTTGAATCTCTAAATACAATTATATATAACTATATATAAAGATTTTATTTTCTTTCTATATATTTATACTTAATGTGTGATTCAGATATTCATAAGGTAATTGAAGTCGCAAAATTAGGAGGTATAAAATCTCTTCTAAGTCGAGATATTTCTAAAGAAAGCTTAGGTAATGCTCTTATTTATTTAATTGATAAACAACATTCAGAATCTATGATTGATATAAGCAACAAACTCGATAATATTGGAACTAAGATAACAGAGCTAAGTAGCCTGTCTACCAACTCTGGTTTATCATCTAAAAGTCAATTATCGTATAGCCAAGTAGTTGAAAATAGTTCTAAAACCAAGAAAGTCTATAATTATAAGCCTTCTTTATCAGTTAAGATTCCCAAGTTTTTTGATAATTCTAATGAAAATTTTACATCATGTATAAACAAAAAACTTAAGCCAGCCTATAATAAACTGTGTTTAAAAAACTGTAAAAAGACTAATGATAATTCTTTAATTCTTGAGACCTCTAATGATAATAATTTAGTTCATCTTAAATCTGTCTTAACTGCTAATTACTTCGAATTTGAAGATGTAAAACAAAAATTGCCTTATTTTTGTTTGAAAAATATCCCAAATGAGATGAATTTTGACAAAATAAAGGAATTTATCTCTAGTCAGAATAATATAAAATTAGAAGATATTTTAAACATGTTTAAGCTACCAACCATTTCTAAGTCGCATTATAATATAGCTATTAAGTTTAGTAAGGCATCGATCAAGTTATTATTTCCCAATAAACATATATATATTGGATGTTATGCATTTAATTTAGAACTTCTTCGTTCATTTGTTAAAATTTGTTATAAATGTAACAAGTTTGATCATATTGCTTCAGATTGCAGATCCAGTACACCCGTTTGTAGATATTGTAGTTTAGATCATTCTTCTAAAGACTGTTGTAAATCAAATCCTGTTATCTGTTCTAGATGTTCAAGTTTTAAATTACCTTTTTCACATATATGCAACTCTAGTGACTGTACATCCCTTAATTCTGAAAAAGAAAAGCGTAATATAATGAACGAATTGAATCTTAAGTATATTTTAGATGAATATTAATGATGTCATTTCCTTGAATGAAAGTAATAATTTTTCTTGTAGTTTAAATTGTCGTAAGAGTATTAATAAACTAATGAAATTTGATGAATTTTCTAACTGTAATGAAAAATTTTTTGACTTGTTTTTCGCTTCACATTTTAAAGACCAGTGTATGTTATATGACTTTAATTCATCTAAATTTGCCAATCTATATACAAATTTAAACTTGTTTAATTTTAATGTAATTAGTCTTAACATCCAATCCCTGAAACCAAAATATGATTTGTTAAAATATCTGATTTCCATATTCGAATCACATAACAATTATCCTCTTCACGTCATTTGTCTTCAGGAACTTTGGATAGATAAAATTAAATTTAGATCCTTCGAAATAGAAAACTATAAGTTTGTTTTTATGCCACCTATGCTTAGCTCTCATAGCGGATTAGGATTTTATGTTCATAATAGTGTAAAATTCACAATTTGCAATAGTGTTCACTCTAGCAATTTTTTTGAAGTTTTTACCATTTCTATTTCATTAGATAAATATAACAGCATATTTATTAACAATATTTATCGTAAGCCCACATTAGTTCATAGCAATATTGAAGCATTCTTCTATGACTTTGAGTATTTCCTGACTAATTATAAGCATGATTTCAAATCGAGTGTTTTTTTAGGTGATTTTAATTTTGATCTTCGCAAAATTGATAATGACAGATTTGTCCAAGCCTTTATGGATATTATGCTGTCATATGGTTTTCAACCGTTAATATCTAAATTAACAAGACCTAACAGTGAAACTATATTAGATAATATATACGCTCCGACATCTTATTATCAAAACAAAGCTTTTAATATTTTATTTGATATATCCGATCACCTACCTATTTTAGCGACATTTAAAGTTTCGTTTAACATTAACAAGTACCCATTAAAAAAAAGTTTGATAAAAATTCCTTTTTGCTTGATATTGCTAATTTTAATTGGTATCACTACCTGAAGCATGACTTTGACAATCCTAATAATTATTTTGAAAAATTTAATACTATGCTTTCAAGCTTTGTAAATAGCAATACAAAACTGATAAAATCAAGTAGAGCGTCTTATTATACCAACCCTAAAAATCCCTGGATTGACAAACATATACTGAATTTAATTAGACAACGTAATTTGATTTTTTTTAAACTGAAGACCAAATTTTGTACTGATTTGAAACATAAGTATATTTCAATTAGAAATGAAATAAAATATAAGATTAAATCACTAAAAATTCAATTTTTCAAGGAAACATTTTCGAATAAGTCATGTCCTAAACAAATTTGGCAAGAGATTAATAAATTGATCAATCCCTCTATTGATTCGAATATTGTGTTGAGAATTGACAATAAATTGATTGATAATAGTCATACTATATCTAACTATTTTAATTATAAGTTTTCTCATTCTATCGCATGTTCTAAACCTGTAGGTGACTTCTCAAATTATGTGAAGCAATCTTCCATCCACTTTGACTACCAAAAGTTTTCCATGAATGACATTCTTTTAGCAGTAAAAGATATCAAAATGAATCATTCTGCTGATGCTTACGGTCTCTCAATTTCTCATATAAAAATTTGTATTAATATTATTGCTAAATTCATGTTAATTGGCTACAATTCTTGCTTGGAATATTCCATTTTCCCTGATTCTTTTAAACTTAGCATAGTTCACCCAATCTTCAAAAAAGGGGATAAAAATAACCCAGACAATTACCGCCCTATCTCTATAGTACCAATTTTGTCTAAAATATTTGAAAAGTTATTGTATTCTCAACTAGTTTCTTTTTTTGAAAGTAATGAAATACTATATAAATTTCAATTTGGCTTCCGTAATCTCCACAACACACAGTCACTTCTTATTTGTTTAATCGATGAAATTATTCAGAATTTTGAGTCAGGTCAAAGTGTGCTTACATTTTTCATTGATTTCTCAAGAGCCTTTGATAATGTTTCTCACTCTATTTTACTGAAAAAACTTGCCCTTTATGGTATCGGCACTAAATCTCTATCTCTTTTATCTTCTTACTTTTACCATAGACGCCAAACAGTAATTGTTGATAAATTTCATTCTAACGTTTTGCCCGTCACGTGTGGGGTTCCACAGGGTTCGATACTCGGCCCGTTGATGTTTCTTATATATCTAAATGATATACATAATTCAAATGTTCATTTAAAATTTTTCATATTCGCTGATGATTTAACTATAACCTTACCCATTGCACACAATAAAACTCTAGAATACGTTATACAGCAAACGGATAAACTTTTTGAGTGGTGTCAAGCTAACTGTATGACGATTAATTACGAAAAATCCAAGGCTATGCTTTTTAATAGGAAAAAATCTCTAAAGCTTGACTTTTCTAATTTTGTTTTTGATCTAGTTAAAAGTTACACTTTATTAGGCATAGTTATAGATGATGATTTAAAATGGAAGCGACACATTTCATATACTAACACTAAATTAAGTAAAATCATAGGTATTTTTAAATGTTATAATAATTTCTTTCCTACAGACACTAAAATTTTGTTATATAATTCATTTTTTCTATCATATATAAATTATGGCATACTAGTTTGGGGACACCAAAATCTTTCTTTACTATATAAGTCACAAAAAAAAGTTTTAAGACTAATTTTTAATACACATTATATCGCGCATACTGATGAGCTTTTTTATAAATCAAACATATTGAAAATTGCTGACCTATTTTATTATAACCTACTACTTTTTACCTATAAACTATTTAACAATTATCTACCTAAAATATTTAACTCTTTCATTTGTTTTAACGATGATCTTAATATGTATTATAATTTACGTGACAATAATAAAGCAGTGATGCCATTTTATAAAACCAAAGCAAATTCCCAGTCTATTAAATATAAATTACCACATTGTTGGAACTCCATCCTACCTAATTCATGCTATATATACATGCCCATCAGTCTCTTCAAAAAAACAATTAAACAACATTATATAAATCATTATAATACTCAGTGTAATATAAAAAAATGTTTTTCTTGTCATCGAACCTAAATATACGTTATAAATGTATATCCGTCATTTATGTGCATAATACTTACATATATATACTCAATTTAATTTATATAAATACATATATCTATGTAATTTGTTTGTCTTATCATCCTTTCTGGAAATTTTGAAATTGTAATTTTTATATCAATGCTATGATATACATAGTTACTAACGTAATGTTTGGGTTGTTTTCTTTCCAGCGGCTTTCTGGCCTTTAGAAGCTCCTGCTCTCAAATATAAAAAGAGATTTTTATATCAAATTTCAATATTTTATTTTACTATAATGTACTTTGTGTGCTATCATGTTGATTTTTGTTGCGAATAAATTCTTTTCTTCTTTTTCTTTCTTATAATATAGATACATTATAATAAATTTTTTTCCTAAGAGAAATCCTCTTTTTACGAAATTCGAATAAATTTTGATAAAATTTCAAAAACCAGCCAGATAAATTAGTACTAAGAAAATTTTCCCAAAGTTATTAAAAATCAATGACTTTAAAATTTCCTAAATATCTGCCAACGTGAAAAATTATTTTTTTTTTAAGATTTTCTTGACAAAAATATTGCCACCTTTGGATATATACTTCGAAGAATATTTTTTTTATTTTCCCCATCATTTGTTGGAAAAAATATTCTTTTAAAGATTTTCATTTAAATTTGTGCAGGAAAATTAATTTTTTTAACCTTTTACCTTTTGAAGTTATCATTTCTCAACTTAATAAAAAGAATCAAGTTTTTTATGTTGACTTTTTCACGAAAATGATTTCTGTTAAGGTACCAAATTTTAAAACTTTAACACAAAATTTGATTTTCAGAAGAATTTTTGAAACTGAATTTCCAATTTTTCAAAAATAATAAGTCCACTTTTCCGTATAAAGCCATTACAAAATTTATGTAAAAATGAGTTTTGAACAATTTTTAATACACTTTCAAAAGAATTTTCCTTTTCAAACGATGCCTATCGTTAAGACAGTTTACTTCATTGATGTATAAAATGTTTTTAGAATACAAAAATAATTATTCTGTAAAATTTAGTTAATATCTGTTGCAGGTATTATTAAAAAACCTTACAATTAAAAATGCGAGCTGATCATTATTGCCTAAACTTAATTCAAGGGTTTTCAAATAAATTTTGTTAATCATGTTGTATATGATTGGATACTTTGGTCGACACTTTAAAATTTCTTCATAAGTGCAGAATCTTTCATTAGGGCGGGAGACACTGTACTATTTTTTGAACAACTGGTTAAGTTTAACAATTTTTAAGATAAAATACAAACTTTCTAATAAAGTTTTCTAATTAAAAACATGCTTCATCTTAAATAAAAATGGCTTTTCTAATAGATTTATTGAAAATAATGAAAATTTTAAAATAAAAACGAATAATAGTACACTAAATAATTGTGTAAGAGAAAACAAAAATAAAAATTAAAGAGTTTTCAGAACTACGAAGACTTTTACAGAGTTCTTATTTGACTAAACACAATTCATCCTGATAAATAAAAATCTGAAAAAAAATTAAAGCGATTCATGAAATTGATGAAAAAATTAATCATAAGTTCCATACCTAAATACTTTTTAGCTTTCTACATTCATCGATTTCTTGTTACTTGCAATATTAAAAACTTTTATTATCTTATCGGAATAAATGAACACAGGAATATTGAATTAGAAAAAAATTTAAAAAGTGAAATCAGATAATTTTCTATATTTCTTATCATTTTTCATAAAATTTTGAATACACTGAAATAAGAAAGAGACATTATATAAAACTGTTTTTAGATAAAATACTTTCAGACTAATTATTGATCATTAATTTTGTTAAAAGTTAAGTAAGGTAACAAATACGAATATGGAAAAAAGTTGTTTTAAGAGTTGATTTTGAAATTACTTGAGCTTGATTTATTATAAAATCTTAAAAAAATATTTAATATGAACTTATAATAAAGAATTAAGGAAAAAAGTTAAATTTCTTACAGATAAAGCAGAGATCAGCCTTGAAAATGTTTACAGATAAGCAAAGATTGACCTTCAAAAAAAGTTGAATGAACTTATGAAAAAAAATAAATAAAAAATTTAAGTTCCTTACACAGAAAGCAAAAGTCAATCTTAAAATTTTTTTAACGTAATTATAGGGAAATATAAGCAAAAAGTAAAGTTTGTTACAGAGAGAGCAAAGATCAACCTTTAAAAATTGAACTTATAAAAAGAATTAAAGAAAAATTTTTAATTTCTTACAGATAAAGCAAAGATCCGCCTTGAAAAAGTTTAATATAATAGGGGATGATAAAAAACTTTAAAGAAAATTAAAGATTGACCTTCAAAAAAAGTTGAATGAACTTATGAAAAAAATAAGTAAAAAATTTAAGTTCCTGACACAGAAAGCAAAGGTCAACCTTAAAAATTTTTAACATAATTATAGGAAAAATCAGTAAAAAGTAAAGTTTGTTACAGAGAGAGCAAAGATCAACCTTAAAAATATTTAATATGAACTTATAATAAAGAATTAAGGAAACAAGTTAAATTTCTTACAGATAAAGCAAAGATCCGCCTTGAAAAAGTTAAATATAATAGAGGATGAAAATATTAAGGCCAACCTTCAAAAAAAATATTATAATAAGCGAAGAACTTATAAAAACAATTATAAATAAGTTAAGTTTCTTACAGAAAAAACAAAGTTCAAACTATAAAAAAAAATTTGAAATAGAAAACAAGAAAATGGTTGTAATTATATTTTAGGAGAAAATAAAAGGATTCGCCATTTTTAAAAATCCAAAAAAAATGGCCGTCGAATTTGCAGCTTATTTTACCCTTAAAATGGTTCCCAAAAATTTCGGAAAAGTTTGAGAGGCTATCATACAAATTCTAGGGAACAGATTTAATTGTAACTTATCATACTAACTTATCGTACTTAACATGATCCCTTCAAAATATAGTAAATACTTAAAGTTATGAAACATACAAAAATCGTTAGAATATTAAATAAATAGAAAAATAAAGTTTTTTTTTTAATTTTAGACATGAAAATAAAACTATTAGTTAAATAATTCCCATTCTCTTCTGAATTAAATTTTATAAAATGATAGGTTTTCGTCAATAAAAAACCTTAATAAAAATATTAATTTTAGTATTTTGTGGATTGATTTTAGAAAAATTAGTGTTCTAACAATATTTCATTTGGATGATTTTTTAATTATATGAACAAATTTTGTTCACTTATGAAATTTTTAAGCACTTAGAAATTGTGACAGTGTGTTTAAGACAGGACATGAAAATAGCTTATTTTTTTATATCCTTTGTTAAGTACAATTCATTACAAAGTTCTTCTATAGATTTTATTTTCTTGTATTTAATTCAAATAGAAAATTCTATTTTTTGAAATTCTTTAGCATTTTAACCTAATAAAAATTTCAGTCAATTTTAGTTACTTAAAGAGCCTTTACCTCAGGTGCAATAATTGTGAGTTATGTCAACTGCATAGAAGAAACAAAAAAATATATAAAGAAAGTGAAAAAATATTTTTAATTTTTAATCGAGGTTATTTTTGACAACAATCTCACTTCAAATTAAAATAGAACTTTGCCGAAACAATTGGAATTAAAAAAAAAGGCAAATTATATAAAATTTTCAATTTTATATTTTTCTTTCAAAAAGTAAATATAAGCGTTTTAGAGTCATTTTTAGCCCCATTGAAATTTGAAACTCAAAATTATAGTGTTTATATAATTACTTTTATTCAGTAAATCTAGACAAAAACACAAGACTTCTAGTTTTACATATAAAAAATAATCAGTAAAAGTCTGCTGATATTCAATAGTGCTCAGTCGTTTTAATTTATTTTCTGGAAAATATTATACATAAAAACAGAATAATATATTAAAATTAAAGTTAACTCTACTTGTTTTTAATCTTCAGGTTTTAGTGTACTTATTATATAAAACAAAGCTGTACACTTAAATTGAATAGTTTTCAAAAAAAATTGAGTAATATGTCAAAAAATATTGTAAAATCATTTTAGCATAAACAGGCTTTTTTATTTGTGAATAATCTAACATTTTCTAGATTTGTTAATTTAAATTATTTTAAAATAAAATTTAAATATATTTACTTGTTAAGAAATTTTAAAATTTTTATTTATATTTTGTTTAATTTTATTTTTTTTCTTGAAAAATAAAAAATTTTACTTTAATTTTTTCGCATAAACATTTCAATCCTTATCGAGGTAACAAAAATGGTTCACAATTATAATTTTTTTGTATTCTTATCATCAGAATGAGGTCTTTGACATAACTTTATAGATTAAGATGATATTTTTCTGAATAAGAAACTCGAGATTTATACGTATGTCATGTTTTATGTTCATATCTTTTTTATTAGGTGGCAATTTAACTTTGTTTCTGTCAGCTCATTTTGCCACGACCCTTAAAATTCATTTCAAGGCAACAGAAATGCCTATCACAAGTTAATTTTTTGCCTTTGAACCATCAGAATTCGAAATTTACACAAAATTTTTTACTGCAAAGTATTTTGATAGAAAGAAAAGCTCGACTTTTATAAGTATGTTAAGTTTTGTCTTAATAACTCTTGTAGTTTTTTAGTAATTGACGTTTCTTTTTGCAGCTTTTTAGACTAACCCTTTTTTTCACTTATATTTTCAGTATTTTTTTATTTTATGGTGATTATTCGGGCTTACTTTTGACGCATCCTTCATATATTGCTGCATGTGGTTTATACGAGTTTAAGACATTTCGTATCAGTCATTTGGTAATTAAATTTTTATTTTGTATCCAAAAATTTGAAAAAATGGGTTCCTTCTAAAACTGGGTACGAAACATCCAAAAATAGGTACGAAATGCCTCTAGTCTACTAGGAAACGTTTTGGTTACGAAATGCCATGCACCGGTTTCATGCATACTCATTTTTCGTTTAAATTTCTTGCTTTTCTTTCGTTATTGCATAGCCACGTGTTATTGATATCATTTCGTGGAGAACCGGACATAGCCATTAAATAGTGAAAATGGACATTTTACTCAGTCATAAAAATTTTAGTCTTTGAATATATGTTAGGATAAAAGGGGCATTGTTCACAAATGAGTTTAACAAATGTCAACCATGTTTGACCCCTCCGCTCTTTTGTCAACCACTGTCAATTGTTGACATAATTTAATTTTCTTAGATTCAGATACGTATTTTATATGGTTGATTAGTATGGATCTGTAGCTTCTTATGAATTTTTCTTCGGGTCATGAAAACAGGGCTTCGGGCCAGTAAAATATTTTAGTGTCTGGCTTCGACTCCGTCTCTTAATTTTGTTTATTAATTTATAAAAAATGATTTTAGCTAAACTACCTATGTCATATATAAAATTAAAGTTTTACCTTTTTGTTTTAGTTAAAAGAAATAAACAATAAAATTAAAAAATTTATTTTACGGAAGGGTGATGCTGAATGAAGTGCTGTCATGTTATGTATTGCAAAATATAAACGAGGAATATAGTAGGATAGTATGATAAATCTTTATTAGAAAGAATATTTCTACTCTCTGACTCTTTTTCAACCTAGGTAAAGCTTTTCTAGTGAAGATGTACCGAAAAGATTCCATACTTTCTTTTTTTATTTCTTCACCACAAAAGCCGTTTCTCCGCTTTCTGCTTGATTTAAGTTGAAAATGACTTAGAGTCGACATTTTCTTTCTAATAAAGATTTGTCATACTATCCTACTATATTTATAGTCACTGGTGCACAACCGGGTTTCCAGAAAACCATAAAGTGCACTTCCGGATTCCAGAATGTGATTTCCAAGGGAGCAAAAAGCCTTTCGACATTTCCTTTCTAATAAAGATTTGTTATACTATCCTACTATATTTATAGTTACGGGTGCACATCCGGGGGGTAGGGGGCGAAAAAGCCTTCCCCGATGTGATTTCCAGGGGGCGAAAAAGCCTTTCGATCCCCACCTCCAATAATTTTCAATTTTCTGAATTATATATCTTTTTTATAGTATTTATTAGACTTGTTTGTCTTCTGAATAGATTTTAGATATTACTTCCTAGAATGAATATTTAAAATCTATTTTTTTTCATTAATGTCCACTTCTTTGTTATAGTAATGCACATTTGGCTATATTTGATCAGAGGCAGTAATGTAGCCACATTTGGATAAGAGCCCATGTATTTTTGAACGAGGTGAATACTTTTTATAGTACATAACTATATAAGAACTTTATAATTTAAAGCTTAAAATGTTTAATAAATTACGGTAATCAAGCCCGTCGATATAGAGGGAGGGGGCAAGGGAGCTAAGCCCCCTGGGATTTATTTTTCCCATCTGAAACTCTTGAAATATATAAATGTATACACTTTCTTATATTACCGGCTCCATTAAAATTAGTTTTGCCCTCTCTCCTTGATCAGCCCCCTACCGTACCTGAAGTGGGCGACGGGGCTAATTTTAACAATCAAGTCTTTTATTTTAGAAATCAAATATATAACATCTTTATCCTTAGATATTCGTTTTATTTAATGTTTTAGTTTTTTTTATCAAGATTTCTTAGAATAGTTGGTAATGTTTTTACACTTTTCTTAAATTTTTTGTTAATAAAACTTAGTACAAATAATATCATTTTCATGTAATTTTTTGCGTATAACTTATGTATTGGAATTCCTTATTTATATAAATTTAAAGTTTGTAGATAATTTCTTCGAAAAATTTTAAACCTTCAATTTCTATTTAAAATGGCCAAATTTAAATTCACGGCTACATACCTGTCAATCAGGCAGGGGCGCACATCCTCAAAATTATTGGGGGCGAAATTTTTTTGTTGCAATTTTCAAAATTAGTGGTCTGAAAATACCACGGGAGACCAAATATTCAAGCAATCCTTTAAAATTGAGTGTATTAAGCCCATACCTAAAGTCCTAAATTTATAAGACTACTTTATATTTTTTTTTACAAAATTGGTGAATTTAAATACTATACTTCAAGCGAAAATATTTTAATCAAATTTGCATATCGAATATGGTGCGTAGAAAAAATGCCCAAATTTAAAATTAGGAAAAAATGCCCCAACACAAAAAAAAATCAAAAAATTATTAATTAAAATTAAAAAAAAATTTTTTTTTAAAAAGATATGTCAAATAAAGATTTTTTGTAAAAAAAAACAAAAAGTCAACTTTTCATCTAAAACATTTAAAATGTAATTAAAGTAAACTAAAAAACTCAGCATGCGACAATTTCTTAAATACAAAAAAATTTATAAAACAGGAAATATTTTTGGACTTTGTGTGTATCAGAACACTTTCTAAATATAATTTGTATTTTAACTGATTTTAAGAACACATTCCCACAAATCTGCACCTTTGCTATTGTTTGCAAGAACTTTATAAAGAAAAAAAACGCTATAAATTAAAGAAATTTAGCCTTTCAAAACGGTACCAAATAAAAATATTTATATAATTAAAAAAATCCTGAAAATCAAAAATTAGCGGCATTTTTTCTGGGCGCGTTTTTACCTACAACCATCGAATATAGACTAGTTTAAAAAAATCCAAAATTGTTAGTGGGTGGAATAGGCTTTTCATTTGAAAAATGAAGTAGTCTACCAGGCACATTACAGAAATTGATGAAAGGATATTTGATTCATAGAGAAAACAAATAACTGAAGGTTGGATAGTTTTATATGAGTGAATGTAGTCTAAAGGCAAAGAGTCTACTAGACACCCTGCGATGTTTATATGAAAAAATGTGATTGATTCAGGGGCAAGGGTATAAAACGAAGTTATAATTGTGCAAACAAAAATAAAACAAAAAATTAAGATCGCATTATTTCATTATACAAGCTACAAAAAGTAAAATAACTGTTAACATTTTGCAATGATAATTTGCCTTTTATAATAACTTTTAAGGAAAAAAGTCTATCAGAAAAAGTTAGAGCTTCAAAAAAACTAAAAAATTTTAGAACATAACTTAAGTTT